>CM071800.1:26506919-27056269 GCA_036559045.1 Platycarya longipes | reverse complement strand
TCTAACTTTTCTACCTCTCTTCGCATCATTACCTACAATCTTATGGAAATCTCCGAAGAGTAATCATCCCTTATCCAAAGGTACTTTAAGAGACCTCAACAGAGACCGATTCACCCTTCCTACTCACCTCTAATTGGCCATAGAATCCAGTTAACCACCATGATTCAACATTTTCCTCTTCCTTAGTAACTTTGACAGGTATATGAGACTTTGAATAACTTTGAACTTTTACCTTAAACTATTACTTCTAATACAAAGCAACACCACCACTTCTCCCTTCACAACTAACTGCTAAATAACCATAAAATCTCAACTTAAATTTCAATCTTTCTATAACACGAGCCTGTAACCTGGCTTCTTGTAAAAATAAAAATTTGAGATCTTCAATTCTGATCAAATCAGAAAGGGTTTGAATTCCCAATGGGTTCCTAAGCCCAAAGGAATCTCAATTTATACAACTCATTGATCTCGGTAGAGCTGTTGCACAGCCATTACCCCAAATTGTCATTTTCACTCCCTTTTTGATGATCCTCCACAATAGAAACAACTTCAACATTACAGAAATTCATAAATTTACCTTTTTTGTTGCCAACAACATGTTCAATTTAATTATAAATCTCCTCCACAATTTTCTTCTTCCTGAACTCCTTATCAATTCGCATACCTCCACCAGAAAACCCTCGAGCTCTTTTCTTCTAAGTGCTCCTATCATCTCTAAACTTTAGCATTTTGGACTTTAACCTTCTCACTTTCAGCTTTCTAGGCTACATCCCTTTTAGTTGTGGATAGCTCAAAAATAGGCCCAAATTGAATTGAAGTAGCAGGGCCATTGAAATCACTTTTCATGACATGTTCTGTTAACTTTCCTTTAGAAACATCTTTCTTTTTAATAGTCATTACAAGATTAACACCTTGCTCAGTCTATAACGGATATGGCATTGAAATTATTTTGCATTGTAGCTGAAATTGTGCCTAAACATAAGCTATCCTTATTAGTGGGAATTAATGTTGGACTGGCTTTACACTTCCTCTTCTCAGCAAGGTTGGCACCACCAATTGCCATGTAGATTGCTCCTTCATCACTTCTGTGTTCTTAGAAACAGTAGGACTCTGCTCCTAAGACGATTCCCACCTCTTCTTGAAGTTAGAATCAGCATGCAGCCAGGCACTAAATTGAGGAGGGGAATTTGGACTCGATTGACGATTAGCCTTCTCATGAACAATTTTGCCACAAGTAAAACAAAAACAAGGAATTTTCTCATATTGCACTGGACACTAGACCCTAACACCTTTCACTGTGCACATCCTTCCTCGAGCAAGAGGTTTCTTCAAATCAACCATAATTTTAACTCTTAAGCAACTACCCTAACCAACATCATCCTTATCAATATCCACCTCCAAAACCTCCCCTATAGAACCACCAAATATCTCTCCATAATTTTTATTCATTCCAAACAATGGAAGGTTATGGAATTTACCCAAAACGAAGCAACATCAAACTTCAATACATGAGCGGGTGTAATGCCATTAAAAGGGATAATAATATATAGCTGACCATAAAAAAACCATGGCCTTCCATCTTCAATCATGTCCTTGTCTGCATGAGTTGCAAAAGTCAAGATGAAAATATTCCTCCCAACTTCCTTCAATATGATTGGCTTACTAAGTCGCCAAATTTTTGCCATAGTCGATTCCACCATCTACTTTCCCAACTATCTTTCACACCAAAATTTACCTACCAAACTCAAATCACCCTTACTTTTCATCACATAATCATCCACATCTTCCATCACACTAGCAACATCATCTTCTTCACTTAACCAAAAATTAATCCACATTTGTTGTAGACTATCCATCGCAAATGAACAGATGAACAAACACGGAAATTCAAAAATCCCTATAGGAGAAACTACAGGGACTCAAACACCACCTCTAACTCTCGCAAGGCAAAAACCTAGAGAGAAACCTAAAGAGGAGATTACAAAGAGTCTTCATTATTTTGTACTTGTTTATGCTACTATTAGGTTTAATTGTTGTTTCTTTTTCATTTATAATCGATTTCTTTGCATTCGTTAGGCTTATGACTATGCTATCAATTTATAATATTGTGTGGAGAAAAGAAACTAAAAACATGTAAGTATGCTAAAAATGAAGGAAAAAAAAAATCAAACTGTTATCATTCAAATGTTGCAGCCCAAAAATGAAAATAAAAAATCAAACTATTTTCCATCGGACAGGGAAGAAGCCCACAGGGAAGCCATCGATGGTGAAAGAGGCCGATGGTGGTGGAGGACCAACCAATTGTACTCCATCAAACAAGGACTGAAGAGACGAAAGAAATGGTTTTTTTTTCAATCGATTTCAAAGAAAAAAATTCACATTTTTAGGGACAAAAAAATTTCAAGCATGCGTAGGCAATTCCCAAAGGAGGGGCTTTATGTAGACAAGCTTTTTTTTAGAACACTCTTATTAGATTATGCAAAGACAAACCAATTGAGTGTTTGGCTAATAGAGTTTTAAAATGTGTTGCATTAGATTATACAAATGTAAAAGGGGATGATTTTTTGCTATAATAAATTAAAATTGTAGGTCAAATTTGATTGTCACTGTAGCATGGCCAAAATGAATAAAAAATATATATTTTTTCCTTAGTTCCTACCATAATCTGATTGCAACTATTTTTTAAGGCTATTATATTATTACTAATTAACATATAATCGGTAGAATAATAAAATATAATAAAATTAAATTTTTAAATTTTTAAATTTTTTTAAAAATATTTTAATAGTATTTATTATTACATAAAAAAATATAAAAATAAAATGTAACGTGAGAATTAGAAATGAATGTAATAAATAAAGATAAATTGATGTGATATTAGCTAGAATTTAGATTTGAGTTTAGCTATTAGAATGGAATTACTCGTCAGGTTCGGTTGGGAATGAAATTTGTGAAACACGTTTTGACTCGGATATCTTTGTCAGCCCCAACCAAACCAAAATACCAATACCATTTCTTTTTCTTTTCTTTCTTCCTTCCTTTCAAAACCCACGCACCACCAAATCGGATAAACCAAATCAAATAAATAAATCAATAAAACCAAAATAAAACGAGATTTTTTTATTTTTATTTTTATTTTGGGTAGAGCCTTTTCTGATCTTCAACTCCGGCTGCGGAAGGTTCATTTGATCTTTATATGTCCTTTTTTTTTCTTTTTACTTTAATTTTTCATTTTCGTTTTCGCTATATTGAAGTTTGATTGGATTTATAGTCTACGAATTTGGAAGGTGTGATTTGCTCAAGCACGTTTTCGGTAGCGGGGGTGGGCGCGGGATACCTTCGAATAGATCGAAGGAGCGTCAGAGAAAATTAAACTACAGATGCCGGTAGAGGACCTGCTCGACATCAAGTTCAGGCTCTTCGATGGCTCCGATTTGGGCCCTTTTCGATACGCCTCGGCCTCCACCGTCGATATGCTTAAGCAGAGGGTCGTCTCCGATTGGCCCAAAGGTTGGTCCTCTGCTCACCTATTAACCCCCGCTTAATATTTTATGATTCCCTATTCGGTTTCTCTTAATAATCTTTTATAGTATTTCGCTCTCTCTCTCTCTCTCTCTCTCTCTCTGTCTCTCTCGATTGATTAGTAATATATAAAATTCACATATTTATTTACTTGTTATTTTATTTATTTTTTATTTTTTTTGAATTTCTTCGTATCTACTTTTCCATTTTTTCTATGGATGATCATTTTGTAGACATTAAAACGCGAAGAATTATAACCGGAATTAAAGGCTGCGTGTTGGATAGCGGATTTTTGGTTATTTTATAGGCATTTGGCCGCGTTTCAATTTGATTATGCTTTTTCGTGGAATCGAGCCCGGAAGCAATCTATGGGAGATTTATAAGGTTTAAATAACTAAGACGTTTACATTTCTTTTGAAATTTCTAAGGAATTTGAAATTTTGTATGAGTCTTTTTCGACCAATGTTCCGTCAGTAAATTCTTTGATTTTTGTCTAAATACACTGATCATAGATAGCTAGATTTAATCAGGTGATAATGGGGAATGTCTTTCATCCGGGTTTGTGTTTTGATTTTTCTTAAATGCTTTTCCGAACCTTAGGTAAGACAATCGTACCAAAGGCAGCGAATGAAGTGAAACTAATCAGTTCTGGTAAAATCTTGGAAAACAGCAAGACCGTTGGTCAGTGTAGAATGCCTTTTGGTGACAGTGCCGGAGGTGTTGTAATAATGCATGTTGTCGTACAGCCATCTCTAGCAAAGACTAAAACAGGTGATTTGCATATTTTATTTAAGTTATGAATGTTTCAGTCCCTTACAAAAACCTTTTTCCTCCTTCATACCATGGCTTTGACATTTACCTTGAAATCGGTCTATGAACTTGGTTCTGGTAGTGGATAATGTTTTCAGTTCGTACTTGAACTCCATTAAATGCAACTTCAGTACTCGATTTGCTTTTACACATTGTTGCCCTATCCTCTGGTTGGTTACTTGCAAATGACCTGTATGAACCCACATGCTTTCTATCTGGTTATGCTTTTTATTATCCTAATGAAGATTTTTTTTTGTTTGTTTTTATAAGTAAAACTTTATTGAGTCAGCACGCATAGCTGAGTACACTGGATGTACACAAGAGAAAACATCTAGCTAGTAACAAGAAGTAGATACAAGGAAATCATGAACATTAAGCCCATTGAAACCTACAGCTATTTCCCAGAAAAAGAGTGTGTTGAAAAAGTATCTTCTGAGTTGCTCTATTGAGCATTCCTTATAATTGAATTTCCAAATGCACCACAAAAAAAAGGCATATTGAGACCATCCATATTGCTGCAATCTGCAGGACACCATGACGACTTCTCCAGCTGGCAAGAAGATTTGTCACCCTCCTAAGCATATCCCATACCAATCCAACCCTGCCAAAAATGTCATCCCATAGGGCCCTGGAAACCTCACAATGATGCAGCAACTGGTCTACCGTTTCACCAATTTTCCTACTCATACAACACCAGTTGATCACTATAATTTCGTATTTCCATTGGTTGTCCATGGTCAGGAATCTTACCTAATACTGCTGTCCATACAAAGAAAGCTATCTTTAAAGGCGCCTTACTCTTCCCAATGTTCCTTAAAGGGAAATGATTACTCTCCTAATTAGTGATGACCCAATAGAATGGAGAGAATATCCCTCTTTTAGAGGAACTCCATGACATCGTATCTGCTTCTTGAATCCTTGTTTCGGTAGAGTACAATAACTTGAAGAATTAGATAAGAACCCCAACTTCCCAATAATGTGCCACTCTAAGGAATCGACATTCCACTGAATAGAACCACCCAAAATTGCCAATAACTTGGCCACGGATGCCTCCAGTCTGCTCACAATCATATAGGCTAGGGAAAGTATTCTTAACAGCTGTATCACAGCACCAAGTGTCATTTCAAACACGACATGAGATCAGGGAGCATATTCTTATTATAAACCCCCACCCCAAAAAAAAAAAAAAAAAACTCCCTCTCCCACCCCATTTCTTGCTACATATGCCAATTTACTCTCATTGGATGGGTCACCTATTCCTCAGCTTGATGATTGTCCACATCTTGGTCAGCCATGAAGATTGACAGTTGTCAGTATCCCATGTTGATTTTTCTTAGGATTGACAAGTACAAATGTGAACATGGTCAAGCAAGGCTGGATGATTCTTTTTCATTACACCATGTGCTATGTCTAGTTCTATCTGTGCTATATACCATTTATTAGATTTTTATAGTTAATGTCAATATGATGGCTCATAAACCTTCTTTCCTTATAAGCAAATAAAAGAAGTAAAAACCTCAAAATTTGAAGTTTGTCAGATTAAAATGGCATTGAACCGGAACTATTATGGGGACATTGACTGAGTCAATTTTATGGCATGCATGATTGATTGTATTGGTGGAAGATGCTTAGTTTGACATTGCATAATGCTATTGTGTGGACAGAAAAGAAGATTGATGAGTCATCTAAGAAAATTGTCTGCTCGTGCTCCATCTTGTGAAAGCAACCGTGATATAGTTGAAGAGTTTACCCTGGTTAGCTTTTGCTGCAGAAGCATAATGTGTCTGTTGCACCGCTTATCAGTACAACTTCATATTCTCGATGATATGTGATTATAAAACAATCTGTTGTTGATGACCTTAAAGTTCTTTTTCTATCAAAGGGTCGACAGCATCCAGTGGCCTCTGATTTCTACAACTATATGAATTAAGCACTTTTTTTCTTTTTGGTTTTTTTTTTCTTCCGTCATTTCTACAGCAAAGGTGTATACATCTGTCTATGTAAAGATGAAATCTGCAACGAAATTTCAATGAGAATTGACAATGCGCGCGGTCTGTTTATTCTGGATTCTTTTATGGCCGGGTTTGATCCGATTATTGGTTACTAATTTAAGAATGGGAAGTTAAAACTTAAAAGTATCTTTATTTATTTGCCCTTACGGGAGTTTTGCAACAATAGGAACAAGGGCAAGTTTAAAATTTGGCTAAAAGTTGTGGTTTTAGTTAAAGTCAAATCCGTTGAAGATATTAATTCAAATTGGACTATTTATTTTAAAGTTAAAATAATAATATAATATTATTTTTATAAAAATAAGTATTTTTATATTTTGCAAATACACTTCATATATTAATTAGTAATTTAATTTTTACTTAAAATTATTGTTTTCTAATTATTATTATTTTTTATTAGAAGCATAACTTCATTCATAGCAATATTGGGAGTCAGTTACATAGCCAGTGAGACAAAACTATATAACAGACCAAACCAATTACACCATTTCTGACTCTACAATTTGAGATATAGGACTAGGAAGATCCTCCCAAACTGTTAAGAGTACTTAGAAACCGTGCTTGCTTAGCAAGACTATTTGCAACTTTATTAGGCAGTCGACCAATATGCTCCAAGGAAACTTTGAGAAGCTGCCTGCACAGATCCTTGATGGCATAGATCAAATTCCCCTGCATAGACATTGGTTCCTCCAAGCTGTTAATGGCCATCACACTCAAAAGAGAATCAGATTCCACTATAAGTTCAAAAATATCGAGAGGGATGCACAACTGGAGGCCTCTGAGAATGGCAAGTAATTCAATTCCAATGGGATCTTGGACATTTGATTCCCTGCCACTAGCAGATAGTAAAATAAGGCTTTTTGAATCCCTCAATATGACTTTAAATCCTGAGAAGCCAATATCAGAGAATGTAGCACCATTAGTGTTGAGTTTCAATATATTGGGAGGGGGAGGTTGCCACTTATAGGACTGAGTTAAACTTTGCACTAAATTCCTTGTAGAAGCTGACTGATCCTTGTACAGAGTTAGAGCATGTTCTATTGACTGAGAAGGAGGTTGAAAAGTCCCCTTAAATAAGAACTGATTATGCCTATGCCAGAATGTCCATGTAATAAGGAAAAAAGATTCTAGGCCCTCTGCTACATTGGGCTGCAATACCTTTTGAGCTAGCAAAAAGAAATATTCACGATCACCATCTAACTTCAAGAAAGGGAAATATTTATGCCAGTGGGATCTCAATTGGTTACAGAATACAAGGGCACGGCTCACATCTTCAAACCTGTTCTTGCAGAAAATACAAGACTAATCTGAAAGTACCTTTCTTACATGTAAGTTTGACAAAGTTGGCAGGCCATTTTTGAGAGCCCTCCAAGAGAAAACTTTAACTCTTGATGGTATTTATAGTTTACATAATTTCTTCCACAAAGAAATCTGGCAATTAGCAATGGAAGATTCTCCTACAAAGTTACTGAACTTGAGAGAGTAGAAGAACTTGTAACCTGACTTGACAGTATAGATCCCACTCCTATCACAATTCCAGATGAGCTTGTCTTCTCTTGGAGAGGAAACCAGGTTCATATGAATAACCTTAGAAGCTTCTTTAGGAGGCAAGATATTATAGACAATATCATATTTCCAACAATGACTAACAAGATCAATCAATTGGTCTACAGTTTCAGCAGCCAAATAATTAGGGAGGACATCAAGTTTCTGAATTGTGTCTTGGTTAGGTAACCATGAATCAAACCAGATATTAATGGATTTACCATCCCCCACACTCCACTTAAAACCCTTCAATAAGAGAGCCTTTGCATCCCAATTTCCTTTCCATGCAAAAAGGTTGAATCAGTCATATTTCTCTAGCATTGTTTAGCAAGAAGAGTGCTATTAAAAGTCTGAAGATCTTTGAAACCAAGTCCTCTGTTGGTCGCTCACACATTCTCTTCCAACTCACCCACCTTATTTTATTTTCCTCCTCTTGTTGCTCCCACCAGAATTTGGCTAGCATGTTTTCCAATTCCACACACAAACTAGTAGGAAGCTTAAAGCAACTCATTGAAAATGTGGGAATAGAGAGTGCAACTGTCTTAATAAGAATTTATTTTCCGCCTTAGGATAATAATTTCTCTTTCCAACCATTTAGTTCATTCCAAACTTTAGATTTTATTTCAACAAAGGCTTGTTTCTTATTTCTTCCAATCATAGGAGGCAAACCAAAGTATTCTTCATAATGTTGAACCTGTTGGACCCTAAAAAAAGATAAGATTTCAGCTTGGTTAGCCTGAATAACATTTTTGCTAAATACCATGGCAGTTTTGAACTTGTTTACTTGCTACCCAGATGCTTTCTCATAAACTTCAAGATGTTGAAAGTGGACATTAGCTTGCATAAAAGCCCCGCAAAACAGTAAACTATCGTTTGCAAATAGAACAGGGTTAAGCCTTGGAGAACCTCAACAGATCTGAATGCCCTCAACAACCTTTTCAACTTCAGCCTTCTTCAATAAAGAAATTAGACCCTCAGTGCAAATGAGGAAAAGGTAAGGGAAAAGAGGATCCCCTTGCCTTAAACTCATTTTTGGAATAATTGGACCTTTATGATCACTATTAACTAGAACTGAGAAAGAAACTGATTCAACACACATCATTATTAGCTTCCACCATTTGGTTGGAAAACCCATCTTAAACATAATGCAATCCATGAATTTCCACTCAACTCGATCATTAGCTTTGCTCATATTAAATTTTAACAACATGTAGCCCTTTTTTCCTTGCCTTTTATGCTTTAAAAAGTGTATAACCTCAAGTGCAATCAAGATATTATCTGTAATCAATCTATTTGGAACAAAAGCTGATTGTGTCAAGAAAATTAATCTTGGTAAAACTGTTTTAAACCGATTAGCCAAGACTTAGGAGATCAGTTTATAAACAACATCACACAAGGCTATAAGTTGATAGTCAACCACCCTTTTAAGTTTAGATTTCTTGGGAACTAAAGAGAGGTAAGTATGATTCAAATCACTTAACATCTCACCTCGATTTAACACCAGAAGTACTGCCTTTGTGACTTCTCCACCAACAACATCCTAATACTTTTGAGAGAAAATAGGAGGTATGCCATCAGAACCAAGATTGTTGAGGGATCCATTTGAAATAATGCTTTCTTAACTTCTGATTTAGAAAAGACTCAACATTTCATCATTTATTTCCTCAATAACCTTGCCTTGCAAAACCTCAAGAAAGTCCATGTTGCCTTGCTGTTGAGTGGCAAAAAATAACATCTGAAAATAATTAACAATCTCAACATCACAAGAATTGCCTGTTAGCCAGACTTCCTGATCATTTTTAATCCCTGGAATTAAATTCCTTTTCCTTCTTTGGGAAGCTTTATGATGAAAGAAGGATGTATTTTTGTCTCCTTCTTTAAGCCATAATGCTTTCGATCTTTGCCTCCACATTATTTCATCCCTGTCAAGCCACATATTTATTTCATTTCTTGTTACCCTATGGTGAGTAGATAGAGAACATTCAGGATCTAAGAATAATAAATCTTTCATTTTTCCTTTAGTAGCTTCTAGTTTGTTTTTTGACGTGCCCAAAACTAGATCTGTTCCAAGCCTGAAGTTTCTCACCACACGCTGAAGTTTTCTACACAATTGATTGCATACCTGAAAGACCATGAACACCCTGCCATGCCTGAGTAATAAATAACCTATTTGCATTCATCTGAGTTGCACCACATAGCTTCAAATCGAAACTGAGGCTTCGCATATTGATCAACTCCATCAATGTGTTGCTTCATAGAGATGGCTAAATGATCTGAATAAGCTGTTGGAACATGGTTCATTCCCCATAAAGGGAAAGCTTCCCTCCATGATAAATTAGATGAAAATATGTCCAGCCTTTGTGAGATACTATATGCATAATTCCTACCATTCCACCATGTAAATAGGGGGCCTCTAAAACCCAAATTAGTAAAGGAACAATCTTGGAGAGCCATTTTGAAATCCTCCATTAGCTTGATGTCTTTTATCTTGCCACCATTTTTCTCTCCATCATGGAGAATTTCATTAAAATCCCTTGCTAATAACCAAGGGTGGTCAATGTCAACTCGAATGGTTCTTAGCAAATGCCATGTCTCGAGTCGTTTGGAAGGTATAGGCTGCCCATAAATTCCAATAAAAAAATAGGAGAGACTACCATTATTAGAGTCAGGGGTCTTTATTGAAACATGCACATGTGACTTTGAATAATGCAAAACTATGAGATCCACATGAGATTTCCACAAAAGAGCCAAACCACCCCCCTGCCTTCATTACTGACTATCAAACAATTAGCATAGTTTAAACCAAATTTCAATCTTTCCATTTTACAGATGGAGATATTTGGGTACATACATTTCCTCATTTAGTGCTGATTGTAACTCTGTTATCATAATTTTTGTTTGAATCATGTACTACATTAACATGGATGTTTTCATTTGGGACACAGGAATTAAATGATTGGGCCAAGACACTAGTATGCTTTAGCCCAATGAAATGTTGGCCCAAAGAGTCGTCAGAGGTCATATAATGCATGTGGTTCTTAACGTTATTAATTGCTCGATTGGTACAGTCAGCAGCCATCTGGTCTCTCTCCGATATTACAAGATGACAGTTACTAGCAGCTACCTTGCCTGAACTACCTAGAAAAAATCGTTTTGCCAGAACACTACTGTTAACTCCTACTGTCTGAAGAGGATGACCATGCACATTCTTGGACTGATCAGGGAATTGAAAACCAGAGAAATTCTCCCATTGACGCTTGTTAGAAAATGGAGTGTGCATTTATGAACCAAACTTATCTCCCTTAGGAGTCTTAGTAGCAGGAACTGGACATCTATTCTTCCCATGTAAGATACGTCCACGTTGAAAGAATAACTTCGGAAGGCATTCGTATTTAATTGGGATCCAATTTTTTATTCAAGATCTTCACAAAGCGCCCTTTCACAAGAGAGTTAGTTAAGTCCTCTGAGATCTTTAGTTGTAAATAGGGACCCCAGCCAACTTCATCATCATCAACATTAACATCTACCACTTCGCCCAAAGAGTTTCCAATTTTCATGCCACTATCCTTTGACATACTTGCCAAAGGCAGATTATACAATTGAATCCACGTAAGAGATTTATCAAATTTCAAGTTGTTGAGTGAAGTAAGACCATCAAAATGATTAATAACAAATAATGAAGTGTCAAAGAACCAAGGATGGCCCCTTCAATCCTATTTTTGTCAGCATGGGTTTCAAAAGAGATCACGAATATATTGTCACCCATTTCCTTGAATTGCACATGCTTATTCAAACTCTAAATTTTTAACATGGTGCTCTCCAGGACATATTTTGTAATGGTATGATCATTCCAAACTTTTCCAATAAGACAAAATTCGCCTTTCTATTTCAACAACTCGGTTGCCTCTTCCTCCAATGCAATATCAATACCTTCCTCTTCGGAGAGATTCAGCCTCAGATGACTCATGAAGGTGTAAACGACGAAAACCCACACTAGAAATGCTCTAAAATGAATTGTGTAAATTGAGAAACTAGGAAAAATTGTTTATCGCCTTTGACTAGCACTTTTTCGCCACTCTTCCCCTACTGAGAAAGACAGAGAATTTTTAAGAGGCTCCCTAATAATTTTTTATATCAACCTAATTGTCCAATATAATATAGTCTTGTTTACAAAAAATATTTCCTATAAAATTTGAACATAATATTGCCTTGTTTACTAATGAAAGTTTTAAAACGAATTTAATACAGCCATGTTGATTATTTATGAATAAAAGATGGATTTGATAGGAAAATAGTGAGTCCAACTTGAAAATTCTTTTAGAGTTACTATAACTCAAAGTCTAAGTTAAAGGTTTTTAGTTAGTCCCATATTGCAAGTTATTTATATAAAATTTTGTTATATTTTGGATTTTAATGGCACTTGACTAGTTCAATACCAGTGTTTCAATGATAGACTTATTAACTCCTACTACTCATACTATTCCATAGTGCATTTGAAACTTTCATTTTTTTATTATTTTCTTTGAAGTTTTTTTTAACATCTTTAATCATTAAAATTTTAAAAATATATATACTTCACTAATAATCACTTCCTTAACCATTAAGTAATGATAATAATAATAAATAAATAAATAAATAAAACGAGTTGTAAATGAGTGGTAGGAGATAGTAAGCCTATCATTGTGCTTGTTTTTATTGTTGCAAATTTGCTATAATTAAGTCAGTTATAAATGCAAAATTGGAATATTGTGATGAGTTGATCTTTCAAACAAGACGGTGTTTTTGTTCATGTTTTACACCCTCTAATTATAAGCCAACACATAGGTTATTTACATAAAAATCAATAGGTGCAATGGTCGAGAATCATTTTTCCCTTCTTTCCTTTCCCTTTTGACAAACTTCTGTCCCTTTTAAACTCCTTTAACCTTTTTCTCTTTCGATGGATCCCTTCCTTTTCTCTCTGTATTGTAGCCACAAAGGAGTTATAATAAGCAACAAAATCCCCTTTAAAAATAACAAAGACACTCAAAAAATTCATCCATCCAGCCCTTACAGGCTACAATACACCCAATCAACTACTTGTAGTGTAAAATTGTTGAAAGAATTGTGAACTATAAATTGTAAACAGAGAAATAGAGAGTTTGGAAGAAGGACAAAAAGTCTGAGAATTTATATTATTATTAAAATCATTATCTAAATGAAAATACTCTCATAGTATTTATACACAAATGTGACTTTACAATTAATGCCATCTAGCCAACTAACTTAACTGTAATCTTCATTTCCAGCTAACTTAACTATCCACTAGCTGCAAATGAATAAAACTTTTGTTTGGCTTCTCAGGATGCCAATTCTTATGCTTGTATATGGATTTGTATATTCTAATACCTCTCATCCCCTCAAGAGGGGAATAAATGTTAATCATTCCCATCTTGCAAATAAGATAATAAAAATTAAGGGAACTGAGAGGTTTGATTAACATATCAGCTAGTTGGTTCTTGGAAGGAATATAAATTATTTTGATGAGTCCTTCTTGTAGCTTCTCTCGAACAAGATGGCAATCTAGTTGAATGTGCTTGATCCCTTCATGGTGGACATGATTATATGTAATATCTCCGCAAGCTTGCCATTTGCGTACGATAATGCAAGCTGAGAGTGAAGAACCTTTGAGATTAATGGCAAGTGTTAACAGATTTTGAAATTACTCTTAAGAGAATGACATGCATGGAACACTTGAATTTGACTCCAAAGAAAAACCATCGTTTGCAGTGTAATCTTGTAATTGCATTTCTACATTGTTCAGAGATAGATCTTTTGCCTTGTGGACCCTTCCATCCATGTGGATAACCAATAAGTTGGAAGCACTTACCTACAAGATAATCAAAGTAGCCACGTGGGAAAAAATTATGTCAGCTTTTCCTCTAGGTTTTACAAATCAAACACCACTTGTGGGTGTTTGTCTTTGTGATTGTGCAACAATCATGGCATGTGAATCAGAGGAAACTCCAACTGCATTTGTCAAAAACCTTTGGCTTTCTTCTTGGAGCAGCAAAGAAAAAACCTTACTCATGGAAGACAGTGGAGATTGAAGGAGCAATTGACTTCGCATGACTAAATAAGAATCATGCAAACCAACCAGAAATTTCATCACATAATCAGACAATTGCCTTTCTCAAAGGGTTTTTAAGATGTCACATGAACATCTATCAAGATTTCCACATCGACAATTGGAATGGGTCAATAACTGATGTACTCATCCCAAAGAGTCTTGAAATTACTAAAATATTACGTAACAGATTCCGATCTTTAAGACATGGAACTAAGAGATTTCTCTAGAGTAAAGACTCGTGGGCTATCACTTTGAAGGTATCTGGTTTTCAGTTTTTCCCATATATCAAAAGAACTTATGATGGGAATCTTGGGAAAGCCCACTTTATTTTGGTTAGGGCTCCCTGACAATCCCAAATCCTCAAAAAGTGATGGGTAAGTGATGAGGCCAATTTGTATTTGAATTATAGAAATGATATATGTAGTCATAAGATAATATTTTCTTTTGAGAAAAAAAAAGAGAACATATGAAATTTTAACAGAAAACTTATTTTTTAATAATAGATCCTACTCTTTTTAAAAAAGAATGCGCGATGCTTACACAACTGATCATGATTGTATTTAGCATTACTTCTTAATATTTTATCTACACTCAAATTACTTTGTTTTGTGGGACTGGAAAAGATGGTTAGATTTTTTTATATTCATTTTTAAATATGAAAACATTCTCTTCTTTATAATTTCTATTTTTTTCATAAATTTATGTAAAGTTAAAATTCTTTAGCTTATTGATTTTTGTACACATGTAATTTGACAAATATCATACTTTTCATTAGCTGTCACTCTTAGGTGCAATAACACACTAGATAGCAGATGAACTCTTATAAGGACTACGGAGGTCTACTAGCTTTCGTTGTGGAGAGAGATGCCTACAATAGGCAATTTTGTCTCCTAGTATTTGGATTGAGAAAAGTGATGATAATATTTAGTTCATTTTGATGCTCATAGTGTTTCTGCATGGCTAAAGATATCATCAAACAGTGGGACAGGTTTAGTCTCATTGAGGTTGAAAAATACGAAATTCAACTTGATGGTCTAGAAGAAGAGGTTGTGATTAGAAGGAGGAGGTGTTATCTCATTAGTTTAGTGGCTAATGATAAACAAATCAATAGAGATGCTTTCAAATCAATGATGCTAAAAATATGGAAGTCGAGGAAAGGTTTTCAAATCAAGGTTGTTGGTAAGAATCTATTCTGAATGGAATTTTCTTGTAAGTAGGATTTGGAGAGGGTGAATGTTGGCTGATTGTTGCTGTTCAAAAGATACCTTATTTGCTTGGATAGTTTGAATGGTTTAACCGCCCCTTCTACGTTCTCTTTTCTCATTGAACTGTTGTGGATCCAAAAGCATGGGCTTCCATTTGGTGGGATGACAAAGCCTGTTGGTGAAAAGGTTGGTGGCTTAGTTGGTAATGTCGAGGACATTGATGTGGATGCAGAAAGTGTGAGAAGAGGACCTTACATTCGTGTAAAGGTGACTATAAGTATCACCATATCTCTAATGAGCGGTATTACAGTGTTGTTGAATGGAACAAAAGTTAGACTAGCCTTTGTTTATCAAAGGTTTCAAATCTTTGTTTTAAATGTGTCAATATTAAACATGGTCTTGGTGGTTGTCCTGAGAAGTCCTCTTCAAATTCTTTGCATGGTTATAAAGATACTTTATACGGTGCATGGTTGCGTTCATCACTAGGGGTGTAAGAAGACCGAACTGGACCAATAGACCGGACTGGACTAGATGAAATATGGTCCGGTTCAGTCCAATTTTTTTATGAACCAAATATTTCCGTCCGGTCCAGGGGGAGAAATGTCTCCCCCTGGACCGGACCGGATCCACAAATATTTATATATATATATATATATATTTATATATAGTAATAATATATGAATTATAATATTAATATTAATATAGATTAAGAGTGGTAGTATAACATATTAATGTAATATATACTCTTATAATATTAATATATTATAATGTATAATAGCTGTAATATAAAAGTATAAATTATAGTATATCTATATAGAGTATTAGTAATAACTTATAAGTAATAAGTGTATTATTATTATTTAATATATTATTACTAATTTATACTATTCACTAACATATAAATTTATAATATATTAATGTAAATTATATAATAGTGTTATTAGTTATAGTTAACTAACATATGATGTATCATTAAATTACTATTAATTAATTAATATTTACTCTTCTTATGATTACATGTAGCAATTATAAATATTAATTATTAATGTTGTTTTTAACTATATATGAAGTATGATCAATGATCATTAATATCATTGATTAATTCATATGACTTGATAATTTTTATGACTTATGAAAATTAAATTAACTAATCAACCTATGGGTTATATATAATATACAATATTAGTTATAACTTATGGTATAAGTATTAAGTCTAAAAACTATAAGTTATAACTATATATTTTGTTTAATATTTAGATGAGATTAGAAATTAGTAATTGGCAAAAATGATTATTTTTTATGAAAGTAGTACTAGTATATATTTAATAATTTATAAACTTTGGCTAAAAAAGTATATTTAATTATTGTAGTGTTTTGAATCAAATTTAATCCATTAAATCATATAGGGTACCCTTGGATCGGACCAGACCGCTTTGGGACCGAATTAGACCGGATAAATATGAATCGAATAGGAGTTCGGTCCGGTCCGGTCCGGTCCAGTCTAGGGTGAGAAAATTTTTGGACCGAATGGAATCAGTCCACATTTTTTCCGAACTAGACCGGACCGGACCATTTACACCCTTATTCATCACTCCCTCAAATTAAAGCCAAGAAAAGGCAAACAGGGCACATGGATAAAGGGGAAGATCATGATCAATTCTGAGTGGTGCAAGAAGAAGATGATGACGTGGAAGCCTCAAAGGACTAGTTTGGAAATTCTTCGAGCAACCCAAAAGAAAAGTCTGCAGAAGGAGATTTCCAATTTAATGTTGACGAACAATTGACAACTTTCCAACCTCAGCAAATTGAGGCAATCTCGGGTCAAATTTGGCAACTTCTCCCTTAGGTCAGATGTTGAAACAAGATAATGAGGAGTAGATTCGGGATCCCAGGGGATCTAGATTCTAGATTCTATTGTAGTTGGAAAAGACAGTACTGACCTTTACAAAAAAGCATGCTATGAAAATAAGAAGATGTATAGTCATGATGGTGACCTAGATTCTGACATGGAGATGTCTTCAGTTTAGATGGCTCTTCTTGAAAGACTGGAAAGCTATGGGACAAGTCTCAGGAATTCAATAAATTGGTCAATATAGATGAGTTGATTAATGCCAAGCTCTAAATGGAGAAGGGCTAGACTCAAACAACCTGCTCAATAGGTTGGGAGGTCCCCTAGGAAAGCAGGTCAAAAAAGAACTTTTTCTTTCGATCTTTAGCATTCTACAAGAGGCTTTGATGCACAATAACAATAGGCTCAAGAAAATAAGCAAAAAGGAGGTGATGAATGAGACTGGTGTTCAAATGGAAATGGCTGAGGCTAATTACCAGCCCTACCAGTAGTCATGAAGTTAATAAACTGAAATTGTCAAGAGCTTAAAAACCCTCAAATAGTTAGAATTCTTAGTATTTTGATCAAGGACAAGTGCCCCAACATGGTGTTTCTCATGGAAACAAAATGTTCAATAAATAGAAGTGAAGAGATTAGTAAATTGTTAAAATTTGATTCTTGCTTGGCTGTGGAAAGTAGAGGTTGTATTGGAGGCTTAACATTGATGTGAAATAGCAAGGTTGATGTTTCTATTTTTAACTAATCAATGTGGCATATAAGTTTATGTTTCTATCTGTCCAAACTCTCCCTCATGGTGTTTTACTGGCTTCTATGGCCACCTTGAGACTGCTAAAAGAGGTATGAATTGGGAGCTCTTGGAGTCTCTTAAACCTATACCCCTATTGACTTGGTTATGTTGTGGAGATTTTAATGAGATTACTTATCTGAGTGAAAAAGTAAGTGGTGGTCTGAGGCATTACAGGTAGATGGAGGGTTTTAAGGATGTTATTATGAGGCGTTCTTTGGTTCCATTGTGACTAGAGATCCTAAGTTAACTTGAGCCAATAATAGAAGTGGTGGGGATTTTACTAAAGAGAAGCTTGACAGAGCCATGGCTAATTTTAATTGGCTACAATACTTTAATGAGTCTAGCTGTCAAGTGTTGCCTCCTATGAAATCTGACCACTCTCTAGTCCTCATCCATGTGGATAGTAATAGAAGACCAAGCCACTGTAATGCTCATTTATTCAGGTTTGAAGCTGCTTGGAATATGAAGGAAGGTTACTCTAGTATTAATAAGGAGGCTTGGGGTAAAATGGTTGTAGGGGAAGATGAGGCTTCTATCATGAGTAGGAGGTTACTAAATTGTAGTCTTGCTCTTAAGAAATGAAATGTGATTAAGAATAAAAAGGCTTCAATGGCATTTATAAAAAACAAGATGAAGAGGCAGGGGGAATTGCAAGGATTAGCAAATGGGGACCAAGTAGATACAATTTTACAGCTTTAAAAAGAAGTTGAACAATATCTAGCTAAGGATGATATTAGATGAAAATAAAGGGCCAAACAGCATTGGCCACAAAATGGGAACAAAGACACAAAGTTTTATCATTTGCATGCTACTCATAGAAGAACGATTAATAAAATATCTCAGGTGCTAGATCATAGAACAAATTGGTTACTGAAATACAACATTTTGGTGAAAATTTTACAAACTTTTTCTCTAATTTTTTTACCTCTGCTAACCCATTTGATACTGAAGCATGCCTTGAAGATGTGCCTTCTAAATTAACCTTGGGATGAATGAGCTATTGTTGCAAAAATTCTTAAAGGAAGTGAAAGTTGTTGTGTTCCAGATGAAAAGAATGGGCCTCTAGGCCCTGATGGTTTCCCAGTAATGTTTTACTAGTCTCATTGGAATGAGCTTGGCAAGGAAGTGTGTAGGTTTGCACCTAACGTACTAAACTGTGGTGGATCATTAGAGAGAGTTAATAAAACTTTCAGTACTCTCATTTGAAATGTCAAAGAGCCTACAAGAGTTATTTATTTTAGACCTATTAGCTTATGCAATATAATTTACAAGATTGTTGCTAAAGTGATCTCCAACAAATTAAAGCTTGTTTTACCTAATATTATTTCTTTAATCAAAATGATTTTGTGCCAGGTAAAGTCATTGTTGATAACATTTGTCGCTTATGAAACTCTACTCCATCTCAACTAGAATGCAAGACAAGTCAGGTTTCTTAGCCCTAAAGCTAGATATGAGCAACGCTTATGATTGTGTGGAGTGGAGGTTCCTTGCTTCTGTGATGTGTAGGCTAGGTTTTGATCAAAATTGAATTTCTCTCATACTGAATTGCATCTCCTCAGTTTCTTACTCTAGACTGCTTAATGGTGAGCCTCAATCCTCCTTCAAACCTTCTAGGAGACTAGGGCAAGGAGATTCACTATCCCCTTACTTTTTTATCCTATGTGCAGAGACTTTGTCTTGTATGTTGAAGAAGGCTGAAACTAATGGATGTATCTCAAGTGTCCCTATTGGTAAAGGCCCCCAAAGAATCAACCTTTTTTTTTTGCTGGTGATAGCATGATCTTCTGCAAATCAAACTCACTTGAATGGAGTAGACTAATGGAGATATCTATGAATGCGCTTCTGGTAAGATGCTAAATAAGGAGAAGTTATCTATTTCTTTCAGCAAGAATACTCCACAAGAAAATCAGAGAACACTCTTGAGGATTGTTGGGGTGAAGTCCACAAGTTCTTTTGAGAGATATTTGGCTCTTCCTGACATGATTGGTACAACTAAAACTGCAATATTTCACTCTCTTTTTGATTGGGTATGGGCTTAAATAAAAATCTGGAAGACTACTTATACAATAGATATCTTTTTACTCCCTCAATCCATAACATAAAGATTGGATCAATGATTGAAGAAATTTTGGTAGGGCTTCAATGAGGATTACTCTAGGATTCAATGGATTAAGTGGAGTAACCTAAGCAAAGGTAAAGATCAAGGTGGATCGTGATTTCGAAATTTTAGGAGTTATAACATTGCTCTCCTGGCTAAGCAAGGGTGGAATATTCTCACTAATCCAAATGCCCTTCTTGCTATAATGCTAAAACGTAAGTATTTCCCCTCAGTGAATCTTGTGGATGCTAAACTGGGGTGTAGACTATCTCTAACTTGGAGAAGTATGTTGGTAGGTTTAAAATTGTTTAAAGAGGGTCTACTGTGAAGGATTGATAATGGATTTAGTTAAAAGATGGGACAATAGTTGGTTACCTAGACCATTCTAATTACTGGCTCCTGAAAGCAGAAATAATGGAACTAATGCAGTGGAATGGGTTGCATATTTAATTCACCCTATGCTAGTCTTTGCTCAATAGCCTGTTTTCTCAACAAGAGGTGGATCTAATCAAATCTGTTCCTATCAATTAGGAAAATAGAGAAGACAGATTAACTAGGGATGGCACTAGCAATGGTTTGTTCTCAATGAAAAATGCTTACCATTTATATAGAGAGGTTATTTCGAGCCAAGAAGGGGGAGACTTCTAAGGACCATGCACAATGTGCTACCTGGAAATTCTTGTGGAAGTTTGAAGTGCCCAATGCAGTTAGAATGTTCCTTTGAAGCCTACAATGAAGCTCTACCCCACTTTTTGCAATCTGCAGAAGTGGAAATTGAGAGATGATAGTCTTTGCCCAATCTGTCATCTTGAAGGGGAATAGTCAGGTCACGTCTTGTGGGGTTGCACTACCGGTCAAGATGTATGGGGCCAAGCTAGTATTAAAATTCAGAAGATGCTTGTGCAGTGTGATCTGTTTAAATTGGGAGCAGATGACTGTAAGATTACCAAAAGCTAAACTGGAAGTGGCAGGGTTGATTGCAAGGCTCCTATGGACTAGAAGAAAATGAATTTGTGCATGGTAAGGAGTACTTCAGGCACCCTAATTCTATTATCCATAAAGCTAATGAGGATTTAAGGCTCTTTAAACGTGCTAAGCATCAGGAAGCTGCTCCTGTTGCAATTAGCGCTAACATTGTGCGGAAATGGAGTAACTGCCAAAATATAAACTCAACTGGGATGCAGTCTTAAACGTGTCATTGGGAGTTATGGGTATTGAAGCTATACTCAGAGACTGTGATGGCATGTTTCTAGGGTCTGTAACTGTCAAAAGATTGCTCAGAATTATGCCTTTTACTGTCGAGGCTTATGCTATGATGGTGGTCATTCTATTCTGCAAGGAAGCAGGTTTTACTGACTTTAGTGCTTGAAGGGACTCTATGCAAGTGGTTCTCAATATGCAAAAATCAGATAAGGACTGGATCAGCCAAGGTGGTCTAGTAAAATGCTAAAGCTATTACGAACTCCTGTACCCATTGGAGTATTCAACACAGAGAGGGATGTTTATATGGCTGCTCATTTGCTAGCTAGCCAAGGATGCCCTTAATTGTCATGTAGAAGATACTATGATCTAGAGGTTAATATTCCTGATTGTGTAAAGGAGGTTGTTCTAAGTGACTCTTTGTAAACAATTTGCTTGAACAATAAAGTATGATCTTGATTTCTTAAAAATTAAAAAAGTAAAAAACCCTCTTATAAGGACTACCAACGTCCTAGTCACACATTTCGTGACAATATTTGTACTGCGACAAATTCTATCCTCAATTCGTTACTTTATTTTGGGGCCACGAGGGGGCTTAAAAATGGGGATATGTATAAATAGATGCGCCTGCCAAATAGGAAAAAAATATAATATCTTTTCATTGGGATGATACATCTTAAAAGGTAGTTCAGTTTTCTGGAATGTATTCAAACAATGAAGCCGAACTAAGAATACTGATTGAAGGAATAAGGTTGTGTAAGCAGATGGAATTTTCTAACATAGAAATCGAGTGTGATTCGGCGGTATTGTGGTGCATTGGGTCTCGACAAATAATTGTACAGTATGGTATTCGTAGGACTTCTGAGATCAGCTCAAAGAGTTGTTGGATGGATGAGATTTTTCTTAATGTACGTTTGGGTGTTAAGAATATTTGAAAATGTTTATGAATAATAATAAAAAATAGGTAAAAAGTAATAATAAAATATTAAATAATAGTAAAAAAATAAATAATAATAATAATAATAAGTAAAAAATAACAATAAAATAATATTATAAAGTGTTTGAGAAGAATGAAATAAAATAGCAAATTCTTGGGCTCGAAGTAAAATAATAGGATTAGATAAAATAGGAATCACATATTTGAGAAGTAAATAATTGCTTTGTTCTGCAATGGGCTTGTTAGAATTGACCATGATTGGTTTACTTTTTGAAGAAAATGTACAGGTTTCTCTTTTATTTGGTTCGGTGGCTTGGGAGATTTTATTTTGGTTTATTTATAAATCCCATGTAGTAATTGGTTTGTTATTATGATTTTCTTCCTTCTTAAGTGAGGATTTCTAATCAATTTGGGATGGAGTTAGTCGTAAACATGTGACTTTTAACTCTTCGGTTAAAAAAAAAACAAAAGTTAGTTCAGTTTTTACATTTGAATATTGACTTGTGCATGCAGCTATATATTCGTTCTTTGAAGGTTACCACTAATAAAAAAATATATATTAAAAATGAAAGATGTTTCAAAACTAAAATATGATGATTGAAATCTTAAGTCTCCATTATAGCTGGTTTTTTTTTTTTTTAAATAAAAATAAACTACTCCATAAAAGTGGTACGTATTACAAGAAAAACAGAAATCTGTGACATTTTAATTGTAATCAGAATGATTTTTTTTGTTATAAATATTTTTTTACAGTATTTTTTTTAACTTTTTGCAACAAAATTTAATGTTATAAAAAGTTAATTCTTTTGTAGTGACGCCAAAAGAGTAATCTTAACGGTAAGCATTCAGAATCTCAGATTGACTGATAGTAGCAATATTATTAATGTTGGAAGAATATTTAATATTTATGGTACTGACCGAGGATGATGGATATTGGACCATTGGTGCAATATTTTAGAATTTTCATTCGTTTATTTACGTGCTACGAAACGAAAGAACAACGAATTAAGAAAAACATGGTACGAATTAAACAAAACTAGGCCAGAGAAGATCAAAATTACTCGCATCTAATTTCCATATTATATGTAACTAAAATATGGTATTAATATCACCCCTGATCATATACAGACGATTACGTATCCACAACACCAAAATATCACGAGTCATTATCAAACCAACCCATATCCAAAAGACAAGGCACTAATTTCCTTTACAAGTTTGCTCAAACCAACCCAACCAAAACCACAGAAGCTAGCAAAACTGGGTATATATCCGAGTCATGTATTCATGATGATCAGTATCATCAACGGCTATTATATATGTATTGAGTTTAAGAGAGATCAAAAGGAAAAAAAAAAATCAAAAACTATATTTATTATTGTACGTGAGTTAATTGCAGACAACCGTGGAGACGGAAAGTGGATAGGGGAAGGTATTGGCATATTGGAAAGAGAGGACGGAGCCATAGAGCAAGGGGTTACCGTCATTGACAAGGCAATCGTCGTAGGCAAGCCTCTTGAAGATGTTAGGGTTGATGAGGTGGGCAGAGCTGAACCATCCACAGCTCAAATGAATGCCCGAAATGTCGCAGCCTGTGAAACAGACATTCATTATCTCTACGGTGTAGGTGGGAATGCCACTTGGCAGTGGGGCTGTGGGGCCTTGGTTCACTTCTATGTCCTCCTTGCTGCACCTTTCCCCCCACATCCGCTTCGGTTCCACCTTTCCTCTTCCTGCTGCTGCTGCAAAAGTTAGGAGAATAATCATATTGCCAATCATTTCTCCTTTCATAAATAAAAGTTCTTTTTTTAAAAGTGTTATTTCTACAAAATGATTAATATTACACAAAAAAAAATTAATTATAAATTGATATAATCTATATTAATAGTCAAATTTATATTTTTATAATTTTATAATTTTATAATCTGATAAATTATTATATTAAAATACAATAATTTAGGAAATTATTTTTATATAATTATTTTGTAATTAAAGTATTTCTATTTTTTTTTTATAAATCTTTGAATTTTCTTAAATAAAGACTTCAAAACTTTTAAATCTTCATTAAAAAGTAATCGATGGTTATTAAAAATATATTTAATTGTTGCTATATCCGTACCGTAAAAAGATTCTTAATATTAAGACACGTGAGTGCACGTACCTGCACCTAAATAAAATATAAAATTAAGGCAAAAACATTAAGAACGTGAACACCCAACAACCCGACCAATAGGATATGTATATGATCGTCCACAGACAAAATACACTTTTTTGGAGGTGATTCACAGGAATTATAGCATGAAAATTAAATGAACGTCGACAAAAGTCTAGTAGGCCGGGGAGTAGGGTACGAATCATCTTGTCCCCTTTTTACCTCTTTATTTATTTATAATTGAAAATTCAAGCAGGAGCTTTAAAAGAGAAGTCACTGAGTCACAAGACACAAAAATTGACAGCTAGTTGAGAGGAGGCTAGGTAATTTGAAAGAAGAGCCCATGCTTAAGTAATAACGAACAGGATTGAAGGGGTAAAAACGTCAAGTAATATTTCGGATCGCGTCAAAGGAGAGGAAATCTCCTTCGTCGAAACATGTCTGATATTTTATTTGGAATAGCATTAACATAGCCAGAGGTGAAAGGTGGGTGCATATTAGGAATCAATCTAGCATGCATTAACGCTAATCAAAACACAGGCGTGCACCTCTGACATCTTTGCCAGCCGTACGTACGCATTGTTAACATAGCGGAGGGACGACCAAATTCCTAGCTGTCTTTTTTTTTTCTCCCTCTCTCTAGCTGTGTTTCTCGTCAACACTTAAAAGAATATAAAGCAACAGAATATAATAAGAAAATCATGAAGAAGATGAACAACGGCGTACGTACGTCTCTCACCATCATGAAGAAGAAGAAGCTTGCGATGCAGTGCAGTGAGCGTCGTCGAGTTTTCATTGTTGAAGAGGAACAAGGAGCTCCTCCTCACACCTGCATTAACAATTAATTCTTTAATATATATATATATATATATATATATTTATATTTATATATACACACACAACTTTAATCAAATTGTTCGTTGCTTTTTCGTTTGATAAAAAGCTAGCAGACAACAAACAAAAATATAGAACAGAGTTCCTCGTATTGCGGAAATCAGAGAGACAGAGAAAAAAGGCCATGCAATAATAGATCGAGCAAAAACGCAGATAAACAAAAAACTGGAAAGAGTATTCAATGAATATATTAGTCATGTATATGTATGAATTAAGAGACCGGAGCACCTGAGAGAAGCAGAGGCGAGATTAATACGACGACATGGAAGAAGAACATGAGCGCCGCTGCTAAAGCCACAACAGTGAGGATTTGGAGTTTTGAGAACGACGAGGAGAAGGAAGGATCTCTCATCCTTGGGAAAACGAAGAAAGGAATATGGAAGACTCTGTCGGAAACACGAACGAACAAACAAACAAAAATGAAAGAGGTCGGCGGAGGAGATATATACTACCGGAAACCTAAAGTACCAAAAAAAAATTAAAAAAGAAAAAGAAAGGAGGGAAACCGCCGATATTTGGGAAGGGGTAAAAAAAAGGGTCGGGATTGGAGGTGGAGTATAACAATCACGGGGCTAGCATGCTACCAATGACTAATGAGAGACTGGATAGACTCACTCTACAGTTGATAGCCCAACATCTCGTACGACAATTTCGAATCCTAACCAACCTACTTAAAATTGAGTTTTTCTAAGTCCTTTTATTTTTATGTATTTTAATATTGTGATTGATTTAAATAATTATTTTATATTTTAAAAAAATAATGCAATCCATTAAAATACTGGTATTGGTTTAGTCAAATGTCCATTCTCTTTAAAATTTAGAGAATATTTGCTAAAATGCCCATATATTGAATTCGCTATTAACTTTTCATCCAAATTTTTATTTGTTGGGTTTTGCTCCTTAATCCCACATGGAGAAAAAGTGGGAGTGGAGCAAGGTCATAAGCCTATTTAATTGGGCTTAACCTCCTTGATTTAATTACACCAGTTAGAAACTTATCTAGTAATTTTTTACTTTAATAAAATTCTTTTGTTGTCCTTTTTGTATGTAAAAAAAAATATGAAAATTAGAGTTTTACTAGTGGGAGAATTTTTTGTATGTGTCATTAGGGTGAAGAGAAAAATTGTGTAATTGTAACAATTTTTCACATAGTGTACTTTCTTCTCTGGGTTTGGTGGTTTTTCTCCTGTTTTGGAGTTTTTCACGTAAATTCTTATATTGTATTTATTTCTCTATTTTTTCTTGGTATTCTGTCAAAAGTAGATCCTAGTGGGAGAATTTAGGTCGTCCAGATTTCCAATAAGTGGTATTAGAGCTACTAAATTCTTTTGAAATGGTGGAGTTTTGGTGTGGTAATATGGATATGTACAGTCTAAAGAGGTTCTGTCTAGGAGATTGAAAATTTTAAGTGTGTCCGTTGTGACCCTCCAATCTTTCCTGGGAACCTTGAAGTTCTGTCTAGAAAAGATCGGTTTTTCCTGGGAACTTACGTAATGGGTACTATTCATTTCTACGATAAAATTCATCGAGGCAATGTCAAGCATGGAGATAGAGAAATTTTATGGGAGAATCAATTTTTACTTGTGGCAAATGTAAGTGAGAGATATTTTGATTTCATTAGGATTACATAAGGCGCAGACCAACCCATGAAATTAGCAATTTGCTAGAGGTGTGGACAACATGGGTACGTCAAGAAAAGTTGTCAACAAGCGTTGGAGCAAGTTCAGCAAGTGGCTCCAAGTCAGTAAATGAAGATACTGGTATGAAGTTAACGTTGTGTCTCTCTCCATGGAAAAAGAGACATGTATATTCTCATGGCATGCCGCTAATCCCAAAGTTGTCATGATAGAGGATGTGTTAATGTTAGCTGTTCCACAAGTTTACACACGGGTATTGGTTTGGCGTTGATGCAGGGTGTGTGGTATGTGGTGTGTGGTATGTGGTGGAAATTCATGTCAATAGCTGATGAACTTCTAGAAAAGCCAAACGTGGAAGTTGCACCATAATTTTTCAACAAGGTTATTATTTTCAACATGAGCTGAAGTGAAATGTTTAGAATTGGTTTATTCTGAGTGAGTATGCTTTTATGGTGAAGCATAATAGCGAAAGTTATGAATTTTCATTGCGGTGGAGCGTAGCTGTGGGACCAGTCAAAGTCGTAAAGTGGAGATTGTTGGGTTTTGCCCCATAGTCCTACATGGAAAGGAAGTGGGAGTGGAGTAAGGCCATAGGCCTATTTAAGGGGCTTAGCCTCCTTGGTTTAATTACACCAGTCAGAAACTTATCTAGTAACTTTTAACTTTAATAAAATTCCTCTGTTGTCCTTTTTGTATGTAAAACGAAGAGAGGTGAAAGTTAGAATTTTACTAGTGGGAGAAATTTTTGTGGGTGTCGTTGAGGTGAGGAGAAAAATTGTGTGATTGTAACAATTTTTCACATAGTGTATTTTCTTCTTTGGGTATGGTGGTTTTTCTCCTGTTTTAGAGTTTTCCACGTAAATTTTTGTGTTGTGTTTATTTCTCAATTTTTTCTTGAAATTCTGTCAAAAGTGAATCTTGGTGGGGGAATTTAGGTGGTCCAGATTTCCAACATTATCTATCATAAGTTCATTTCACTCTTCATATAATAAAAGTTATTGTAGCCTTTCATCCCTTTAATTTATTATTTTCCTTCTCGTGGCTTCAGCAATACAGCCTTCCCGCGACCTCCAACCTTCTCTCTCTCGATAGAGCATCCTTTCCATTTCCAGTTCTTACCGTTGTTAGGTCGTCCCCGTTGGCAGCAACACTTCATCATCAGCTCCTCTTTGTCGCCGGTGAGTGTTCCATCTTCCTCTCTCTGGGTGTTCTCCAGATTCTCCACTTCTAACACCGACATTTCTCCTCCAGATTTCCCACTCCAAAAAGGGATTTTCCTCTCCAAGTAAACACCTTTGTTTTGTCATTTTCTCCACTATAGTTGGAATGATTTTAGCCTTTGGAAGTTGGGTTTTTGTTTAAGGTTTTCGATAACCAAGTTGGCATAGGATGCATTTTAAGTTGGGTTTTGATTTGTGGGTTTACAAGAACAAAAATATTTCTCTGTTTTTGGGGTTTTTATTGATGGTTTCTAAGCAATAACATACAAACAGCCATGGCCCAACCTCGACCTCTCTGTTTTCTCTGAGCAATAACATACAAAAAATATTTCTCTATTTTTTGGGGGTTTTCAGAACATGTTTTATGTGAGTGTGTATGTATGCTTGTGTTGCATATGATGAAGATTTGTTTAGATACTAGATACTAGTTGTATAAGTATTGTCTAAAATCACTTATTGATCGAATGGGATGGTTCAGTATAGATTGATAAACACAAGCTATATACACAGCGTTAATTATAATGCTCGATCGAGTAAGATTCATATAATTGACTACCCAAAAATTATATACGGGTTGCATTAATAGTTGATCATATGCCTGTTTTGTCTATCATCTTCGTTAATTTTCTTTAAAATTGTTGTTAGTTCTTTCAGTTTAGTTGTTTTCTCCACTGATCTGATTGAAGAATGATTTAATCATGACTTGTTGCATGTCTGATCATGAGCTGCAGATTTTTCTAGCATGAGTAGAATGGAGTATCAATATTTCTTGAATCTGAAAAAAGAGATTTTTGAGGAGCCAAGCAAGCGATTTTCATCTAACTCTTCATCTTATTATCAATTTCCATCTCAATCTTTTGAAGATATCTAGCGTTTTATTGCTATGGACATGTTTTGGGGTTGGTTCTCATTCAATTAACATTGCAATTAAAAAGTTTTGTTATAGAATTAGTAGCTGGACAACCACATGTGGTTGAAATATATGTGGTTGTCCAGCAACTATTGACTACAAAGTTTTTGTGGGCTTTCGTTATTTTGAAATTGCTTTGGAACTATGGACATATTTTGGAAGGCCAAGTGTGGTTTATGTGCTGTGTATGTGTATATATATGTACCAGGTTTCTTATCTTGTTTTTAAGGGTGAATGTATGTCAACTGTCCATCATTTTAATTGTTGTAGTCTTTGCATTTTAGCTGCTGTAATCTGTTTTCCTAGTTGCGATGGACATGTTTTGGAAGGCCAAGTGCTGCTCAATGCAAGTGCTATGGACATGTTCTAATTTATTTTCCTGCTCAATTTATTTTAGCTTTTTTGGTTGCTATGGCCACGTAATTTATGCTACACGACTTTTTAATGAATACAAGCTATTGTAAATACAATGCAGATTTAAGTTGTAAATACTTAAGAGATATTAATGAATACAAGTCTGAAATTATAGTTTTATGCTACAAGTCTGAAATTATGCTATACGGCATTTTAATCTCTTAGTATTTACATAAAATAATAATAATAAAAAATAAATAATAAAAAATAATAATATTTTATTATTATAGAGAATGAGATAGCTAATCCAATGTAGATTTCATGCTTTAAATCATTAGCTAAAATATGAAAAGTTGTATATTTTTCGAATTTTGAAGATTGGGATGGCTAAACCAATGCCAGTACTTTTATTATTGTCAAATTGAGCAATCTATAGAATTTAATTTTACTTAACCTACTTTGTACATTGAGAAACCTTTACATCTATAGCCATTGAGAACTTGGTGCATATAGAAAGGATCAAAAAAATAAACTAATTACAAGAATCAAAGGACTAGTATCTAATTACAAAAATTATGGAGGTAATGGCAAAAATCATGGAATGCTAAGTTTGGAAATAATCTGTCAATACTTTCCTTCAAGTTGATGTATGGAGGTCTGTAATACCCAACTTGCATGAAAAATGATAGAAGAGTTCCTATAATAAAACTTTGGTGAAAATATCGGCAATTTGGATGTGGGAGGGAGTTTGAACGGTGGTAAGAAGCCCGGAGCGGAGTTTATCCTGTATGATGTGATAGTCAATTTCGATGTGCTTAGTTTGCTCATAAAACACAATATTATGGGTGAAGTAGAGAGCAAACTGATTGTCATAGTGTAATGTGAAGGGTGCAGGATGTGGAATGCCAAGATTAGTAAGAAGTTACTTCAGCTAGGTAAGTTTACAAGTAGTGACAGCCATGGCGCTGTATTCAGCTTCAGTAGAGGAGCGTGCCACGATTTTTTGTTTCTTTGTACGCCAAGAGATAGGACTAGAGCCAAGCTGGATGAAGTAACCGGTGGTGGAATAGCGAGTAGTGGGGCAACTTGCCCAGTCAGAGTCCGTATAGGCAGTGACCTAAGTGTTGCTAAAGGATGAAAAGAAAATCCCTTGTCCTTGAGTGCCTTTGATGTAACAAAGAACACGTGTGGCTGCCATCATGTGGTGAACACAAGGAGCATACATGAATTGGCTGAAGATGTTGACTGCAAAGACAATATCAGGATGTGTAATAGTGAGGTAGATGAGGCGTCCAACGAGCCGCCGATAGACAAAGGGATCGGATAAGAGGGTGCCATCATGATTGATGAGCTTCAAATTCTATTCTATGGAAAAAGAAGCGATCCGGGCGCCAAGTTGGCCACTGTCAGAGAGGATGTCAAAAGCATATTTTATCTGATTCGAGAAGATGTATTTGGGTGAGCGGGCAACTTTGAGACCAAGTAAATATTTGAGAGATTCGAGATCTTTGATCTTAAAATGAGTGGAGAGGACACCCTTGCAAAGGTCAATCTGAGAGGAGTTATTACCAGCGATGAGGATGTAATCAACATAAACAATAACAATAGTAATGCTGGTAGGAGTGGCCAAGGTGAATAAAGAATAATCTGCTTGAAATTGATTAAAACTTGCATCATAAACATAGTTATTAGTTTAAAAAAATAGTTGCAGAAGGCTTGTTTGAGGCCATAGAGGGATTTGTGGAGGTGGCAGACGAAAGTATCCCCCTTAGGACAATATTCGGGAGGTGGTGTCATGTGTAATTGTTCATCAAGATTAACGTGTAAGAAGGCATTGTAAACATCCAATCGATGAGTGATCCATTGTTTGGTAGCTGCAACGGCCAACAAACATCAAACGATAGTCATTTTGGCAACATGTGCAAAGGTATCCTTATTTGAGTTTGGCAACTAGTCGAGTTTTGTACCTCTCAATAGAGCCATCTGCTTTGAGTTTAGTTTTAAAGACCTATTTGCAACCAATAGACTTTTTATCAAGAGGTAATGACTCAAGTGTCTAAGTTGAGTTGTCTTCAAGAGCACGAATCTCAGCCGACATGGCTTCACGCCAATGTGGATGGCGAAGAGTAGTAGAGTAACAAGATAGGTCAACAGAAATAGTGAGAGTATTTAAGAAGGTAATATGTGAAGGTGAGAAATGAGAATAAGAGAGAAAAGCAAATAAAGGATGAGCAGTACCTGAAGTTTGTGCAGCGAATGAAGATGACGTGGGCTCCGTGTGTAAGGTCAGGCACACATAGACTTGAAGATAAGCGGGATGAGTGGTGGTGCAACGAGAGCGAGAGAAGTGGAGAGTTGTGAAGGATCAGGAATATGAGGAGAAGAGGGGGGTGGTGGACGTGGTGGAGACTAAGGAGATGGTGAAGATATTTGTTTGGGCATAGGAAGAGGTATAATAGGAGGGTTGGGAATTGGAGATGGAGCAATATTTTGGAAAGAAAAGTGTTGTTCATGAAATGTGACATCGTGAGAATAGGAAATGGTATGAGTGTCGAGGTAGTATACTTTGTAGGCTTTATGACTGCTCGAAAATCTAAGAAAAACACATTTAGATGCACGGGGGGTAAATTTATCACGAGAAGCGGAGAGAGTTTGAGTATAGCAAACACAACCAAACACGCAAAGATGATTGTAACTTGGTGTTTTGTAAAAAGAAGTTCAAAATGAGATTTATTTTGGAGAATCTGACTGGGTGTATGATTGATAAGATATGCAGCAGTTAGGACACATTTACCTCAAAATTTAAAGGTATGTGAGCCTGAAAACGAAGACTACGAGCAACATTAAAGATGTGCATATGTTTACATTCCGCAACATCATTTTGTTGTGGAGTTTCAACACATGTACGTTCATGAATAGTGACGTGATCATGGGGATAATTTTGAAATTTGTGTGAAAAAAATTCTTGCCCATTATCAGTTCAAATGATTTTAATCGTGGTGTTAAACTGATTTTAAACAAGATTAAAAAATGTATGAGATGGGCATAGGCTTCAGATCTATGATGCATTAAATAAACTCAAGTAGTGCGCGAAAAATTATCGACAATAATAAAAAAAATAATGAGCACCACATATAAATGAAGTATGATATCTATTCGAAATATCACAAAATATACGATTGAAAGCAACAAAATTTTTATTAGCATGAGAAGGAAAAGATAGTCTGGTATGCTTAGAACGAACACAAAAATCACAATCAGAAATAGTACAAGACTTATTGAAGAGATTAGGTAATGAAACTAGAGGGGTGACCTAAGCTTTAGTGCAAAAAATTTTATTAGAAGCGGTTTGAACGGAAAGAGCAGTGATGGAACTTGGTCAGTACACATAAAGTCCATTTCAAAAATCACCTACTCCAACCAGCCTCGTCAAGAATGGGTCTTGAAAAGAACAACTAGTAGAGGAAAAATAAACAATACAAGAGATATTAGTTGTGAACGGAGGGACAGAAAGTAAATTAAAGGCAAATAGAGGAACAAAATAGACATTATAGAGCGTGAGAGTTAGGGATAAGGGGCAAGTGTTGATCCCTTCTAAGCGAAGGGTCTGGACAATGGGTAATTTCACCGAGATGTCAGAGGGGGTAGGGGATAAATCAGAGAAGAGGCTGTGGTCGTGGCACATGTAGTCACTGGCGCCATTGTCCACAACCCAACCAAGGTGGTTATTAAAGGAATTAGAGGCAATGAGAATGTTACCAATGAAGTTTGCAGAGGGATTCGGGTTGAGCAAGTCAAGGAGCTTCTGGTAGAGGTCCAGCGTCAGTCCAGGTATCAGCGACACGGTAAAGGAAGAGGAAGTTGGAGTGCGACTGCCAGTGGCCCAGACGGTGGTTTGCCGAGAAGAGAAAGCCGGGAAGGCTAATTTCGTGCGTCTCAAATAATTTGGTACCTAATGATTTTCCAACAATGATTTCATATATGTTCATTTTTCTCACATTCCGTGTAACGTAAAGGAGAATTGGATGGGTAAAGGAGGTATGAGCTTGAAATTTGAGTAGTGGGAGGGGTAGAAGACACCATTGTGGCTTAGGGTTAGGGATCGAGTTAGGTTGATACCCTGCGGTCCATGTCAAATTGAGCAATCTATAGAATTTTATTTCACTGAACCTACTTTGTACATTGAGAAACCTTTACATATATAGCCATTGATGGCTTGGTGAGTATTGAAAGAATCAAATAAATAAGCAAATTACAAGAATCAAGAGACTAGTATCTAATTACGAAAATTATGGAGGTAATGGCAAGAATTATGGAATGCTAAGTTTGGAAAGAATCTTAGAATTTTTGCTTAAAATTAAGCATATTTATTTATTAAAAAATCTGAAAAGATTAAAAAAAAAATTAACTCTGAAATTATGGTCAAGTAGACTTGCAAAGTAGAGAGAAGGAACGGGAATTTTTCAGGAAAATGAAGAAACATTAGAAAAAGTAAAAAAGTAAAAATAGTATATATACAATATAATTATATAATATATTTTACAATAAAATATTAAATAAAGAGTATTTATAAAGTATTGTGTATATAAAATATTTTATAAAATTATTCTTTATTTAACATTAATTATAAAATATATTATATAAATGTGTGGGGTGTCATGTCCCAAAAAGAAAATAGAAAAAGTTAGCAGCGGAATTTGAGAAGGAGGGGTGGGAAGAGCAGGGTCCTGGAGAAGGAAAATGATATCTTTATTATTTATTTATAATTTTATTTATTTTTAAATTTTTTTAATTTAATGATTAAAAAAGTAATTATTAATAAAATTATATATTTTTTAATTTTTTTCTTAATGATTAAAAATGATAAAAAAAAAAACTTAAAAATAATAATAAAATAATAAATATACTTAAAATAATAAATAAGTAATAATTAAATTATAAGGAAATCACTACCCCGTAGAGAATGCGCAGAAAGAGAGTGCGGCGTTGGTGCAGCAGTAGTCGTGACTCGTGAGTGCATGCAGAAATGGCATAAGGGGTTTGTCCAAGCCCGAAACGACAAAACAGCAGTACATTCTACGTCACTCGATTTACATCACAGTTTTCTTTTTCTTTTTCTGGGATTTACATCATAGTTAATTAACAGTATCAATATACAAACAAAAATTAATTTTATCATTCTCACGTCAAATATTACATATAATTTTTTTTTTTTTTTCTTTACTAAGTATATGTCTATGGATGATGACTAAAAATAAAATAAAATTTTAATTAGTTCAAAAAAATAAGATCAACAAATTAAAATAAATAAAAATATATAATATGTGATGTATGAAGATAATGAATAATGAGAATCATATATAAAATAAGTTACACAATATTTATGATTATGTGACTAAATTTTTAGATAATATATATGACATAATAATTATAAGTTTCTCCCTCTCTTTAGCATTAAATTGTACTATAGCCTAATTCCATTTAATATTACTATGTGTATTTGTACTAGTATATACGCACGAGTATAGGCCCACCTTTCAGCTTTGGTTTGGGATATGGAAATTGGTAAGTGTATTGCTGGAGAGTATTTTTATTGGATTGATTAAAGTTAAAAAATTTATCTCACTTTTAGCCAATAAATCTTAAAATAGGTAATATTGGATTAGTTAAAGTCCAAAAACTTTGGACTTTAATTACATATTATCAAAATTTCTTTCATCTTTGGCAATTAATTTACATTGGTTAAATGTCTATTTTATTAATTTCTTCTCTCTTTTATTCAGGCAACTGTTTATTTTATTAATTTTTTTTTATATTCATGCAAATTTTTATTTTATTAAGTAGATTTTTTAAATTATTAATTAGTAATTTAATTTAAATAAGATATAATTAGTAATTAATTTTTTAATCCATAATTTAATTAAATTATAATTATTAATTAACATATAATAAGTAGAATGATAAAATGATAAAATTAAATAAATTAATAATTACAAAAAATTAAAGATTATTTTAATTATTAATTACATAATGAATAAATAAATAATTCAATAAGGAGATTTGATTTGAATAGTCAAAATCAAATATTATTATATTATTTATTGTTATATAATTAAAAGAATAGTTAATTTAATGTAAAAACTTATATAAATATAATAACCAAAAATTAAATTCCTCCTATATCAACTAAAACTGTCATTTAATTTTAAATAATCTAATAACAATACTAGTGAACGTGTCTATATTCGTGTGGAATTAAGTAAATATATAAATAATAACAGTTTGCTTGATTAACATTAGAAAAACAGTGTATGCACGTGTTGTTATTATTATTATTATTATTATTACTTTAAAAAAATGGGGAATGATGGATTAGTTTCACGTTGTGTTATGATTGCGGTCTTGCATTTTATATTTTTTCAGTTCTCATAGCAATCTTATGGGATTGGCTAAAAATTATTTTTTAAAAAGTATATTTTTAAATTTGATAATTATTTTAACTTTTTGATAATTATTTTAGTTTATTATTTATAAAATAATATTTTTGATCAAATATGATACTTATTTTTTAGTATTTGTATAAAAGTGTATTTTTTAAAAAATGATTTTTAGTTAATCCAATGAAAATGCTCTCAAATCATGCAAGAACCAACGAAATAGAATTATTACGTGGCATTGATGTACTTTAATTGACTTTCCGCCAAAAAAATTATTGGAATCCCATATTTCAAATGACGTGGCAAATTTAAAATCTAAATTCAAGTGGAGTTGAAATTAAAAGTTAAAAAAATTTGGTTTTTCCAACCTTCCTCCCATCCATGACTCCAGTCTCCACCCTCTCCCTCCCTCAAATCATAAATGGATTGACACCCCAAGAACTACATCATCATCCAATCTTGTGAGTCCCTTAAAATGGTAGATGAGATATTTTATTTTTTTCATTATTTTAGATAGGGGATATTTGTTATAAATCTCACTAAGTTGAGCCAGATTTATTGGGCTTCCAACTTAATTATCTCTTATTTTATTAAGTTTTTAGTTGTTGTTAAGTGGCCCATGGGCTGGTCTAGAGAGTAAGAAATAGCCCAAGGCCTTAGTTTGAATATTGTAGGCATTGTTTTAGTAAAGAAGAATGAAAGGGATAATAGTGGGTATTTAGAATCTAGAATCATTTTGTAAAAATCCTATTTTGGAGGATGAGCCCCTGAAGAGTCTCTACATGACTCACGCATTATCGATTTTCTTCTTTATTAATTTGTTGTATTCTCTTCATTATAACATCCATTTATTTTAGCATTTAACGTGTTCATCTACGGGATCCTTACAAGTGGTATCCAGAGCCGGACGATCATGGAGGACGATGCACTTCCTGAACAACAATTACAGTGAAGGCTTGACTCTCATGAAACGAGTCAATTACTATAACACAACATTCCAAATCGGAATGCGATGATTGAAAAATTACTGTAACACAAATCAACGAGTTTTTCCAAAAGAATTGAAAGAAAATGCATCACGAACCTACAACCAAATCAGGAGTTCTTAAGGAGATCTCAGCGCACAGATGAGAAAGAAAATGCAAAATCCCCTATTCATTCGTGTAATGAGAATGCAAAAAAAATTGTAGTTCTCAAAGACACCCCAAATCGTGACATTGAGATCTTAGAGAAGGGAGAAGAGAACGACGTAGAAGAGACAACAACGGAAGATGAAGTTATTTCCCACGAAGAAAACCCAAACACCCCATCCCAAAACCAAACTCTAATCCTATCTCGAAACCAAACCCAAATCCTCTCCTCTGAATCGCCACAACAAGAACGACTTAGGAAACAATAGTTGCTTCCTCCTTCCTGCAAATCTTATTCCGCAACTCGACTATCATTGACCCATTCTATTGAGGTTTCAGCTATAGTGAACCAGGCTATCGAAGATTCCATCGTCGAATCCAGCGATTCAAAAGAGTTCGGCTACTTCAATGACAGTATCGTGTTCAACAAAGGTGTGCTCTCGTACTACAAGGAGCCATGTATGGTTTGGCACCTACCATGGCAATCCATCCAACGTATGCAATTCTCTCAGTGCAAATTCTTCAAGCGTATGCAAACTCTTGCCCCTCTCATTTCCACACAATTTGGTGAAGGTTGTACTAGTGTTTGGTTGTTGATTGTTGAGGGGCAAGAGCCTTTTTCAAGAATTGATGATCAATTGGATGAAGGGATAGAAAATGCACCCCAACTGTTTGACGTATTTCTTGCTTCTAATTGTTCAAAAAATCGAAGTGGGTGGAGAAATCTTGAGTTGTTTAAGAATTTATGTGGAGATCATTGTCACAAGGTTGGAAATAATTTTGTTAACTCTGGATTTATTGGAACTCTTATGGGTTTTGAGAAGAATTTGGGTCTATTTAAGACCTCTGCCTCCCAGTTGTTTGAGGAAATACCGTTTAGGGGTGTGTTTGAGCCCTTTGATAGAGGAAGGGAGACCTTTAAGGTCATTCTCGCTCCTACTTGTTCAAAATTCGAAGTAGGTGTAGGATTGTGTTTGAGAAAATGGCTCATGGGTATTCAAAATCTACCATCCAATTGTTTTATGTGTTGCCAACTAAAGAGGTTTTTTAGCCTTTTGATAGAGGAAAGCCATTTCGTGAAAAATTTAATTGTCAAGGATATATTTTACTACTTCAACAATTTCATCAAACTAACTGTAGTTTTGGTAAATTTACAAAGAATTTCAGTTCGAGTTCATTTCATGAGCAAGAAGAAAACACCTATAGATCAGAGGCAATACTCTGTCAAATCTAAGGAAATCGTTCCTACTTCTCATATGGAGTCACATTCTTATATATGTGCATATGCTATAAATGTGACTTTATTTATCTAGAAGTAGATGCAGCAGTTGCCTTATCATTGCATTGGTCTAATTTAAAAGTTAAGGTTGCTTCTAATATCCTACGAGAATGACAACTTGGAAATTATGTCAATGTGCGGAAACTTATGGAGATTCTTATTTGTAAAGTGATTAAGGGTGACACGCAAGCTTTGGAAGACTTGACTTATGAGGTGAAATTGCAACAACTTGAGAAATTGCTAAAGGGACAAAGAAATGGCGTTAAATGTAGCTTCTCTATGGGACATTGTTAACCAAGTGTGCTTTCTTGCAACCGAGGCTTAAGTTTTTAAGAAACGGAGGGCATGACTTAAAGCTAGTGACCAGTACTTGTCTCCTCTTAATTTAAATGTTGCTGCTACCACTGATGTTGTTGAGACAGACACTATTTGTAACATGACATTCATGCGTGATGGGTTCCCTCTCCATGCCATTTGTGGGTCTGTTGGAAGAATGCTAAGGGTCAACTATCTTTCCTTAAATATGCTATTCCAGCTCCATCATATGTATTTATGTTTGCCCATTCTATGAAGGTTCAGGATCTTTTCATTGTGAAATTAATAATGGAGGTTGTTGGAAGAAATCACAGGATGGAATGACTTACTCTACTTGTGAGGATGATGACTCCCAAGGTTGCAAGCATCCATCAGGATTGGGAACAAGTTTATTGTTCTTGTTCCTTATGTAAATCAAGTGAAGCTATCTACAACTGGTGATAATGAGTTGTAAGAAATGGCCCATGACCTTAGTTTGAATATTGTAGGCATTGTTTTAATATAAGAAGAAGGAAGGGGATAGTAGTGAGTATCTAAAATCTGAAATCATTTTGTAAGAACCCTATTTTGGAGGAAGAGACCTCTCGAAGAGTCTATGCGTAACTCATGCATTATCGATTTTCTTTTTTATTAATTTGTTGCATTTCTCTTCATTACAACATCCATTTATTTTTGAATTTAACCTGTTCATCTACAAGACCCTTACAATATTTTTGCTCGTTCTTTTTCCTCTTTTTGTGTCTCACTTTTTACGTATATGGAATCTGTAACTATTTTGTATTCATTGAAAGAGTGGGTATCGAGTCCATGAAATCTACTACTAATTTGGGTTGTTTGTTCCTTTTAGGACAACTATCAACTTCTTTATTTTTGCAGGATTGTACATTATGTATTGACTACTCTCAATTATATTAATTTGGTTTCAATTTTACTGTTGACCTTCTAAACCTTATGAGATTCCCTTGAGTCTTTATTAATAATTTGGTTCTAGTTTTGCTCATAATATACTACTAGTTTTATTGTTCCAAACCTTATGATTTTTATTTTACATTTTAAACCTAATGAGTTGTATTGTTGACATTAATAAAACATTACAAAAACCCCAGAGTTGCACTATCAAACCCAAAATTTCCTTTTTAATCTGGTTGCATCTTCTTAAATAATTTAAAAGTTGGACTTGCAATGGATTCTGACATGAAACATGCAGAAAATGAGGGTGATGAGGTAGGTTGCATCTTCTTTGTAGAACCCAAGGTTTCAAGTCTCGTATTTATGTATAGATTTTGATGATAACAAATAAATTCAAAACTCAAACTCAAGTTGTCTACCCATAAAGAGAGCTAAGCACATCAAGAAATCAAGCATGAGCAAAAAGAAGAACAAGTCTACAAATGAAGTTCATAGAGTAATTTTGTACATTTCTTAAAATTTGAAATTGGATTAAGGCTCAAAATTAATATTTTCTCATAAAGCATCAAATTGCATTTTTTACATTTGCATAACTTTATTAAAATATTTAATTTTGAAAATTATTATTATTTTTTCACATATGCATAAAGATTTGAATTTGTAAGATGATTGATTGTCATCTTTAACATGTACATGTGTTGTTTGAAAATCTTGAAGGGTAGTTGTGTGTTTTTTTGACAAATACAAAATATAGATGATTTTGTTTGAAAATCTTGAAGGGTGGTTGCTTGTTTTTTTGACAAATATAAAAAATAGATGATTTGTTTAAAAATCTTGAAAGGTGGTTGTGTTTTTTTTGACATATGCAAAAAGAAGATGATTTGGTTTGAAAAATAAATCATGTTCATTTTGTCATATATGAAAAGTAAAAAATTTGATTTGATTTCTTTGAAAAATGAATGGAGTTGTCTTTAACAAATATAAAAAGAAGATGTTTTTATTTGAATCTTTTGAAAAGTAAATAGTGCTCTTATTTAACATATGAACATTTTCAAATTTGAATATGAAGTCTCATTTGCTCTTGAGTTTTGTAAAAATTACAACAAGAGCTTACACATCAATTGCTAAGTTTTGCATCATTTTTTCAAAGTCCTCATTCTCTCTTCTCTAAGTTTTGTGCCTTAATCCTTATTCATTTTGAGAGAGATATAGATTGTGCTGTATTGTTCTTATTTCACCTATTGAGAAGTGTACTTTGATAATCTACCTACTATCAGCTCTTGTATTTTTAAGATGGTGCGTATAACTCTTGTGTGTGTAAAAGGTGTTCTACACAGGGAATAGTTGAATCACCAAGTGTGAGGTGATTGCAAGTGTAGAAGGTGTTCTACACGGATTCTTTGTAGCGGTGTTATTCAAAAGTATAACAGGTTTCTATCTGTACCTGAAGGAGATTGAATAGTGAATTTGGGATCCTCAAGGGGTAGCTTAAGGCAAGAACGTAGGCAGTGGGACTAAACCTCGTTAAAATACTGAGTTTGCTTCTTCTTACCCTTACTCTTTATATTTCTTGCTACTTCATATTCTGTTTATATTTTATATTGTATATTTGGTTTATAAGTATTAATTTTTTTATATAACCCAATTCACCCCCCCTCTTGTATTAGTCATCTGGGCAACAATTGGTATTAGAGCGATGGCTCTATTATAAGGTTAATTATCTGTTGAGTTAAGATCATATGGCTAACATTGCAGCTACATTCGCTGAAGGTTAATCCAGAAGTCAGCCTCCACTATTTTGTGGAGACAATTATACTTTCTGGAAAACTAAAATGAGAATATTTCTCGAGTCTCAAGATCGAGAAATCTGGAAATGTATTGTAAATTGGCCTTATATTCCAACAAAAATTGTTGATGGAGTAAAGGTCAATAAGGAAAAAGAAGAGTTTGATCGTGAAGATGATAGACTTTGTACAGTCAATGTAATGGTTATGAATCTTCTGTATAATGTTCTCAATGGCAATGAATTTAATAGAATAATGACTTGTAGGACAGCAAAAGAAATCTGGGATAACTTGGAAGTAACTTATGAAGGAACTTCGCAAGTCAAATAATCAAAAATTTATATTCTTACGCATAAATATGAAATGTTTAAAATGATTGATGATGAATCTATTTTTTCTATGTATACTCGTTTTACTAACATTATATAGCTTGACAGCTCTTAGAAAAGTTTATTCTAGCTTGACAGCTCTTACTAACATTATAAATAGCTTGACAACTCTCTTCCAAAACGTTGGGAATCAAAAGTGACGACGATTCTTGAAGCTAAAGACCTCAAAAAACTCGAAGTAAATGAACTCATTGGGCCATTTATTACTCATGAGTACACATTGAAAAGAGAAGAAGAAGAAGGAAAGCAAAAGAAGAGCTTGGCACTCAAAACTGTTCCAATGAAAGTGAAAGCGATGAAGACGAGAAAAGCGATAACAAAGATGAAGAAATTGCAATGATCACAAGAAAATTTCAGAGATTCTTAAAGAAAAATAATGCTCCTCCAAGGAAATCTTTCAAAAAATTTTCTAACAAGGATACAGGTAAAAATGACTTATTAACTTGTTATAAATGCAAAAAGTTAGAACATATTAAAGCAGATTGTCTCATGCTAAAGAAAGATCGATACAAAGGCAAGAAAGTAATGAAAGTGATATGGGATGATGATACAAATAACTCAGACCGCGACACAAGTAATGAAGAATTTGCAAATGTTTGTATTATGGCTAAAAATGATCTTGAGGTAACAAATTAAAAAATATTGAAAATCCTTCTTATGAAGAATTGTAAAATGTTTTGGAAGAGGTATATGAGGAATTTAAAAAATTGGGTATCAAGTATACCGCTTTAAAAAAGAAAAATTCTTCTTTAACAAATGAAATTGATGTTTTAAAAAAAGAAAACATAGTTTCAAAAGACGAAAATGATGAGTTGAAAAAAAAAGTGACTGATTTATAAAATATTATTGAAAACTTTACAAATGGAAAATTAAATTTTGAAAAACTTCTTGGAAATCAAAAATGTGTTTTTGATAAGGTAGGTTTGGGATACATGCCAAAAGAAAAATTCAAACCCTAAAAAAATTTCTTTGATAAATCGACTAAATCAAAATTAGATTTACAAAATTTTTTTCATAAAAATAACTTTTTTAAAGAAAAATATTATCACTCAAGATTTTCGAATATGTCAAATGTTATTTGTAATTTTTGCAATAGAAATGATCGTAATTATCATTTTTGTCCTATTAGAAGAAGACATACAATGACTATTAAGGCTATATGGATACCAAATAATCTTGTTTCTTTTAATACTAATAAATAAAGGACCCAAAAAACTTGGGTACCAAGAAAAATTATTTTAATTACTTTTATAGGTATGCATGAAGTCCTCCATAGGTAAAAGTAAATGGTTTTTAAACAAGAGATGCTCAAAACACATGACAGAAGATAAAACTAAATTCATTGACCTCACTTCTAAAGAAGAAGGACACGTGACATTTGGAGACAATTTAAAATAGAATATCATGGGAATATGTAAAGTTGGTAAGAAATTTTCTCTCATAATTGAAGATATTCTACTTGTTGATGGTCTAAAGCATAATCTTTTGAGTATAAGTCAATTATGTGATAAAGGGTTTACAGTTACTTTCAAAAAGGATAAGTGCATTATTTTGAATAATCATGATTGCAATGTTTGTTTTATTACTCTTAGAAATAATAATGTATATACAATCGAATTTGAAGAAATTGCCTTACAAGATGCTATTTGTTTATCAGCTCAACATGAAAATAGTTAGTTATGGCATAGAAGGTTAGGTTATGCAAACATGGAACTTATTTCCAAACTTTCAAAAAATGATATTGTGAGAGGTTTGCCAAAAGAAAATTTTTTTAAAGACAAAATCTGTGATGCATGCAAATTTGGTAAACAAACAAAATCTTCTTTTAAAATCAAGAAATATATTTTCACTAATAGACTTTTACAACTAATACACATAGACCTTTTTGGACCAAACAGAGTTGCGAGTCTGGGAGGAAAATATTATGCATTTGTTATTATTGATGATTTCTCTAGATATACTTGGGTCATCTTTCTCGCTCATAAAGATGAGGTACATAATGTCTTTACCAAGTTATGCAAGAGAATTCAAAATGAAAATGGCTATACTATTTCAAACATTCGAAGTGACAGGGGGAAAGAGTTTGTCAATAAAGATATTGAGTCTTTTTGTGATGAAAATGGTTTTCTGCATAATTTCTCTACGCCTCGAACTCCTCAACAAAATGGGGTAATAGAGAGGAAGAATAGATTTCTCAAAGAAATGGCAAGAACAATACTTAATGAAAATAGTTTACCTAGTTATTTTTAGGCCGAAGCGGTAAATACTGCATGCTATGTTATAAATAGAGTTATGTTAAAGTCTAAATTAGATAAAACCCCTTATGAGCTTTAGAATGAGAAAAAATCCAACATTAATTACTTTCATGTATTTGGATGCAAATGTTTTTTACTCAATGATAGAGATAATTTAGGAAAGTTTGATACAAAATCTGATAAAGGTATCTTTCTTTGGTATTCAACAAATAGTAAAGCTTATAGAGTATTCAATAAAAAGACTTTGACTGTACAAGAATCTATGCATGTAGTATTTGATGAATCTAACCCTCTACTCTCCAAGAAATCTATTGATGAAGAATCAGAAGATACAAATAACACAAATAGTCTCAATCTTGACAAAGAGAATATAATAGAAGAAGTCCAACATGGAGACATCAGGAAAGATCATCAAGATTTAGTACAAGATGCAACCAAACAGTGGAAACATGTGAAAGATCATTCAATATAACAAATTCTAGGAGAACCTTCACGAGGTGTAAGTACTCGATCATCTCTTAGAAATATTTGTAATCACACTGCTTTTCTATCTCAAATTGAGCCTAAAAATATTGATGAAATACTTATTGATGAATCATGGATTCTAGCTATGCAATAAGAGCTAAATCAATTTGAAAGAAATAATGTATGGACACTTGTTCCTAAACCCAAAAATCATGCTGTTATTGGAACAAAATGAGTTTTTAGAAATAAGAAAGATGAATCTGGAATCATCACTTAGAACACGACTCGACTTGTAGTCCAAGGTTTCAATCAAGATAAATGAATCGATTATGATGAAACATATGCACCTGTCGCAAGATTAGAAGCTATTCGAATATTACTTGCATATGTATGTTATAAAAATTTCAAACTTTTTCAAATGAATGTTAAAAGTGCTTTTTTAAATGGTTTTATAAATGAAGAGGTATATATTGAGCAACTTCCAGGTTTTGAAAATCATATTTCTCCTAATCATGTTTTTAAGCTCGCAAAAGCATTATATGGACTTAAACAAGCTCCTAGAACTTGGTATGAGAGGCTTAGTGGTTTCTTGATTGAAAAGGGTTTTTCAAGAGGAAAGATCGATACAACTCTTTTCATCAAATATGAACAGGATGATATTCTTCTAGTTCAAATTGATGTGGATGATATAATATTTGGTGCTACTAATGAAATATGTGCCAAGATTTTACTAAAAGTATGCAGGAAGAATTTGAAATGAGCATGATGGGAGAACTTAATTTCTTTCTCGAATTGCAAATTAAGCAAACAAAAAGTGAAACATATTAATCAGTTAAAATATATCAAAGAGTTACTCAAAAAGTTTGAGATGGAATGTGCGAAGGTAATTAGAACACTAATGAGTCCAACCACTAAACTTGATAAAGATGAAAGTGGTAAGTCTGTTGACTCAAAGATATATCGAGGTATGATTGATAGTTTATTATATTTAACAGCTAGTAGACCTGATTTTATGTTCAATGTATGTTTATATGCACGTTTTCAATCATTTCCAAAACAATCTCATTTGATTGTAGTTAAGCGGATTTTTAGATATCTTGCCGGTACCATTGACCTCAGATTATGGTATCCTAAGCACACTTCTTTCGATTTTATTAGTTATTCAGATGCAGATTATGCTGGTTGCAAAGTTGATCGAAAAAGTACTAGTAGAATATGTCATTTTTTAGGTCATGCACTCGTTTCATGGTTTAGTAAAAAATAAAATTCTGTTGCATTATCTACTACTGAAGCAGAGTATGTTGTTACAGGTAGTTGTTGTGCTCAAGTTCTTTATATGAAACAACAGCTTGAGGATTTTAAATTTATATACAATCACATTCCAATCAAATGTGATAATACAAGTGCTATAAATCTTTCAAAGAACCCAATACAACATTCTAAGACTAAGCATATTGAAATTAGATATCATTTTCTTAGAGATCATATACAGAAAGGTGATATTGTACTAGAATTCACAAGCACATATGATCAATTGGCAGACATTTTCACAAAACCCCTACCAGAAGATAGATTATGCATGATTAAAAGAAAAATAGGAATGATGCATGTCATGAATATCGGTTAAACATTTTTATTCCATTATCTCAAATGACTTACAAAAATTTGAGACTTCTAGCCTCATCTTTCAACTGCATTTGCTCTTCATAGATCGACATGTTATTCTCATCTAAAGGATTAGGCAGTCGAAATGAAGAGGCAAGTAAGGATTTTAAATCCTTATTCTATTGCTTTAACTCTACTATTTTTTTGTTTGACTCATAAACAAGTTGTTGAAGTACAGAGACAGTCTCGCTAAACTTCTCAATTTCGCGAGTTTTGAACTACAACCGAATAGAAAAAGCAACAATGGATGATAAGTATCGAGTCCTGAGACCCACAAGCTCGTAAATGGCATCATGATCTGATTTATTAGCTAAATCAGTCTCTTGTTGCTTCATGGCACCTATGATAGAAGCAGAAATAGATTGATCACGAGAAGTATTGAAGGGAAATTGACGAGCCATTACAAAATTGTAGAATGAAAATGCAGATGAATTGTAAAGATGAGAAATATTTGATGCGAAATAGATAAAACTAAGGATTGCTCTTATAGAGACGGGAATAAGAACAAGACAAATTATCACAACTTCAAATCTCTGCAATATCTTGATTGTCAATAACGTCAAGCGGATTTAAATCTCCTTTCGTACCGAATTGCTAGAGCTAGGCCTCTAACCTTTGCAGGTTTTGTCGGACACGGGTGACTCTAATTTTTCAACTCTCTACAAAATCTCCTTCCGCACCAAATTGCCAGAGCTAGGACACGGACACGGGAAGAAATCCCATTCCGTACCAAATCTCGATAATATTTTATTTTTCAACAACATTAAGCGGATCTCTGCACCAAGACGATGAAGTTAAGCCTCAGCCTTTACAGCTTTTATCGAACACGAACGGAGGAATAAATTTTACTGAAACCAATTGAGGTTCCTTTTTAATGATGCCAAAAGGGGAATAAGTCCTATACTAGTATTATACTACCCTGTTATATATTTTATTTAAAAATTTAACGCATATTTTCGAGGAGAGCTTAAATATTAACTATAGGTCGCAGATTTCTACTAAGTATTTGTCATCATCAAAAAGGGAGAGATTGTAGAACCCAAGATTTCAAGTCTCGTATCTATGAATAGATTTTGATGATAACAAATAAATTCAAGACTCAAGCTCAAGTTGTCTACGCATTAAGAGAGCTAAGCACATCAAGAAATCAAGCATGAGCAAAAAGAAGAACAAGTCTGCAAATGAAGCTCATAGAGTAATTTTGTACATTTCTTAAAATTTGAAATTAGATTAAAGTTCAAAATTAATATTTTTTCATAAAGCATCAAATTACATTTTTTACATTTGCATAACTTTATTAAAATATTTAATTTCAAAAATTATTATTATTTTTCCACATATGCATAAAGATTTAAATTTGTAAAATAATTGATAGTCATCTTTAACATGTGGATGTGTTGTTTGAAAATCTTGAAGGGTGGTTGTGTGTTTTTTTGACAAATATAAAAGATAGATGATTTTATTTGAAAATCTTGAAGGGTGGTTGTATGTTTTTTTTACAAATGTAAAAGATAGATGATTTGTTTGAAAATCTTGAAAGGTGGTTGTGTATTTTTTGACATATGCAAAAAGAAGATGATTTAGTTTGAAAAATAAATCATGTTCATTTTGTCATGTATGAAAAGTAAAAGATTAGGTATGATTTCTTTGAAAAATGAATGGAGTTATCTTTGACAAATATAAAAAGGAGATATTTTTATTTGAATCTTTTGAAAAGTGAATAGTGCTCTTATTTGATATGTGAACATTTTCAAATTTAAATATGAAAAATCATTTGCCTATAAATAACTCACTTGAGTTTTGTAAAAATCACAACAAGAACTTACACATCAATTACTAAGTTTTGTATCATTTTCTCAAAGCCTTCATTCTCTCTTCTCTAAGTTTTGTGCCTTAATCCTTATTCATTTTGAGAGAGATATAGATTGTACTGTATTGTTCTTATTTCACTCATTGAGAAGTGTACTCTAATAATCTACCCACTATCAGCTCTTGTATTTGTAAGAAGATGCGTATAATTCTTGTGTGTGTAGAAGGTGTTCTATATAGGGAATAGTTAAGTCACCAAGTGTGAGGTGATTGCAAGTGTAGAAGGTGTTCTACACGGATTCTTTGTAGCGGTGTTGCTCAAATGTGTAATAGGTTTCTATCTCCACCTGAAGGAGATTGAATAGTGAATTTGGGATCCTCAATGGGTAGCTTGAGGCGAGAACGTAGGCAGTGGGGCTGAACCTCATTAAAATACTGAGTTTGCTTCATCTTACCCTTACTTTTTATATTTCCTACTGCTTCATATTCTATTTATATTTTATATTGTATATTTGTTTATAAGTATTAATTTTTTAATATAACAAAATTCACTCTGCCTCTTGTATTAGTCATCTGGGCAACATTCTTAAATAATTTTTTGTGCCACTCATAGTAGTTTCTACTTGTTATGGGCAACAATATGCTACTTTTTAAAACGATAATAGTGACTTTTTGTTCATTTAGGTGCAAAGAGGAGGAATGCATCTCTCAAATCATCCTTGAGGCATTATTTGTAATTGATACAGCGTTGGTGGAGGTGATTAAATTTTGGTGGACATGACTATTTTTTGGTGGAGTATTATTGTGGAGATGGCTAGTTATGGATGAAGTATAATTGGTGGAGATGATTTTTTCTATGAAGTATCATTTGTGGGAGATAACATTTTTGGTAGAGATGACTATTTTTAATGTATATAATTTTGTCTCTGTAAACATATTGCTATTGTAAATTCATGACGTTGGGTATTTCAATGCTTTATCGATCAAGTTTGACCTCATTTTTTTATAATGTTTTCTAGGTCTAATTGTCAATGCATTTTGTAACGCCACGATTTTTTTTACCTCAATTAAAACGTAAATCGAAACGTTCAGACAAGTAACACAAGGCTACTTATCCTACATAAACGTAAGGAATAACATGTCTTCATCTAAGCTTACTAATTAAATGCAATACGAAATACAACAGAAAGAGGTAAATCTCCAATATATGCAAAGAGATCTAACTCTTGCATAAATAGATCCCATGGCATAATAAAACTATAACATTCATAACTTCATATTTACACAAACAGATTGTATCCAAATCTTATATAACCCAGTTAGTTTTCTTAAAACAAATAACATATCCCATCGTTGTCCAGTAGTCTTACTATTCTATTTGATCACATACATGAAATATCATTCCATTCATAGAAGAGAATTCTGTAGGACCTTCAGGATACCTCAGAATCTCCTGTACTGTCCGAGTCTCATGACAATTTATCTAATCCTGCAACAACATAAGGAATGATAGATAAAATTTAAGAGAGTGAGATTTTCAAGAAATCTCAATAAGTATACAAATAACTTAACAAAGGCATCATCCGAGAATATCAATAACATAGTATAGCATATATCATAAAGAATTACTTCACATGATTCATAAATGCCTCATGAGACTCATGTATATGGATGACCACAATTTCCATACAAACTTATACTCTTACATGGACTTACCATCTTATACTTAAAACTTTTATTTACTTTCTTATATTGTGGGTTTTACTTATTTCTTACTCTCGATAGGTGTTACGCATCGCCGTCCCTGTTGGGTCTTACTTATTTCTTATCCTCGATAGACGTTATGTATCGCCGTCTCTATCGGGTTTCCATACATATAATTCGTTAGTCGTCCGGGCGTTACGTGTTGACGTTCCCATCTTGACGAGTCTTGTGTCACTCTTTCGGGCATTAAGTATCGCCGTTCCCGTCGTGACACGGAAAATACTTAACATAGCGGGCGTTACGTATCGCCATCCCTGCTAGTCATGTCAGTCGTCCGTGCGTTATGTATTGTGTCGGCGCCCCAGCTTGCGCTTGGGTTCGTACGCAAATTGCGACGCCGGGGACGAACGTCACAAGGAAGTCATCCCTCATCTTTAAGTGTGAGAGCCTTATTTTATGTTTTATATATATATATATATATTTTCTTCTCGCAGCGGAAAAAGGTCGAGCCATAAACAATCGACAAACGTTACGCTTGTCGCACATCACATGGTTAACGAAATAAAACCCAAATTAAACATCATATACATATATCAAAGTTAAGGTCACCATTGTAAACAGTTTTATACAAAAACACTTCCCAAAACAATGGGAAGATTTTTCCTCAAAATACATCAGTGATACAAAATAACGATACTGACGATCCACTCCTCCTTCCGCCAACCATACTAATAGGCGGGTTCTTCTTTTATCTTCTTAAAGTCCGGGCCATAACGAAGGCTGTCCAGACTCAGTCCTGGGCCTACGTCACACATCATCCCAGAGGATGACGTAAACAGGCGTCCCATGTGGAGGAGCCCATCCACTCCTAGCACCAAACAACACCCCGTAAGGCGTAAGTCATCAAAAAAGTACGTCGCCATAGGAAGCGACTCTGCCGCCCACTGACCCAACAGGTCTAGGGTCACTGGCCCAGCAATATCGGTCTTAGTCGGGCCCATGAGGGTCCGACCCATCTTCTCGAGAGTCGTAATCCAGGGATCCATCATGTCCTGCAATAACTTCTATCGTTCCCAAGGGAGCGATAGTAGAGATAATAAAAAGGGGGTGAGATTTCGGGAGAAATCTCAGCAAGTATACTAGCACTTAAACCAAAACATTTCCAATATACAGATAAGTGAACAAAACATTCGTAACTAATGCACATGCAATGAATGACTGACTCATGCACATGCTCATGAAAACTTTCAAACAGACTTGCTTCTTTCAGACTTCATTTCATAAAACTTTCATACGGATTTCTTCTTTCAAACTTCTTTTCATATCATTGCTTTTCAAATCATTTCTTTAAAACATTTCGTATCTTTTATTCTTTCTTAGGCGCCACTTATCTTAAACAGATCTTTTCTTATGGCTCGAAAGCCCATTTTGTCATGACTTATCATTTTGCATATATGAGACACAACACGGTTCCCCTAAGCACCGCGTGTTCCCTGCTGGTTACCGCATCACTTTAATGTGAGTGCGTCTTATAACTTTAAGACGGCAGGTCCTTACACCTTATCCGTCCTTGGCACCCACCAGCGTTAGGTGCTACCGCGCTCCGGACACCTTTTGGAGCCATACACGGTCCGCCGACTGTTCTTCGTCGACCCAGGGGCTTCCACTCGACTTTAAACACTCCTGAGTGGACAGGGAGTTCCGCTGGGGCACTTCCCCGTCCCAGCCTTTGGGGTTCTTATAAAACTTTACTTCTTTTCTTTTCTTTCCAAAACTCAATCTTTTCCTTTCTTTTTCTTAAAAACATCTTGGGCTTTAAAACATACTTTTCATGACTTATGCATGGGACATGCAATGCTTACTTATTTTCATGCAAAACCCGAGACAAGCTCGAGTGCATTCACATTTCATTTTCTTTTCTTCCTCATTGGGATAACTTCACAACTTCCTACTTAGTCATCATGCTCTATACCCAAAATTGGGCCTAGGATTGAAGTGGGGTACTTGGCCCATCTCCAACCCATCATGGCCGAACCTTCCTAGGGAATTCCTAGGGCTTTCCTTCATCACTTGACTCCAATTATCCTCCAACAATTTAAAAGTGTTAAATTAAAACATGTACCCTCCTTAGAAAGGGGTAACCGAAACCTTAGTATTCCCCAAGTAGACACTTTCATTTCCAAACTTAATTATTTCTAACTTCCTTCCTTCACCTTTCTAACTTGGGAAATTTCCTTCCATTAATCTATTAAAATTTTCCTTTTCTATAAGTTTCTTCTATAAGCTTCACTAAATAATTCCACCACAAAGCAATATAATTTAATCTTCTAATCTCAACCTTAAATATCATAAAATTCCAATCAAACATTACTAGTCATCATACACAAGTGGTTACTTCTTTCCATATGCAAGTATACACCATTTCAATTCATATCAATCATGTATTTTATTCTCATGTCCCTTTTTATTTCCTCAAGACAATATTTTCCTTGAATAAATCAATTTCATTACTAATTTCCTCAAATAAACTTTATCTTAGCAACACCAAATTTAATACTTAACACTAAAATCCATCATGCATCAACTTCACCATTTCATATAATAATCATGCTTTTCATTTCTTTTTGCCACTAATACTTGATCCATCATCTCTACTCACATTCTAGACTTATTTCATCATAGAGGTTTACACAAGAATATTCATATCAAAGACAAGTAAAATCAATTCAATCCAAACATGGCAATACAATCATTAATTCAACAAACATGATCACCTCACTATATACAAGAATTGTTAAGGAAAAGGTGAAAGTATACTTACAATATTCCTATTAGATTTTTGATTAAAATCTGAAAATACACATATGAAATCTCTTATTAGATTAGCTAATAACACAAAATTTTAAAGGAAACCTTATTTCCTTCTAACCAAAACAAAGTGTTACATGTGTGTGTGTGTTCTTCCTAAGCTTGCATGAATTTAATCACTAACCTTCTCCAATGTATTGATCACCTCAACACTCTTGATTTTTGGCTTCACTACTATAGGATTCTTCAAATTATGTGGTGAAAGAAGAAGAAACAAAAGTAGAAGTGGCTTGAGTGGTTTTGGCCGAGAGGTGAAGAGAGAATGAGATAGGAGAGTGTTTGCATGTGTCCAAGTGGAATGAGCTAAGGGAAATGCATATGGGGTCACACGGCCAACTCTTTTTCCTAGGGTCTTTGGTACACTTTTTACCATACTTAGGTATGGCCAATGATAGATTAAGTGATTGACAACTCTAGGCCATTCCAAGATCAAATCTTGGCCATGCCTTGGTGGATTCTCTTTTCTCCCTTCTCACTTGCTATGGCCGGCGGCTTCTTTGAGTGTTTAGCACTCATTTTCTTGCTTTTCACTCAATCATCATTCCCCCATCCTCTCATGTGTCCATCCAAGTGATCTCAAAGCCATGCTTTTTGGAATTTGAGCAAAGCATGATCCGGCCAAGCTATGCCTCCACCGAAACCCACTTTGTCTATTTTCCTTGTTTTTGTCATTTCCATCACCTACACCCCCACCATACCTCTCTTCACATCACCATACTCTCTTACACATTGTACCTTATTCACTTACACACTCCTCTATTGTCCTATCAACTTGTTGGTGGCCATACCCCATGAGATCCTTCCAAGATACCCCACGGGTTGCCTCCACCGAAACCACTCTTGCTCCTTCCTTCCATGCTTCTCTTCATGCCATTTGTCACTTCCCTACACACCATGATCTCAAATGGAAAGTCAAGGAATGGTGTCTTGTACCTCCAAGATTCCATGGTAGGGAAATCACTCCATTAGATCCTACACTCAATCCTACATGTCATGTATTTACCTACTAGTCAACCTCCACCAACTAGGATTTTCCTACAAGCATTTTGGATAATTTTCTAGGGTTTTTCTCCAAGTGACATGTGTCTCTACTATGGGCTTGATGGGTCATGGGCTCACTCTATGGGTTTTTGGGCTCACCACTACTCTCTTGGCCCATTCACTTGATCCATTCCTCAAAAGTCTCATTCCCAAGCCCATCTCTTTAAAGCTTATTTTATTATTTTACAATTTACCACTAATCTTGTATATTAGCATTTAATTAAATAATTAAATTAAGATGAAGATTTTAGGGCTATTTCATATTGCCGTCCCCGTCGTGACATAACTCTTACTTATCCTCGACTGGCATTACGTATCGCCGTCCCTGTCGGCACGTTAGTCATACGAGCATTATGTATCGTCATCCCCGTCATGGCGCGACTAACTTATTATTTTTTTCACTTGTAAAATTTTTTTAACATATTTTCTTATAACAGATGTCATGACTTATGACGACATATATATGTAATGAAATGCAACATACGCATAAACGTAGATTTACGACATGCATATTTTATGACTTCATAATTCATATAACATATAAAAACATGTCACAAGAATATACATCACATAAATTCATAACGTCAAAATTTAACGAAAGATACATAGGCAATTAAATAACATATTATAATATTATTAAACTAAGGCTTTAGGGGACTAAATCTTATTTATTTATTTAATTTATTTAACTTAAATCAAAATTTACATAATTACACAGCTTAAACATATTTATAAGTTTACTTGAATATTTCTCTTATATATATAATTTTATTATTTCATTATTATTATTTTTATTAGCATAATAATTCTCAAAAATCTTCCAACTAATCTGAAATTTCTAAGCTTACCATACTTGTTAAAAACAATCATTCAAATAATTCATTACAAGTTTAGAATAAAAGAAATATACTATTTAAAGTCCATACTTACTCTGTTCTGCCACTTAAACCCAATTTCGCCTTTTATAGAGTTCTTATATCTTAAAACTTAAAACATAAAAGTTGTATATATCTGTCTTAGCTTTTTATTATTCAATTCCGATATCACACTAAAACTTTATGACCAATTTACTATATGATGTTAAATATATCAATATTACCCATTTTGAATCTGAAAGTTACTAGGGTTAATCTTTCATTTTTTTTTCTAAATCAAGATCTCATATTTTCACATAATACTTTTAATATATAATCATAAAATATATTCTTAAGGTTCTAAAATTTGTTTTAGCATTTTTCCATAACAAAAACCACTCCACAAGTCAAGAGCTTTCAAGCTACTACATAAACAATACATAAGCTTAAACAAGCATCAAACAAGCATCAAACTAAATCTATAAATCAAGCCACTTAAACTACACTAAGATTATGTTAAATAGTGTAATTAAAAAAATTTTCAAAACTAGATTGGATGTTTTGAGTTGATTTTGCACCACTTTTCCTCATATACTCTCACTTATACTACTTTTTTGAGGTTTAGGTGTTGTGAGTAAAATTTTGAGTATTTTTCTTGGCTTTTTCTCAAGGTGACCGAATGATCTCTCTAAAAGGAAGTGAGGAGAATATTTTGTACCTATTTATAGGGATGAGGAGGCGTTGGAGGCTTGAGAAGAGGGGAGGGCATTTCAGCAATACCTTAGCCGAATGAGGTGAGTTGTCCCCCCTAGGTGCATGGCCTCATGATCACCCCTAAACCTCTAATGATTTTCTGAAATTTTCATCTCATGGCTGAGCTTAATCCTCCTCTAAAATAATATAGATCAGTGGTTCAATATGTACAACACATAGGTAAAAAAGAATAAAACAAAATCTTAACATATCTAAGATAAGATAAAACCGGCCACTTGGTCTCTCCCTTGCACCCCACTGTTTATAGACCATTTCTTCACCTTTTGCCACATGTCCCAGTCCTCTTAGACATCCTTAAAACATTTTGGAAGAATCTCCTTAAAACTTGGTTGGCTATTGGTTAAGAATGGAGGGGTAACTTGGCTGATTTGGATAGTTTTACATCAATTAGATTTGTTCCTACTTCTCCCATGGTTATAGACAAATTTTCCTTCTATAAATTCTTCCACCACCAAGTAAAAACCTTTTTATACATATCTAGAATATATAAATGTAGATAACCAATCAAATTCGAGCTTCTAAAGTAAGTCGGTGGTGTGATTCATTTTCGGGCTTCAGTTTACACTTAAATTAAATAAGCTTGCTTCCAGCCCAAATAACCCATTGATCCACTTTGATTCGCCAAAATCTCAAAACATGAGAGTTTTATATCATCATCTTATTGATCCATAAGATTTTGAATCACCTAATTACAAGGTCATATTAGAGAGATATGATTAATTCACTAAAACAGGTCAAAACCACCCTTAAACACCCAATCCGAGTTCTCCATTTGTTTTCTTTTGTTTTCTTACCCACCAAGACTTCTAGATGAATTCTTATCAACTTGACACAAGTTTTCACACATGTCAAGACCTCAGAAAGTTTGGTAGCCAATCAAAATTTTCGTCACGTGGCCAAACATAAGATAACTCATCTAAGTCGGTTACCAGTTGACTCTTAATCCTGTCCATCCACTTCACACCAGATTTCATCCTTGATCCATTCCTTATCTTCTAAAACCCAAAACATAAAAGTTCTAGATCTTCGTCTTAAGGTTATCTATGAACTTTAATCACTTCATTCGAAACTCATATGATCAAGTTATGATTTTTCTACTGAAAGTCGATAGAGTACCAATCCGGGCACACCAAATATTTAATAAATTATTCCTCTTGTTTCACACGAAACTTACTAAATAAAATCTTCTCATTTGATATATATTTCTACATACTTGTCAAGATCTTAGGATAATTGAGAAAATATATCAAAGGCTTAATCTTAATCAAAGTCACTAATCAACTCCAAGTCAATGCCTATATATTCAATTCAAATCTGCCACTTCAATCTCAATTTCGTATTTGATTAAGTTCATATCTCTTTAAACTCAAAACATAAGAATTGTAGATATTCCTCTTAGCTTTTCAAATCATTGTGAATCATCTCAATTTGACATAAAATGAATAAGTTATGTTCATATTACTAAAGGATGTTGAAACTCTCTAAATTTGCTTAATCTGAAAATATCATAGGGTATATTCCTTACTCATTCTACTTGACTTCCTTTGAAAATTTCATTTAATATCGATAAAAGGCTCATAAAAACTATATAAATATATCCAAAATTCCAGAAGTTTCCTAAAATAACTTAAAGAAATATAATCATGCCAAATATAAACATTAAAAAAATACTCAAGAATCCGGGTTATCACACATTTCTCCTGCAATTTAACTTTGGATTCTTGCTTTCCAGTCATGTACATACAGTAGACTTTTAAATTCTTTTGAGAAGAAATAGCAGTTTTTTTGCAAGGGGGGCATGGATCCTGATCAAGCAATTGCTACAATTTTTTCTTGTGGCCGTGTGAATATTACTACTGCAAGTTTTTTTATGAAGACTCTTTAAGTCCTTATTTCATGTTTTAGTGATTAGAAATGACGCTTTGCCAAAACTTAATGTACAAATGGGTTCATTCCATTTCAAATTAAAGAGCCAAAAGTAATCATAACTTGCATGTACACTTGCATTTGAGCTTGTTTTGGTATTAGAAATACCAAAAAAAAAATTGAACCAAAAGATTTACACTAAACCTAATTGCTACCAATGTTCTTCTTCTCAATAACAAGGCTTTATAATAGACAAAAGCAGGTTTTAAGAAGAAAGTAACAAGGCTTCCATTCATTTACAATGTGACTCAGAGGACCCAAGACCATAACAGAACACGAAGCCAAGTCGGGCAAAGGTCCTGTTAGTGCAAGATAATTTTCACCATCCCTTTAGGCATTCTTTTCTCAACTATGATGGTCAAATTTCAAAACCCTGAGCTTTCTGTTGACATAAAGATACACTGGATATTAATAACAAGAAAAATAAAATTTTGTAAGGAGAGAACGGTGAGGGAGATAACAATGAGAATGAGAGTACATTTCAACTTTTACAAGCAGAATTACAACATGCAACTAACTTGAACATCTCCAATAAGGGGTTTGAATCTTGTGCTATTATTTATATTGATAATATTATTATTATTTTCAAACATTGAATCTGCAACAAAGGGATAAACACTAAAATTCGAGAAGTATAATACTTTACATAAAATCTCTAGGCATGACCTAATAAAAAGGTGCAACCCAAAATTACAGTTAGCCATCACTTAGCAGTTTTAATTAAAATGGCTAGGAAAGGAAAAGAAATGAGCAAACGAAAAAGAGTTTGCTTCTTTCACATGGATCTCGCCCAAAAAGGGGCGTTGGGACGAATTAAATGGAGCAAATAATTAGTAAAAAGGGATGAAATTTTGAGCAACAAAAATATAACTTTCAAGAAGGCGTCAAACGGAGGACGATGGAGGCTAGGGCTGTTACCGTGCGAAATGGAGGGAGGCTGGTTCTGAACAGAGAACGATGGAGGGGTTTGGCTTAACTCTAGACCCTGGATGAGGGAGGGGGAGAGGGAGAGGATGTGAGGGAAGGAGGGAGGAAGGAAATAGAGGGAAACGATTTTCACTTTTGGAGGGGCTGCATTTTTTAGTAAACAGGAACTGCCACATCATTCGGTAGACGACTTTCGGGATACAATTCTGGGGGAACTAGAATTTTCCTTTTTTCCAAAGGGAGACGCTATAGTTTGGTTGGAATTATAAACTTTAAAAAAAAATCCTCCAATTACGAGTAGCCACGTCAGCTCTTACAGTAAAATTACTTTAGGTTTGGCCACATTGAATCACCAGATAACTATTGTCCAACAAAGCCCTCATTTAGAGCACTGGAGCTAATTTTAGCAAATATTTCCTCAAGCACTTGTGCCTCCCTTCAAAGCCCCTCATTCCGTCACACTCGGGCTTTTCTCCACCGACCTATTCTACCACAATCCCAGTCCGTCGTCAACCAACCCCATTTCATCAAGCACTCTAGCCTCCCTTTAAAGCCCCTCATGACTGACTCCAATGCTCCCAATTGCCCTTAGGTATTTTTTTCTCTTTGACCAAAACAAATCCATTTGTGGCTCTGGTATAGCAAAATGAGGTGTTGGATGTGAATGAGAAATGATGGAAGTGTTTGTAGTATGATCAAATTAGGGAAATTGTTTATATTAGAAGCGGGCTTTAATTGGCAAACATTTTTAAAGTTACAAGGTAAAGGTTCAACTAGATTTTTTGGAAGTTGGTTCATGCTCTATTCATCTGTAATTAGAGCATAATAATTCACAGGTTTCACTGGGGCCTGTTTGGATCTTTATTCTCAATGCAAAATCCAACTATGGAGTTGCGGCTCATTTTTCCAAATAGGGATAGAGCAACTGGAGGTTACTTTTTTATTTGCCTCCAGTGCATGAAGATGGTGAAGCTCTAGCAAGTTAGAGGACATACCGGACAATTTTAAGGGTTAAAGGTACTTCGACGGTGTCGCATTTTTGAAGGGACTGTGCAGATGGCAAGCTATTCCATGTCGCAAGTCTAAAGGGATTGCAAGGTCCTGTTTCGTAGAGGGGAGGGGAGGGGGACTTTGCAAGATGCTGCAAAGGAGAGGGGAGAGGGGTGCTACATCGACAGAACTATGAGCTGCTGGAAGAGAAGGGGGGAGGACTTTGCAGATGAGAAGGGGAGAAATGAATGGGTTCTCATCACATGTAACGTTGGTTGACAATTAGTATGGTGAAAAGCTTATGTGGTGAGAAATGATTGGCAAGCTGTTATGTGAAGAAATCTAGTCGGACCGGATGGTAGGATTTCTCTTTATTTTTAAAGTTGAGGTACGTCATTTTTCACAACATATTATTTTTTCATTTTAATTTTTTTTTATCAATAGACATAAATTACAAAAATGAATAGATTAAAAGTAATAAAAAAATAGAAGGAAAATTGAAAAAAAAAATGGTCAAATCGGGGCAAATAGTGGGTTGACTGCATTTTTCATCTTAGTTTTAATGATAATTTATTTGCTTTGTGTGGTGGAATACAAAATTATAAAGATTCTCAAAACCAATCTTATTGTAAAAAATAAGCCTAATATATATTGTAGTATTTAAATCATGTGGTTTTTCTTTTGAGGTTGAATAAAAATAAAAATAAAAACTCGAAATAAAAACCATACCAAAATGTGGAGACAGAACTCTTTAGCTCAAAACTAATTAAAAAATCAAAGGAAATATGACTAGCTGCTCCATATTATATAGTTGGAAAGTCCATCAGTGTCTGCCTAAATAGGGAAAAATTGGGAAGTTTTTGTTGTTAATAGTGAAGAAACAAAAAGTATTATAGGATTGTTAATGTGTAAATGTTGGTCTCACCTTTAAATTATGTCTAAAAATGAATTTCTGAATTTTTGTAAAAAATATTCTTTAAACTAAAAACTAAAAACTAAAAACATATGAACATTGAGGGTTGCATGACAACACGGTAGCCATGCATGCATGTGTAATTGATCATTGAATGATTAGAGGCATAGAATTAAGATAAAATTGATGCATGTAGGTTTTGAATTAAGATAAATTTGATGCATGTAGGTTTTGGTAGATGACATAAGAATTTTGTAAATAGTAATAAGATAGTCAGTAAATAATATTAAGAGATAGTTTGAGTTAAGTATTTATTAAATTCTGAGAAATGAGAGATAAAAATTAAATTAAAATATTATAAAATTAAAATATTCTTATAACATTGTTTTTTAATATTATTTGATTGTTTAATATTATTTTTGTTTAGAGATTTGAAAAAGTTTAGGTAGAGTTTGGATAGTAAATTGAAATGAGATAAGTTGAGATCATAAAAGTTGAATAAAATATTGTTATTATTTTTTAATATTATTATTATTTTAGAAATTAAAAAAGTTGAATCGTTTATTATATTGTGCGAAATTTTGAAGAAGTTGTAATAAGAAGATGAGATGAAACACTTTCACTATCCAAATCAAACTCTTTTTTTTTAACTTGAAAGTTTGGAAAACTTATAATGATTTTTTTGAAAGATTATAGTGATTATTTTAAAAGTATTTGTGTTTAATGTTACTTAATAAAGAAATGAGATGAGATATCATATTAGTAAGATGAGAAATTTTCTTTTCCAAACATCTCTTAGACTTAAGGCCAAATGCATGTACAAGTAAATAACTTAAATGGGCTAAAACAAAATATAAAGACTGTGAAATATGAATAAGGCCGAATGAACATTATTTATAATTAAGGCATAGGAAATGAAAGGGATAAAATATCTTAACCCAAATACACGAGGTCAGCCCATCAAAAGGCCCTATCAGTAGAAAATAGATGAGAGAGAAAATTGAAGACAAATAAGGGACAAGGAAAATCAGATGTTAGAAGGTACATAAAGGTAAAAGTAGAAGTAGAGAAAGGCGAGGTGGTAGACAGACAAGCCAATGGGGATCGGTAAAGCTATCACCACTCACCACTCCCAAAGTTAAGGATAAGAGGAGATCACATCATACAAGAAAGGGAAAATCTTCTTTTGCAACTTCTTTAACTTGCTGAAAGGAGCACCAACGAGAACATCTTTTCTTGAAAATAGATCCACAAATTTCATTATACAGTGAGAAATAAGAGACTATAAGATATTATGAATTATTCATATTGTAGTGAATTTTTCCTCCCCAAAAGTCTGTGGATATAGGCATTTTTGTTTTGACAAAGAATTATGACCACATGTCTAAAAATGACTTCTCCAAAAATTTATTAAAGAACTCTCACTTATGATGAAGGAAAACCTTTGAAGAATCATCGATACAGGGAATTACATATAATCAAAAAGTCCATCCCATGCGTCAAACCAATACAACAAATATCAATAAAATAAACAGTGAGTCAAACAATAAAACCTATACAAAAAATAACCAACATTATACGAAGACAAAAGAAAAAAATCTACTCCACCAACCAATATTTTTTCCACCAAACGTAGATTTAACGTCAAACGCAATAGTGCTAGGCCAACAACAACGCCAAAAGCAAACATAACGCTAGCATCTTCTAAACGCTAGAAAACTCGTTATCATCTTCTAATCACTGGCACGTTGGGGTGAACATGGTTTGATGAGAAAGTGTATGCATATATTTTCATTCACCACCATAAGTGTATGCATTAACACCGTGTGGCCGCATCGGTCCATTACCGTGGGCTCCAGACTATACCAATTGAGGTTTGAATCATTATAATGAGTCGATAATAACTCTTTCTCCCCTCCCAACCTATTGTGTAATTTTTTAGGCATCCATAATTAACACTATTTGTAGGATCTGATTTACTTTCTACACTGGAGGGGGAGAAAGATAATTTTTTGGCATACTAATAAATAATCTCCAAATAAGCAAATGAAGCTTTCTCCATATAAATACTCCAAACTTTCCTGCTCTTATTTTGTTAACGACGCCGTCACAACAATTAGGTGAGTAATCTTCCTCATCTATGTAGTTGATAGTACTATTCACTTCAGTAAATGCACATGGCACCCATAATTCAAGTGATCGGGCCCCTCATCTTCTTGACCCATGGGGTGTAGTTCACGCATGGGCACATACACATAGCACATGCACTTGCGGCCAAATATTGTGCATTTAAATGCACAATGCCACACAAAGTCCATAGTCCATGCACTTAATGCTCAGTACTTGCACGGATGGCAAGCACACATACAATTATACACAATGCTGCATATGGGCAAGCACATGCAAGTGCCTAATTCCTTGACACTATGTTCTACGTACAATGCCTAGGTACATGCACAATGCCTAATTTCTTAAGTGCATAGTGCCTGCTGTCCATGCACATATAAATTGTGCATGGCATGCACAGTGAGAGTGCACCTAACAGATGCACAATCGAGTGCACAAAAAAGGCTAAGGGTAGCCAACCGTGCGCTTGTTGAACCCACTGACGAGAATTACTTGACCAGTCAGCAGCTTCTGTTCTAGAGCAAACACCCCCCGATGAAGCTAGCTCCATTGGGAGAACCACATGCGCAACCTTGAACTTGGTAAAAACCATAAAGCCTAGCCTAGCCAAGGCACAATTGGGCTGCCAACGAGCTACCAAGTGCTCATTGATGTTTTCCCCCTCAGCGTGGTTCCAGACCACCCAGTCAACTGGCAGTGGCTATTGGCCACGCACGCAAAGCACGACAAGCTCACGACATTGCATTGAGCTACGTGTCCCCATCAACGATTAGTACTTGATTGCTGATAAATTCTGATGGCTCCAGGGTGGTTCTCGACTACCCTGACTAACTGACAGCGGTCATTGGCCACGCAGTGCACGAAATGTGCACTCAAACTCATGGTACTACCATAAGTTTTGTGCCCGTGCTAGCGGTCACTACTTGACCACCTGAAACTTCTGGTGGCTCAAGGATGGTTCTCGATCACCCCAACCAACTAACAACACGCATTCTCCATGCATGTAGTGCATGGCAAGCTAACTGCACTACAATGAGCTCCATGTCCCCGCCAATACCTTCTTCAGCCCCTACGGTGGCCCCTAGCCAGTACTCGGCCATCCAGCAATGGCCGCTTCAAGGGTTGACCACTCAACTACCTCCGCCTGGTTGGTTGGCATCTTATGTCACCAGCGGGGTGCTCCATAACACATTTACCTCCTGGCCTTATCCTCCTCAACTACGTGCAAAGGCAGGTGGGCAACCGCTCGCCAAGCTACAAGCAAGCTGATTACTTGCTAGGCCTAAGTGCTCAACCAAGGCAAATGCACAACCTGTGCATCGCTCGGCCTGAGCAACTCCTCGACCACAAACATCCGAGCTTCACACTTGCATTTTGCGTGATCAAGGATATCTCCCACCACATCTAAGCTCTGTGCTTGTATCTTGTGTGGTCCAATCCATATCCCGCCACATCTAAGCTCTGGGTTCGCATCTTGCGTGGTCGAGGACATCTCCCATCATCCTTGCACTTCGTGCTCGCATCTTGCATAGTCGAGCGCGCCTCTCCCGTAATTTCGCCCTCGAAGTTCTTTACCGCATAACACAAGCATAATGGAGAATTGAGAACCCGCTTCCAAAACTTATTGTGTTACAAATTACTGCATGTCACCTCTGTTGTGTATTTATCTTAAAAGTTCTCAAAACCTTCTTTTAAAATAAACCAACATTAAGAATCACAGGCAACTGTAGAGGATAAAATATCTTGGCCTAGATAGACCAAGCCCAGCCCACCAAAGGGCCATCACTAGAAGATAAAGAAGGAGAGTGGAAAAAGAGACAAGGGAAAATAAGGTGTCTGGAGGTGGCTACGGAAAGGTAAAAGAAAAAGTGGAGAAAGGAGAGGTGCTCAAACACGCCAATAGGGATGGAATAAAGCTATCATCACTCACCACTCATAAAGTCAAGGATAAGAAAGGATCAGATAAGACAAGACAAGTGACTTCTTCTTCTGCAGCTTCTTCAACCTGGCGAAAGGAGTTCTAGCGAGAACATTTTATCCAATAAATAGATCTTTGACTTACATTATAGTGAGAAATGAGAGATCATGAGAAATAGTAAATTACTCATGTTATAGTGGATTTTATATCCTCAAACGCCTGTGGACATATATATTATGGAAATTAAGTAAATCTGTGTGTCTCAATTTCTTTCTTTTTCCTGTATTTATTTTCCTCTCTATGGATGTATGAATCAACACTGTACGGACACACTGGATCATTGCCGAGGGCTCCAAGTCATAGCGGGTTGGAATGGCTATTTCTCCCCTTCTAGCCTCTTGTGCAATTTTTTAGGCATTAATAGAAAAATTAAAGATTTTGATCAATACTAGCCTCCTAGGTGAAGAATGGAATGAAAAGTTTAAAGTCACAATGTATGTATTAAGGTTAATCATGCATGCAGGTGAAAATCAACATGCTAATTTGGGGATAAAAAAAGGAATTTAGGTTGAAACGGATATATAAAAATGTGAATTATGAAGTGTTGGAAGCAAGTAATCTAAGAAGGGGATTAAGTGATAAAAATGTGAATTATGGAGTGTTGGAAGCTAGTAATCTAAGAAGGGGACTAAGTGATATATAAAAGAGAAAAAATAAACACAAAACTATTACAGCCTTTTCAAATTTCAAATAAAAATTATATTAAAAAAATTATATTCATAATAATTATATTTTATTTTTCTTCTCTCATTTACTAAAACTCAACCAAACATCCTATTAACTTTTTTACTTAATTAAGTTTATCACATAATTTTGAATTGATGACCACCCAAAATTTATTATGGAGGAGTATGGAATTTTACCAGACTCAATAATTATGTTAAACCCATTTAATAATTATAGAGTAAGTGGGCAAAAAATTTAATGCATAATAGGTCAAAAATTATTTTAAAAGTATTTATTAGACAAAGTGGATAACTTCAGATCCAAACCCAGCCCGTGAGGACTACATTATCCTACACGGCCTACAAAATTGTAGAGATGTCCTAGAACTTGGCTATACCCAATAAATAGTCCAACCCTTATTAAGCCCAAACGGACCCTTAATAGTCCACAAAATAGAGCCGAAAGAATCCCTAGAACAATGGGTCATGCCCAGAGGATTGGTCATGTTACATGTGAGGTCATAAATGGATATAGGCTTTTACAACAATTCAAATATCTAAGTCTTTCTCTTTACAACAAAATTTGTCATCTTTTTTTAACAAAGAAAAAAATTATTCATCATCTTTTTTTTCGTGATCTTCCTATAATAAATAAATTATTTATTAATTTATAAGTAAAATATAATAAATAATATCTATTCATTTAATATCATATCATAAAATAATGAGAAGATTATGAAAATTAAGATGATAAGTAACATTACTCTTCTCTTTATTTATGTTTTTTTTTTATATTTTATTTATTACTTATCTCATAGAGGAGCGTCCGATCACCGTATTATCACACAAAGCCATTATCGTGGGTCATCAATCGTATTCTAGGACTCCCAACATGCCAAAAAAATGCATTGACATCTCAACCATGGTTGGCCAGTCATAGGAAACCTCCATGCAAACTACATTTGCAGCACGTTGTCGCCAACCACTAATTAGTAATTAGAGAGCAACCACAACGACCGGCCTCTATTACAGCCACATAGAACAGACCAATATAAAACAAGCCACCATGTGTTGTCAAGTCCTTTGCTTGAATTGATTTCATATATTGCCAATACTTGATACAAATTTATCAATTAGTCTTTCTAGACTGAAAATCTACGGTTTTTATTTTTTTAATATACAACTTATTTTTGTTTTAATTTGTAACTTTTTCAAGAAATATTGAAGTCGAGATTAGAAGAAAGCTGGTGCTTCATCAAGAATAAGTTTTTTAAATGATCTATTTTCTAAGATTAGCGTTTGCTTTAAGAGACGGTACTTTGTTACATATGAATTATATGAAGTATAAAAATAAGGAACCAATAAACTTATAATAATATTAAAACTAAATAAGAAAATTGTTTAGCTTGCTATGTCAGAGCAAAGAAAATACTTCAACAAATTATATCGGTGATGATAAATGGAAACCTAAATGTAAATGAAGAGTTAAGGCGTGGACTAAGATGAGATGACATTAGAGGAGAAAGTTAAGAATGCGTATTGACTTAGTTTGAGTTAGATTCTCTTAGGCCCATGTTTGTTTTTTCAAACTATCACATCTCATCTCATCTCAAATTTATTATTATATTTTTTTAAATTCTTATAAATAAAATAAAATAAATAATTCAATTTTTTCAAATTCCAAAACAAAACTATTATTAAAAAAAATTATAATAATTTTTTTTTAAACTTTTATCACATCTCATCTCATCTCTAAAAACTAAAAACAAAGCCTTAAATCCAACTTTAACTTTGGCTTATATAGGTTTTGATCTGATTTTGACTCCAACTTATCGGAGTGGAGTTGAACTTAGGTTTTCAACTTTGGGTTTTTTTTTTTCATATTTAGTTCATTTAAAAAAGATTTTTTTTAATGCTTCTAAGTATAAAAATAAATAAATAAATAAATGATTTACTGTTCACTTCCCCGCCATTCTTGTAACCGTCACCTGTAATCCGCACGGGTGTGTCCGCACCCCCTGAGTGGACGAGAAAAAAAGGATTTCTTGGAGATTTAGCAATGCCAGACCCAGGAGTCCACTATTTCTTCCCGGTAGGATTCTCTACTCTTGTCCCATCTTTCTTGCACACTGACATGATCTTATTTTTGCTTTGGTCATTCTTCATAGCCCTGAAGAAGAATTTAGTGTTATAGTACCCCTAGTTTAGCCATTGCACCCGTGACTTTTGCTTGAAGAAGCTTTCTTCGGCTCTACTAAGATCACCATGCTCTTTGACGGTCGCATTGACCTCCCTCAGCAAGCATCCTGAAGGCTAAGGTACCTTCCTAAACTGAGATTTCAATCTCAAAAGTGTTTTCAAAGCCTTTTGGCTTCAAGGATGTCCCGTCTAGTGGGAGAAGTGGTCCAAAGCGAGAGTCTTTCGGGTCTATACCCATAGCAATAGCCGTTGCCACTAGCGGCAAAGGCACAGGTTCCTTCGGCGACAGGAAAGGCAATTGACTTCGTTGACCGAATTGGAACAAACACGCAATACACACGGAGGTGGGAACTGAAAAAAAGAACCCAGAAAGCCATCAAGACCTGGAGCACTATCAGCCGAACTTCTAATCGTATGTCGTACAGCTTTGCTGGTGCTGTGGGTGTAAGTCCTCTAATGGCAGCTCTCTAGAAGGCCAATCGAATTTCTAGCCTGCATGATCGATCGATTTCTCTTGATCGATCTTAAAAAAAAAAAAATTAAAACTAAATGATTTACTATTATTTATTTTGTAACATCTATTAACTACTAATTTACTTCTATAATAATATCTAATTTGTTTTTATACTAGACAAATACTATAGTATCCAATTACATGTTATCATACTATAATATTACATATTATTTTTAGAGTCTAATTACATGTTATTATATTACAGGATTACATTTTATTATATTATACTAGTGTCTAACTTATTTATAATTTATTTTTACACGACTTATTAGTGTCTTCTTACATGTTATATTTTAATAAATTGGTATTATGTGTTATTAACTTATTATACTAGACTTCATATATATTTCTAAACTAATTTATTTATATACAAAACTTATAATAGTGTCTAATTACATGTTTTCATACTCTATTAAATTAGTATGTTTTATTAACTTATTATTCAAAGCATAAAGTCAGAGTCAAAGCATAAAGTAAGAGTTGGATCTAGGGATGTCAAATCGTGTTAATGGGTCGTGTTCGTGTCGTGTCAAGACATGTATATTATACTATATAGGTCAACCCTAACCCGACCCGTTAAGCTTATCGTGTCAAAATCTCAAACACTAACCCGACCCGTTAACATAACGTGTCGTATCGTGTCAACCCGTTATGACCCGTTAATAAATATTACAAAAATATTAATACGACATAATATAATTCGTTTTAACCTGTTTAAGTAAATGAGTTGAATATGTCCAAAATTAACCCGTTTGACTTAATTAAATTTAGTATAATTTTATATAAATATTAAAATCAAAATATCTATAAAACTAATAACACTAATTATAAGTCTAAATGACAATCTAAACAATAAAATATTAAAATTAAAATTCTAACAATCTTACTTTTAAGTATAAGAATATAATTGTAATTTTAACTTTCTTAGCATGTCATAACGTGTCATAACGGGTTAAAGCAGGTCAACCCGCTATCAACCCGTTAAGCAATCGTGTCATAACGGGTCAACCCGTTTTAACCCTAAACCCGTTAAGACTAAACCCTAACCCGCTATTATCGTGTCGTGTTCGTGTTGGGTTAACGGGTCGTGTAAGAAATTACCACCCCTAGTTGGATCGAATCGAAGTCAGTCAGCAACACCTACGACTCTTATTTGGAAAACTAAAAAAGAAATCCGACTTCGGTCCATTTTGTTGGAATTAGAGCGGAGCCAGATTCGAATTTGAATTTCCATATTTGTGCTAAACCCTCGAGAAAGCAAGAGATTAATAGTTTTAAAATTGAAAACAATAGAAAACCAAAGATCTTTTGTCAATAAAAGCACGAAGTAATTAAATGTTCGCAATTGAAAAAAAGAATGCTTTTAAGACAATACCAAATGATAAAACTAATTCCAGGAATGGTGATGTGAATTAATAGAAATCAAAGAAATGCTTTGAAAATTATGCAGGCAATGAATTATGTTGGAGTGATGAAAGACTTCATGAAATACATGCACATTTTATACCTTCATAACTCAAAATTTGACACCATGATTGGTGCCTGCAGTCTCTACATATCTCATGTCTCTGTTTCCATTACCTTTCTACACTAGCAGCAACGGCCAGCATCGGCCACATTTACAAAAGAACAACCCTATATCTACAAAAACTCTGATTAGCCAAGTCATCATAAAACACTGGGCCTGCTGATCACGCTCTATACAGTCAAACAACATTGGGGTGAAAGCAAAGAGGTGGTGTAGCTTTGGGTTCTCAACATTCTATTTTGCTGTTAGAAGGCGACATTTTTTTCTAGCTGCCTTATCCTCTCTCGCAATTCTTGGATAGTATGATTTGCATCCTATAGGGGGGGTAAGGGAGTCTCAGACACTCAGAAGTACTGGCATACAAGAAAGAAAATGAGGATAGAAGAAGGGTGGTGAGAGTATTGAACCTGTAGCTTATTTTTCAGACTTCTCTCCTCGCTCTCTCTTCGATCCCTCTCCTCTGCAAATATGTCAATGAAACTATCTTGTTCCTTGTTCAATTCCTCGATCGTTTCACGCAAAGTTTGGACCTAATCAAAGAGCATGGAGTTATGTAAATTAGAAGTAATAAGATAACCGATTATTAAATAACAGCTTTGAGCAATTAACTACTGTTGGGTACAGAATCTATACATCTCACATAACCTTCCACAATTATTTCACGCCATTTAGAATCTCACTTCTAGTTCTATCTTCCATTCATTTAACAACAGGCAGTTATAAAGCACCGATCCTAATTAAACAAAAGTGTACAAGAAAATATGTTAATGAGTAACTGAACAAAACAGAATCATCATAATCATCATCACTTTAAAAAAGTCAGTTTTCCACCATCCAGCATAGGAACCAGAGAGGCAGGTAAATGTGCGCACCTGAGTTTCAAGAGATTTACACTTGTCTCTTTCATGCTGCAAATCACTTAGCAATCCACCATAAACCCCTCCCTCCTTTTTCTCTAATCTACATCGCAAGGGGAAAAAGGGGGAAACTAATAAATATAATTTGCAAGAATGCCACAGATAGAGTAGTAAATATATACCGTTTTAGAGAGACAGAATGGGTACCTTTTCCTCAACTCATGATTCTCCACTTTCAACAGCTCTAGAGTGCATGAAAGTGAAGGTGCGCCACTATTAACATCCCCTCCCTGCCAGTTCAACAAATCCATTAGTAATGCAATACTGGCAAAGCTTAGGATCATGTGAGCATCAACGCCGAATACTAATAGCAATTCATAATGCTGAGAAGTTGAGCAACTATTATGCGGCTGCAAAAACTATAGGAGCAATGCTGAACATTAAAGATGCAGAGACTCTGTTCATTTGGCTTATCTAAAACAAGATGGACATTCATAGCTTTTTCCAGAGCAAGATTAACTGCATTTTATGTATTTTTTTGATTAGTAGTAATCTTTCTTGAATAGAATGGAACTAGGCAATGCCCAAGTTAACTGCATTTTCATGTCCGGAAAAGAAGTCCTAACCACAAGGGTACCCAGGCCCTTTCGTAATGAGTTTGCTGCAAGGGCACCTCAAGATAACTTGAAGAGAAATTCTCCCACTCTGATTACCCCTAGAAATTGTATTTTTTTTCAAAAGTAAGAAATCTTATTAATCACATATTAGGCATAACCCAAGTATACCGAAAGTATATAAGAGATGAACCTAATTACAAGCTAAGTGCTGTGATTTTTTTTTTTTTTTTTTTTTTATAGTAAAAGATAATTATTATTGATATGCATGAAAAGGCATTGCCTGTGTACAACATCATTAAGGGTATAGTCCCAGTCAAAACAATGGCTGAAGCCTAGAGTATGTTATGGTAGAAAAAGTCCCTAAGCCCTTCCATCAACCGGTCACCATTGTCAAAACAGCGTCCATTCCATTTTTTCCAAGTACAGCACATTAAACATGGAGGCACCATCTTCCTAACAGCTGCTATTTGACGATTACCCTGAATTCCTCTCCAGCATAACAATAAATCAGCCACCTTCCTAGGCAAGACCCAAGCAATGCCAAGCATAGAGAAGATATCGTCCCATAAAGCCCTGACCACTTTACAGTGTAAAAGAAAATGATCCACTGTTTCTCCATTGCTTTTACACATAAAGCACCAGTCCATTATTAGGAATCCTCGCTTTCTTAGCTTATCAATAGTCAATATTTTCCCATGTAAGGCCAGCCAGCTGAAAAAAGCAACCTAAAGTAAAGCATGACCTTCCAAATACTTCTCCAAGGGAAGTCAATAGAGGAATGTGGCGACAGAACATATACAAGGATCTGACCAAGAATTTATTGTTCCTGGTGTGCTTCCAATGCAGCCTGTCCTCCCCTTCAGCTTTTTGATTCAGCACGAATAGTGCCCTGTAAAGTTCTCAAATGTCTCCCACCTCCCAATCCTGGACAGCTCAAGTAAATCTCACCAATCATTGAAAGGAACCAGCAGAAGTGACCATGTTATCAGCCACTGAAGCATCCTTGTCCAACACAATCCTATAGCGTGAAGGGAAAGCTTTCTTCAAGGTTATATCACCACACTATATGTCAGATCAGAATCTGGTTCGTGTTCCCCTTCCCACTTCAATTCTGAAATTGTTGGAGAAATCTGCCCATCCGTTCCTGATACATTTCCAAACTCCAACCCGGTATGCTCCTTTTTCTTCATAAGAGCACCATCCTCCCCAAATGCTCCCATATTTTGCTTCAATGACATTTCTCTAAAGAGCGTCCCCTTCCTGATGGTACAGCCATAGTTCCCTAAAAGAGCAGAATTGAAGATTCTCAACTTTCTGATCCCCAACCCACCATACGGTAGAGGGGTGCAGATTTTCTCCCACTTTTGATTAAGTGGAAATTTTTATCATCTTCTAGGCCTCCCCACAGAAATTGTTTGCACCCAAAGGTTCAAATTTTAGACCTGGAGGAAGCATACCACCAAGATCAAAACTCTTAGCTTAAGCCAACCCCGTGGGTTAACACTTGCAGAAATTTGGTATATTAACTAACCTATATAGAGATGACCAATTATTACTCAAAACCCAAAGCTATAATGCTATAAAGTAGAAACGATGTCCCACCACTTATATTAAGATGGTATCCATATGCTACAAAGCTTCAGTGTGTTGAAGATCACTTCATGATTCTGCTCTGGCTTAAAATAAATCTTAACAAAAAGTGATCATAACAGAAGGGATCTGGCAAAGGCAAAAATAGATTTCTTCTGCCTTAATAATTGAAATTTCTTTAACCAACTCAAAACAAAAACAACGAGAGGGGCTAGAAAATCACCTTTAAGGGAGATTGTGTAGAGGGAGAAGATTTTCTTCCACCTGATGCAGAATCATGCTGTGACTCAGTATGCTTCATGCATGAAGATGACCTAGTCGTACACAAACCATCTTTGCTAAAAGATCTCATGGCATTGAATGTCTTATGGCCACTGCCATTTGCTTGTTTCTCAGGTAGTATATGCAAGTCCTCATCACTCAGATCTTCTGCAGAAGATGCGAATGAAGGCTCAGAAGAAATCCGCTTTTTTCCAGACTTTGTATGGGTCTTTGTTCTATTCCTATCTTTATCTGACCAATGTCCATTTCCGTATCCCTGAAATCTTTCCAAGTCTTTTACTCCATGCTTCTGATTTAGCTTTGAAGAGTTCTTCTCTGATACTGAATGTGGCGTCTTGCTAAACTTTTTTGGATGTGAAGTTTCTACAAAACCAGACATATTTGCAAAACAGATTATAAGGTTGTCTTAAGATAATTATTTCACAGTGAGATAAGAACTGAAGCAAGAAGCTTGTTTGGTGCATAAATCAATAATAAAGAAGACCAATAGAATGAAAATTCTCATAATACCTCCCTTTGCAGCTTCATCTCCAAGTTTATTAACACGAGGTGGTTGATAACCAATTCTGTGACAGTTAAACAACCTAAATAGAACAGAATAGCCATTAGTCACAACTATAGTAAATCAGCTTTCCCAGTAAAATTTCAAGAGGCAATATTACAAACCAGTAATTCTTTTGCACTTGTATCAATCGTGCCTCGAGTCTTGCGAGGACCGTAGTACGCTCAAATCCCTGCTTATCATGAGCCGGTTCAACGAAATCAGCTTCCAATACACCTGCAAGCAGAAATGAAGTTTATCCAAAGTGAGCTCAAGTAAATACAAAAACTTCAACACAAAGATGATACCTATTACTCCACGACCCTGACTTCCTGGAGTATTCCAAAGCTTCCAGAATGGCTGACAAACAACAAGCACTTATTTCAGAACGAATTCGAAAGCAGAGCACGTGTCAAACAGACTCATCTAAGAAATAGCAACTTTCAGAACATAGAAAGTCAGAAAAAAAGGATAATATATATTGAGCTGATCAGGATTGGGAATTCTTGATGAAGTTTAAAGTGTTGTATTATAATTATGGATTGGTCTTTCACATGTAAGAAGCATGGGATACCGTGGATCATTTACTTTTGCATTGTGAGGTGGTATTATAGGTATGGATTGGTGTTTCATGTGTAAGAAGTATCGAGAAGTCATGGATCATTTACTTTTGCATTGTGAGGTGGCAAGGGCTTTATGGGACGGAATCTTTTGTAGAATTGGCTTGGCTTGGGTGCTGCCTTTATTGCTGTGGAACAACTCCAGAACTTTTTTGTGCACTCTTTATTGCTTTCGTTTTCTGCCTTAGTGATTAACAGATCTTTCACTCATGATTTTCTGTTGTTGCTTTTTGTTTCTGTATTTACGTGTTCTCTTTTGTATGCTTCTTGTGTACATGGGCTTTGCCTATACATTCATTTCTAATAAAATTACTTGTCAAAAAAAGGGGGTAAGTTTTATGATTTTCTCATCTCTTTTTATTTCTAGTTAGGCATTCATCTTGTATATTTCCACTGTACTAGCTATAACTTTTTGCATTTTCTAAATAATTCTTCAATTACTTAAAAAAAAAAAAAACAATCCTTCATATCTACCCAATTCTTTACATATTCTCTCATCTTTGATCTTCTCTTTCCAAGATCATTTTGCTTGATGCATGAGTATGAGCATTCTAAAGTTGAGTTGACAAGACGGGGTGGGGGTGGGGGTGGGGGTGGGGGTGGGGGTGGGGGTGGGTGTGGGTAGAGCCAGAGAAAAATTCAATACGACAATAACAGGATTGCAAAATTAAAATTGTAAAAAAAAATCATACCTTGATAAGCCGATTTTTGTGATAAACATTGAATCCTTGAACATCAATATGATGTTTCGCATCCTTGACGAATCCAATGGTTACGACAGCAATCGTCTGATGACAATAATCACATAGCATCAGAATACATATACTGCAGCAGACAAGAATATATAATAAAAGAAACCATTTTTTGAGTGTTACATTCAATTTCTTTGAGCCCACATCAGCACCAGGATTTGGCCGGTAAGTAACCTCCTGAGACAGCATCATGTCATTTACAATATTGTGGTGCTCCACATCTTTCCCACGAAGAATAATTCGAAAGCCTGGAGGAATCCTTAGATAGAGTATTGAAGCATAACTCTGGAAAATTAAATTTGAGTAATATAGTTAAACAGAGAACTGAAAAGGAAGAAATAACGAGAGCATGAGAGAATTAAAGACATTCTGACTTATTAAAAAAAAAATTAATGACATTCTGGGTCTTCAAGCAAGCCATGATATCTTGTTAAAATCCTTTCTCACATGTCCCATTGTCATATTTTCTTTCATATTTTCTCACACGCTTATTTAATACACAAAAGTTGAACCTTTAGTTAGAAACTTTGTCAGTACGACTTATCTGTAATAATGCACTAAACTTTATCCGACAACCTCAGGGAAAATTAGAGTTATCCATACTTTTCACCTTTCCCTGTCAATTTTTCAACCTCTTTAAACACCACTTCCCTTATTCTAGCATTGCATGTGAAAAATTTTCCATGTGAAAAATTTTGTAGGGATATGTTACAGTAGACCTGAAGGCTTACAACTACAATTTTAGAATAATGAAACCACAGTGAATAGTTCTTGTGAGATCTTCATCAAGGCAAAAAAGACATAAAAATAAGATAAAACCTAAAGCAATTATATCATTAAAAGTCTAGCATTACTCTTAATGAATGTTGATACGTGAGAAAATGCCTAGAGTTGGGATACTGTTCTGCCATTTTTATCTTTTTCTCATCTCGGTTGACGCCTCTGATTTGAATGTCCTGCAAATAATTGATACACCACAAAAAGTTAAGAATCTTAGAAAGAAAATCCTGCCCAAATAACATCATAAGAAAGAAAGAAAAAATCTCCACAAATAGATGCATGACATCAAGCACGTACACCAGGATCAGCATCAAAATCAAGTTCCAACAGTCCTTGGTCATCCTCCCAAAGATTGTAGATAATTATCCGTGTACCACAATCTCTCATCAGGTTAAACTATTAAAAAAAATACAGTTAATGGCAGTGATAATTTATAACTTAAGTTCCCATAAAGAATTTTTCTTTGATAAGTAGATTACAAAAAAAAAACATAAAAGAAAATTGAGAAAGCAGATAAGATAAAATGGAAACTTTTAGTCTGCATCAACTGAACTCAAATCAACAGTGTTATCACAATATAACCAAAAGACTGCAGTTGATGGCCCATGCCATGATAACTTGGGTGAAAGAAAACTGGAAAATTACTGTGAGATACAAGAAAATTTGAAATATATAACCTAGCCACAACTCGCATATGATTTCTCTCCAGCAAGAAATTCCCCAACTAGATTATGTGCCCACAGAAAAGGTCAATCTGCAAGCTTCGGGCTAAACAAAATTAAAAGGCGTGTGTCATGTCCCAACTAGTGGTTGAGGATTTAGTTGTGACATATGCTTTGCCTTAGTCATAGAGACTTCAAAACTTTGTCACAACAAATCCTATTTTTCAAAATAGGAACCTTAGAATAAAGCTGTCAATGGCCACTTCAATGTAGATCTCGACTGTTTACACTTTTAAGGCTTCAAAACACCACATTGAATTCTCTTGCTGCTGACTAAGGAGATATTTCATATTCACCAAGAAAATACTGATGTAACATGTGGGGGGAAAACACAGCAGAATAATGGATATAATGCCAAGCCTTTCCATTCCTACACAAGAAGAATGAGGGTCACCTGACGCAGAAGATCTGTTTCACTGGAAAATGGGGACCATTGAACTATAGTTTCCACATTTGTACTCCAATCACAAGGAGAAGACCGAATAATTTTGTTCCAGTCTTGTCCCCCCCCTCTTGCATAGTCAAGCTTCATATTCCATCCACAAAACAATTTGATCAGAAGTGCCAATAAGTAATGGTGATAAAAACCATATGCACGATGTATGTATGTATGTATATATATATGTATATACACGTTTAAAGAACAATGATTATCAGTGTCACATAGTTCCTACGCTGACCAGTGACATATTCCTTGAGTACATGGTGTTTGTAAAAATCCCATTATAAAGCCATATCAATTCACCTATAGTTCCATGTTGGTATAATTTTTTTTAAGTAGGTCCATGTTGATATAATGTCAACTGCAGCTACACGACAATTGACATATGCAAAGTCCATAAAATAATAGAAAGAAAATAAAGACAGTTACCAAGGGAACTACAATATCTTCCTTCCTGGTGCTCCTCAAGAAAGTATAAGACAGTAACCCAATGCTCTGCGTAGGCCTAGAAGCAACACCAAGAAAACTAAATAGTTACTTGTGTGTACACGTGTTTGTGTGAGTATAAGGAAAACAAGTGCAGCACATGTAAAAATATAGAATACCATGTAAATGATGCACAAGAAAAAGAGGATAAAATAGCAAAGGAAAACTCAATGTCATCAACTTTCCACTCCCCAAAAATCCATAGACAAAGTATGTTGTATTTGCTTTCTAAACAAGCTAAATAAACCTAACATTTACATCCATACATTTTTTTTATAAGTCCATTTACATCCATACTTGGAAAGGTAACAAGAAAGTAAAATAAAGAGGACACCTTTTTCCATCTTTCCCACAACAGCGTGAGAAGACAATTACATCTGCCCCAAGCCTCATGGTACTCGTCTTGAAACCATTTCCATCTGAGAAAACAAACATAAAGCTATCCTTCTTCAAAGGAGAAATATGCAACCAAAATCAATATTTGTGTGTACTTCTAGAACCAGAGGTTTACATTGTCCAATAGAATTTGCTACTTGGCCTTTGGCAGAATACCCCAATGACATGCATTGTCGCATTTTATCTGGATCCATCCCACCACCATTATCTGCAACACAGTCTAATAGATTGAGATTCTGGACATAATTATCGTGTTATCACAAAACAAAGGGCAGATCTCCTCATACAACATTTTTTTTTAGAGGGGGGAGGGGGGGGGAGAGAGAGAGAGAGACCTAAATCCAACAGCAAAAGATCACGCTTGAGATGAAAACAAAATACCTTCAATCAACAACATCCTGCTCCCATCTTTCTTATTTACAAGCATATCTACATTAACTGATGTAGCACCATTGCAGACCTGACATCAAAATGAAGAAGTTAGGAGAAGCAAGGAATGCATGTAGGTGTTGTATAATTTAGAATCATATTATTACATGCAAGAGACCTCATCCATTGAATTGTCCAGAAGCTCTGCAAAAGCTGCAGACAGGAATTCAATAAGCAACTTAGCGAACTAGAAACTCCGTGTGAACCAAAGAAAAAGACTCGTACTACCATGCATTGTTGTGAAGAAACACAATCGTATGTATCAATTAATAAACAAAAAAACCAATAAATAAAAAGAAAGAAGCACAACTGTATCTGAAAAACAGTTTGAACAACTTTACCTCCAAGAGCCCACTCATGACTTGTCGCATTAGAATGTAGAAATTTAGGATGAACCCTGACATGATCCATGCCAACTGAAGATTTCAACAGAAACAATAGACATTTTGCATTGCCAAGTATGACAGATAAATTAATAATCTCAGGATTTGGCAGCCATTCATTCAGGGTACATATTGTTGAGCAGACAGAATAAATGAGCTCAAAATCAAATGTTTCAATAAGATAAACTCTTTGTTTTTCCTTTGTTTTTTTCCTTTTCGGTGACAGTGGCAGGGGATGTGTGATGACCCGATATTTTCTCCATTTGATTGTCTTATTTGGGGTAGTTAAATTTTATCTTAGAATTATTCTTGACATTTTATTGGAACTTTTTGGAAATATATGTTGCTAGTGACACTTTAAGTCTACCAAAATAGGTAAGATTTTATTTTATTTTTAGGGAATAGATGAGAATACAAACAAAGGAATTCTTTTGAGAAATTTGGCCATGAGAGATATGTATTAGAAATTCTAGTACCTAAGTATTTGAAAATGGATGGTGACACATGGCACCAAACTAGGAAAGTGTTTAGGGACTGGAGTTAGACAAAAGGGTAGTTGTTCTCCAACTAGGAAGGCCACGGATTGGATTTGGGAGCCAAGAGCCTTATCCATTCTTTTTCTCCTTACTTGGAAGACAAAAAAATTTATTGGTGGCAAGTGATGATTGGATGAAGAAAAGAACCAAAACATTAGAGATATGCCTTGGTTGAATTTCGGCTATGGTGTTTCCAAATGGATTTCCAATTGGTTCAAAGTTAAGGAAGACACATGGCATAAGATAAACTGGCCTAGAATTAAGTGGTAAGTAGAAAAGAGTATTTTGTCACATAGTTACAAGTGACCAACGAACATGACGGGGGAAGAAACAATGGTAACCGACTTAGGCATAGGCTGCACCGACTTTGACCCCTTGAAACCGACTTTGTATTTTGCACACTTGTGATATCTTTCTAACACACCTATTAGCTTGACATGTGTATGAACACATGGAACTTTAGGGGCTTAAATCTCATATGATTTTCCGATTGGCTTCATAGAACAAAGGGGTTGTCGAATACTATTTTTGTCTTACCCTAAGATTTGTTGCTCAATGGGTGATAACATGCATATCTAGTTTTTGGCATTTTCTGTTAGGTGTCACAAGATGAGCTCTTGATTCTTTGCTTGTCAACCAAGTCTAAAATAAGGTGAAATGATCATCCTAAACCTATGGGGGGACAAGTGGCTCACGGCAATGAGGACTTGTGTAGGTGTTCTAGAAACTTTTCTATTTCTCTCTATATAAGGTGGTCGACCAAGCTATTAGAAAGTCTCCTCCCTTTTTCCATTTCAAGCTCATGGCAAAGACAAGAACAAAACCCTCTCCACACTCTCATACACTCACTTACCTTATCAATCCATCTTCAAGGCTTTTAGGTGTGGTTTCAAAGGGATTTTCCAAGGCAAAACTCTTTTACAAGTAAGATATCTTGGAGGAATTGTAAGTGCACATCTAACCTAATTTTAGCATTTATTTGTATATATAGGTAACATGTTACTAGTAGCTCTCTTTGAGTGAATATCATGCTTATTGAATGATTAATTCCACCTATGATTGTGATAAGTCATTCTATGAAAAAATAACGAAATATATGGAGGAAATCTTTTGTAAAGCAAGGATTTATTTTAGAGAACCATGGATGGAAGTTTAGAGAATGTGAGGTTTGGTCAACAAAAGAAGTTGAGTTTTGAGACTTGCAAGGGTTTGGCCTTAGTAGAATACCTAGAAATGTTTTGAATTTTAAATTTATAAGTGATTTGTATGGTAAATTATTTTAAATTCTTGAGTGATTGAGGAAAATGATATTATTAAATTTCATGGAGAATAGTGGAAGACATATTAGTGGTGAAATAGTTATTTGATGAAAGATTAGTTGAAGAAAAATTTGTATAACAAACAAGAGAGGGTTTCGGCTATGGGCTGGTTTGATCTATTGATGGAGTTTTCAAGTTATTTCAAGTAGAGAGTAAGTTGATTTTAAGGATAATGAGAAGAAAATTTTGAGTTAATCTTACCTTAGGGTTCTGCGCTATACTTTTGAATTAAGGTGAATTTATTTTAATTTGTTTTTGAATGAAATTTCCTATGTTTTAAGTGAAAAAGAATTTTGATGCAAGAATGATATGTGAGATGTAAATGCATTCTTTTAACATGTTATGCGACCCATGAAACATGTGGCATGCATAAAGAAGTCTAGTAGTACATGCATATCTAATTACGTCACAAAATTTCATATTTTGGGTCATATCATTTTTCCAAGAAACAAAATCACGAAATTTTACATGAACAATGAAAGAATAAGAAAAGAATAAGATTATAAAAAGTCACGCCATAACGGTAAAGGCGATTCGATCTGCCGGATGACTGACGTGCCGACGGTGAAGGCAATTCGATCTATCATCGTAAAATGAAAAACGTATCATGACGGTGAGGGCGATTCGATCTACCTATGACTAACATGACTTGATGGTGAAGACGATTTGATCTGCCGTCATGATAAGAAAAATCACGTCATGACGGTGAAGGCGATTCGGTCTGCCAAATGACTGACGTGAATATGGAAGCTGACGGTGAAGGCGATTCGATCTGCCGTCATGCTAAGAAACCCAACGATGAAGGCGATTCGATCTGTCGTCGAGGATAAGGCTAAAAATTCTATGAACAATAATGAAAATATGAAAATTAAGATTTTCACGAAAAAGATACGTCACGTAACAAAACATTGTGCACCTGTGTCAATTAAGTCCTTTTTCTGGAAGAATGCATGTTTTATAAAAAAGTGCACAAATCATGTATAAGTTATGCGTAAGTCATGTACAAGTCATATATAAGTCATGCATAAGTTATTATTTATGAGCTTTTTGATCTTATTATGGGCAATTACATGTTATTTATATATATAGTTGTTTTTGGTTATGCTATTTGTGCACTTACTGAGATTTTCGAAATATCATTTTTTGAATTTTATCTATCATTCATTTCGGAATGATAGACTTTATTGCAGGAAAATATGACCGAGAGGGAGATCCAAACCTACTGAGAGATTCAGGCGAGCCCTGAGGGGCCCACTGAATACTTTCTTTTTGACGACTACGCCTCTTATATATATGATGGTATGCTGGAGACTCCGAAAAGTAGCTTTGTATCGGATGTTGCCTATCCCTAAGTCCTAATGGCTCTCTATCTCTAAATGGTGTCTATGTGACACCATTTAGACAATATCTCCAACAAGATTTTGTAATCAGTATAAACATATTCCGTTATGGAAACGAATATCAAGAAGTTAAGGAGTCTTTTTGGTAAAGAGGTATAGTGATATAATGAATGATGTATGTATTTTGGAGGACTTATTTCTGTATCAATTTGGTACTTTTATGTATTGTAAATATTAATATATGAGTTTATGATTATGTTTTGCCATGTGATCACTGTGCAAAGTTAGATTCCTTTGCATACTTTGAGAATTAACTTTATCCCGCTGCATTAATCATTGCACATGAGTAGTAAGTCAGGTGCATGCATGCTATTTTTGGTAAGTACAAAGGGTATGTAACCTAGTATTATATGTCCTTACTCTTCAATTTACGTTAGATTTACAAACGTAAGTTGGAGACGTCATAGGATGGAGCAAGGGGTTAGCTCAAGAGTAGCCTCAATCATCCATAACCAAGGCCCAAAAATATAAAACAAAAACAAAAGCACTAAATGTTAACCAATAATTAGTTCTAACTAGAAACTCGGCATTTTGTCATCCACTGCCAAAAAATATATGTACTTTCCAATCTTTAAGAACGCCATATACCTCCTTAAATTCTCCATCCCAGGCTTACTAGAAGAATGTGATAACCTAGCACGATTTTTTTAACACAACTAATGCTCTCCCCTTCCCCACCCTTTCCTTTCATGGTTTCATTATATGTTACTTTCTAGCATGAAACATTGAATTTTTTTTTTTTTTTTTTTAAGTAACATTGAAATTTTCTTTCATAAGCATGAAAGAATAGAACTGCCCAATAGTTTTAGCATGGCTTTCTTTTTTATTGGCACTGAGTGTCTGGGAACAGTGTCCTGACTAATCTCAAGGGTGCACAAATCCTTGACAAAGAGTATCCCACAAGTGCACCTTTGGTAATTTAAGAGAAAAATCTACTAGTCCGATAGCTCCTAGAGATTGTTTGCATCCAGTGGGATTCAAACCTTGACCTTTGGAGGAAGCATACTACCAAGACCAAGATCTTTACCACTTCAGTTAACCCCTAGGGGATACCGTGGCTTTCTTTCAAACCTGTTGGAACATTTTTAAAGATGATATTATAAGAGTTTTCAAGAGCTTAAATCAAACTGAAGATGTAAAAGCCTCAATGCAAGCTTTATAGCACTCATTCCTAAAATACTTGGCATAGTGAAGGTAAGAAGTTATCATCTTATTAGTCATGTAAATGGGGCATATAAAATTCTATCCAAAGTCTTGGTGAATAGTTTGCCGTGGTAATGGATAACATCATATGCAAGAGAAAAAAATACATTCCTAAAAGTAGACACTCAAGTGGTTGGCTTAAGTAATAAAGGGCTTAGGCTTGGGGGTATGCTCTCCCCAAGTCTAAAGTTCAAATCCTCTTATGTGCAAATAATCTCTAGAGACCATTAAACTAGGAGATTTTCACCTTGAATTGCCTAAGGTGCACTTGCAAGAAACTCTTTGCCGAGGCTTGTGCAACCCCGAGATTAGACAAGATGCCATTTCCGAACACCCAGTGCCAATAGAAGAAAAAAAAAAGAGGTAGAGACTCAACTTGGTGCTTATAGCTAATGAATGCTCGGATAACGAGAAAGAAATCAAGAGAACCAGTGATACCATACAAGTTAGGTAAAGAGAAGGCCGATGATTGCATGCAAATTGCAAATTACCTGTGAGATCTGGGTTAGAGGAGAAACAGTGTTCTTGGATGGCACATTGATGAATGCTACACCAAAATAGCCCTAGAGGTTTAAGACAATGCTAGTTGGGATAGTGTAATCGAACATATAAAGTACAAATTGGTTAGTTTGAAGAAGATGTACTTTTCCAAAGCTGGTAGGCCACCTTGATTAAAAGCACTCTATTCAACTTACCAACATATTTCTTGTCCTTATATTTCCAATCCCCACTAAGGTGGAAATGACAATGCGATTTATTATGGGCAGAGAAGGATAATGAGTTCAAGTTTCACTTAGTGAATTAACAAAGATATGTACTCCAATCTCAGGGAAAGGGTAGAGAGCTTGCAACTTGCTTGTTTTCAACCAAAACCTATTGAGGAAATGGTTGTGGCGAAACCAACAAGAAATAGAAGGTTTGTGGAAGTGTGAGAATCACATGAAGTTAGGTTGTTGAAGCATATACAAAGCATATAATGGACTAAGTGTCCATGATTTTCTTGAATCAGTTGTCAACCATTCTTAGGTGCCTCACTTGTATGCATCCTGTATAAATGGGCTATATCTATTATTTTCACAAATAAAATCATTCATTGCTCCATTATCTCTTCAAGCCTCAACCACAACACCAATTAGCTTTGTTGGCTTTGCGGAGCCTGAATCAAGTCTATTCGAGAGCCACTCAACAAATGACTCGAGCGAAATCTAGACAGCAACTTCGCTCGGCATACACTCGATACACAGCTCGAGTGAAGGCAGGACAAAAAGGTCGCTTGACACCCCGCTCGAATGAATGTCGCAGGATACTTGGAATTAGTTCTGCCATGTCACTATAAATAAAAGTTGTAAAAGGCCTTGTGGCCATACGAAACACATGTGAGAGAGTCTCAAAGTGTATTGTGTGATTCTTCAAATAATAAAAATCATCTGCAGCTCCGTGAACATAAGCAAATTGTTGAACCACGTAAATCTTGTGTCTTGTGATTGTTTAATTGATTTCTTATTATTCTTCTCGTGTTTATTTCATTTTTATTGTCATCGTTTTAATTCACATCAATTGGTATCAAGAGCCAAGGTCTAGAGCTGGAGATAAAACAATGGCTGGAGAAGAAGTGAAGGTATTTGGGATTAAAAAGTTAGATGGCTCAGATTATGGATACTAGAGGATGCAGGTAAAGAACTACCTCTATAGGAAGAAACTCCATCTTCCACTATTGGGAAAGAAACTGGACAGCATACAGGATGCTGACTGGAACCTGTTAGATCGACAAGTCCTGAGGATTATTCGGTTGACCCTTTCAAGATCATTTGCACACAACATTATCAAAGAGAAGACTACTGTAGTTCTTATGACGGCTTTGTCACATATGTATGAAAAACCGTCTACTAATAACAATGTGCATTTGATGAAAAAGTATGTTTGTTGCCCAACACTTAAATGAGTTCAATACCATCACTAATCAATTATCGTCTGTTGAAATTGAATTTGATGATGAGATTCGGACTCTAATATTGTTGGCATCACTGTCAAATAGTTGGCAAGCAATGAGAATGGTTGTTAGTAATTATGATGGTAAAATGAAATTAAAATATGATGATACATGTGATTTAATTTTGGCTAAGGAGGTAGGAGAGATTCTGGCGAGACCTCAGGACTAAGTTCATATTTGAATGTTGATTCCCATGGGAGGTAGGAACTCAAACAATAGTAGATCAAAATTAAATAATAGGGGCAAGAGCAAGTCAAGCCCTGGACAGCAGGAGACTTGCTGGAACTGTGGCAAAACTAGCCACATAAAGAGAAATTGCAAAAATTCGAAGAAAACAATGGTAACAGCGCGAACACAGTGACTGAAGAAGTACAAGACACGTTACTACTTGCAATTCACAGTTCGGTTGATGATTAGATACTGGATTCAAGGGTATCTTTTCACACCTCTTTTCATTGAGAGATCATGCGGAACTATGTTGACGGTGATTTCGGGAAAATGTTCTTGGCTGACGGACAGGTACTAAACATGGTGGGAATTGGAGATGTTAACATTACATTTCCTAATAGGAACATGTGGACCTTGCAGAAGGTCAGACACATTTTCGAATTGAAGAAGAATCTAATTTTGTAGACACCTCGACAATTATGGTCACTCAGTAGTGTTCTCAAATAGCATCTGGAAAGTTACTAAATGAGCACTAGTGCTAGCTTGAGGCAAGAAGACTGGTACTCTGTACATGACAAATGGCTCTAGTGATACTATTGCTACCATCTCTGTAGAGAGCACCGCATAGTTGTGGCATTGTGTGAGAGACGTATACTTGGGAAGCAGAAAAATGTCAATTTCTTGAAGAGTGGCAAAGCTATGAAATCAGGAAAGTTGGATTTTCTACACATACATGCATGGGGACCCTCTCCAGTGGCATCTCTTGGAGGTTCCCGATACTACATCACGTTCATTGACAACCACAGCAGAAATGAATGGGTCTATTTTTTGAAATTTAAATCTAACATATTTGATGTGTTCAAAAAGTGGAAGGTCCTAGTTGGACAGAGACAGACCTAAAGCTAAAAAAAAAAAGATATTTGCAGTGCCTTTGCACTTAGCATTTTAGAGTGCAATTCGTAAATCTCTTGAAGAAGATCATCACCTTACAATTCGTGAATAGATGTGGTTCATTTATCTATCATTTATGAGTAGTTGTTCATTCAATTCTATTGTGTGTCAATCCTTCATCCTTGTTACAAATTTCCTTGCTTGTTCATTTATTTCTCACACTTTCTCACCCACCAAACACATCAATTCTCCAACTTTCCATATCATTATTTGTCATCAAAATACATTCCTAGAAAACACTTTCCCATCACCCACGTGTGGTATAAGGCAAGGCTTGTGGTAAAAGGCTTGCAGCAGAAGAATGGCACTGACTACCCCGAGATCTTCTCTCCTGTAGTGAAGATCACAACTATCAGGCTAGTGCTGGCAATGGTTGCTATTGAAGACTTGCATCTTGAATAGTTAGATGTGAAAATAACTTTTCTTCATGGGGATCTAGAAGAAGACATCTACATGTACTAGTCATAGTGCAAGGCAAAGAGAGTTTAGTTTACAAACTAACGAAAAGCTTGTATGATCTGAAACAAGCTCCTAGATAGTGATACAAGAAATTTGACAGCTTCATATGCAGTTTAGGGTACATCAGATGTCAAGAAGATCACTACAGCTATGTCAAGCATTTGGACAACTCCTATATCATTCTGTTGTTATATGTGGATGATATACTCATTGCAGGGTCCAGCACTTAAGAGATTAATCTAAAAAAATAGTTGCCAAGACAGTTTGCAATTAAGGATTTGGGAGCTGCCAAACAAATCCTTGGCATGAGAATCATTAGAGAGAGTCAAGAGACTCTCATAGGCTGAGTACGTGAAAAAGGTACCAAGCCAAACCAGTTGGCACACCGTTGGAAAGTCACTTCAGACTCTGTAGAAATGAGTCACCCAATACAGAGGAGGAACACGACCACATGGGTAAGGTTTCGTACGCCTCAGCTATTGGTTCTCAAAAGTATGCAATAGTTTGTACAAGACCGGATATTGCCCATGCAATGAGAGTTGTGAGTAGATACATGAGCAACCCAAGAAGACAATATCGAAAGGCTGTGAAATGGATTTTAAGGTACCTGAAAGGCTCCTTAGAAGCATGTTTGTGTTTCACCGGAGAAAGTTTGGAGTTACAGAGTTTTGTTAATGCTGAATTGGCCGGAGACACCGAGAGTAGAAAGAGCACCACTAGCTTCGTTTACACTCTAAGTGGTACTGTCGTGTCTTGAAGCTCCAACTTGCAAAAGATAGTATCATTATCTACTACTAGAAGCTGAGTATGTTGCAGTGTCAGAAGCTTCAAAGGAGATTATTGGCTATAGAATTTCTTGGAAGAACTAGGTAAAAAGAAACAAAATGGTAATCTCTACAACGATAGTCAAAGTGTCATATTCATTCTCAAGAATCCAGCATTTCATTACAAGACAAAGCACATTCAGATCAGGTATCATTTCATTCAATCTCTACTTGACAATGGATAGTTGATACTTAAGAAGATTTGTGGAAGCAAGAATCCTGCTAACTAAGGGTGTTACACTTGAAAAACTGAAGTTGTGCGTAACTTCAGTTGGTCTTCTGGTTAGAGACAGGGGCTATGAGTTGCAGAGGTGGAGGCAGATGGTGATGTATTGGTTGAGCCAGTCTCAAGTGGGAGAATTGTTGGGTTTGTGGAGCCTGGATCAAGTCTGCTCAAGAGCCGCTCAACAGATGGCTTGAGCGAAGTCCAGACAGTAACTTCACTTGATGTACGCTCGACATACCACTCAAGCGCAACCCAAACAGAAAGTTTTGCTCGACACACAGCTCGAGCAAAGATGGGATAGAAACGTCGCTCAACACTCGCTCAATATCCCGCTCAAATAAATGTCGCAGGATACTTGAAATTAGGGATTCCATCGTGTCACTATAAATACAAGTTGTAAAAGGCCTTGCAGCCGTACAAAACACATGTGAGAGTGCCCCAAAGTGTATTGTGTGATTCTTCAAGTAATAAAAATCCTCTGCAGCTCTGTAGACATAGATAAATTGTTGAACCACGTAAATCTTGTATTTTGTTATGGTTTAATTGCCTTCTTATAGTTCTTCTCATGTTTATTTCGCTTTATTGTCATCATTTTAATTCACAAGCTTCCCATATTAAAGTCCAAATAACTTTAGATACCTGATTCTTTAAAAATGTTATAACATCTTTTAAGTCCCAAATGTTTTAATTCCCATATTAAAGTCAAAAAAAAACTTGAGATACCTGATTCTTTAAAAATGTTATAACATTTTTTAAGTCCCAAATGTTTTAAATTAAATCGAATTACACTAAAATAAAGCGGGTTAGCAATTTATTCCAATTGGGGTAAGCAGAACGCAGAAGGCAAAAGCAAGATGGAATTCCGACAAGAAAAGAAAAGCCAGTGGCATGACGGAAGCACTTGGTAAATCCAGATAATTTTCCGATTGCGCTTTCCCGCTTGTCAATCTTAAAAAGAAATCAATGCGGCCTCCCAAACCAAGAAGAATTACCAAATGAAGCCTACTTCCTTACAACATAACAACGACAGCAGACATTTCAAAGAATTACCAAAAGCATTAACATTCTCTGCAACCAAAAAGGAAACTCCGTAAACAGAAAGAATGTTACTATGAGCAGAGAGAGGGAGAGATTACCCGTGGACGAACCCCAGTCACTAGACGGAGCGCCCTCATAGTCTCCAGCTTTCCAGAACTGCTTGCATGAGCTCTGCCCACTCGCAGCGCGCACTCCAGAACATACGTCCAATATCGGACTCGCAAGCGCCGAGGCCGCTTCCGACGGAGGAAGCACTCGGAGATACCCGGGCTGCACAACTAACCCCAATCCATCTAGTTCCATCTTCTTCGTCGTCTTCTCCGTAACCTTAACTTTCTTCCTCGGAACGGCGTCTGAATCGGAGTCGGAGTCTCCGCTACTGAGTTCGATGACCGGGACCTGTCCGCTCCGCTCGGGGCCGTTTCTTGCACTGGAAGTCTCCGGTAACTCTCTCTTTACACTAGCCTCCATAGCCTTTTCGAAGAAACCAAAAACAGCATGTGACAGAGACAGCGAAACAGAGCAGGCTCAGCAACTTCGTAAACCGAGGCTTGAGATTTAAGAAGAAAACGTTAAAAATGTGATAATAATGCAAGTTGGGACTAAAGAATTACCTTCTCAAGTCTATTCCTCATATTTGTATTTTTTTTTTTTTTAAATTGTATAATAATTTATACAATAATTTATATTTATAAATATGAATATTTTTAATCAATTTTATATAAATAAGAAGAAAAAAAATTTTAAAAAAAAAGAAAAAAAAGAAATATGAGAAAAAAAAATTTCAATTCTTAAAAAATAAAAAATTCTAAATATTTTCTCTTACAATAATAATTTTATATTAATTTTATAACATGTTATCAGAACGACGGTTCTATCAACTTTGAAACTAGTGGTCTTATTTCTCAAGTAAGTTTTTTAATATATTATTTGCTGTCTTTGATATGAATATGAAATATTTTATTACTGATTATTATTTAAAATCTATGTGACTATATAGATATATTTCTGAAATATACATTTATTTCACTATTTATATATATAGAAAATAACAAATTTTACCAAATTAGAATTCGTTGCTCTTGACATATCTGGAAAAAATTATTTATCATAAATATTTAATATTGAAATCCATCTGGATGCTATGAATTTGGGAGAAACAATTAAAAAAAGAAATCAAGCATACTTGTAAGACCGTGCTAAAATAAAGATTTTCTTTCGTCACAATCTTCACAAAAAATTAAAAACTGAGTATCTTACAGTAAAAGATCTTTTTATTTTATGAAATAATTTAAGGGAGAGATTTGAACACCAGAATACTGTTATCCTCTCAAAAACTCGTTATGAATTGTTGCACCTGAAATTGTAAAATTTTAAAAGTGTTAGTGAGTATAATTTCGAACTTTTTAAAATTAGCTCAGTACTTAAATTATGCGGTGAGAAAATCACCGATGATGATATGTTAGAAAAGACTTGTACTATTTTTCATGCATCGAATGTGCTCCTGCAACAGTAGTATCGAGAGCGAAAATTCAAGAAATATTCTGAACTTATTTTCTGTCTTCTAATAGCTGAGAAGAACAATGAGTTTTTATTAAAAAACTACCAGACACGCCCTACTGGTTCAACATCATTCCCTAAAGTGAATGATACTAGATTTGCATCATTCCCAAAAGTGAATGGTGCATCCTTTCAAAGAAATCGATGACGTGGACATGGTAGAAAAAACTATAAAAATATCAGTCCCAAAAGTGATAACATTAAAAGGAATACTAATAATAATATACCGTATTACCAGAAACGGTACAATTCAGAAAAGAGTAAAAGCCTCCAAAATAATTCTTCAAAGAGAAGTGAAGAGATGTGCTATAGATGTTGAATGACTGGACACTGGTCACGTACCTGTCATACGGCCAGGCACTTGATAGATTTATATTAAATATCTATAAAAGGAAAGAATAAAATGAATGCAACAAATTTAGTAGAACCATCAAATGATTTATTAAATGTATATATCATTCATCTTGATGTTTCTGATTTCTTTAATAATCCTGATGGTAGAATTGAACGCTTAATTGGAGATGGAAGTGTTTCACCCAATTAATGTATTTTCTTTGTAATGAAAATTTTGTATATTTTGTAGAATCATGTATCACATAGATGAACTTTTTATCTCTGAGTTTGATGATAAAGATATATGTCTGGCTGACAGTGTTACAACTCACACAATTATTAAATATAAAAAATATTTTCAAAATCTAACACTAAGTAAAGCTTATGTCCATACCATATTAGGTTCATCAAATCTAATTGAGGGCTCCGGAAGAGCTTATATTGTATTGCCTAATGGCACCAAATTTTGGATTGATGATACTCTATTTTCTTCACAATCTAAAAGAAATTTATTGAGTGATCAATGAAGGCAGTAAAGAGCATTTTCTCACTACTAAAATAATATCGGGCTAAAAGCTCGTAATAGAAAAATTGTCTGCTCTCTCTTCTGGATTGTATTATACAAAAATAAAAACAATTGAATCATATATCGTAGTGCACCAGAAGTGCATTGACCCTAAAGTATTTATAATTTGGCATGATCGCCTTGGACATCTGAGATCAATAATGATGAGACGAATTATTGATAATTCACATGGGCATCTCTTAAAAAATTAAAAGATTTTTTTACACAATGAATATTCATGCTCTGGATGTTCTCAAGGTAAGTTGATTATAAGACCATCCCCCTCAAAAGTTGTTGTGAATCTTCATCTTTTTTACAAAAGATTCATGGAGATATATGTGGGTATATTCATCTATCAAGTGGACCATTTAAATACTTTATGATTTTGATTGATGCATCAAGTCGATGGTCACATGCTTGTCTGTTTTCCACTATAAATGTTACATTTGCTAGACTTCTTACTCAGATAATCAAATTACGAGTACAATTTCCTGAGTATCTAATTAGAACCATTCGATTGGATAACGCAGACGAATTTTCGTCTCAAGTTTTTGATAATTATTGCATGTCAATAGGAATAGATGTTGAATATCCTATTGTCCATGCACACACTCAAAACGGTTTAGCTGAATTTTTAATTAAAAAGGTTCAGCTAATCACTAGATATTTACTTATGAAATTAAAATTACCTATTTCTGCTTGGGGACATGTCATATTTCATGCAGCATCAATTATTCGAATTAGACCATCAGCATATCATAAATATTATCCATTACAGCTTGCATTTAGTCAACAATCAAATATTTCTCATCTTCGTAATTTTGGATGTGCTGTATATGTTCCAATGGCACCTCTACAGTATACAAAAATGAGCCATCAACATAGATTTGGAATATATGTTAGTTTTGATTCTCCATCTATTATTAGATACCTTGAGCCCATTACAGGAGATATGTTTAAAATACGTTTTGAGTCTAAGGCACACCTAAAGCGTGGAAGACCTATTGATGCAAAAGATAAAATTTTCTGAAAGAAAGAGATACAAAATGAAGTTGGTATTCCTGAAAAACTCTTACTCACAATACAGGCTACAAATAAAGTTGATGCTCCTGAAGATGTCAAATATTCTATCCCAAAATCTCCTCAAAATGGACCTTCTGAAGATGTGTTTTATAAAATATTTTCCCTTGAAGAGGAACAGATACCTGAAAATAATGAGATCTCAATACATTTCATAAGTACTAGAGAAATCTAGATAGAAATAAAACTGTTGTCGATAACATATTTTCATATAAGATGGTCATTGACGTTACCAGAAGTAATGAAGAAAGTGAACCAAGAATCGTCGAAGAATGTCGACGTAGAAATGATTGGCCAAAATGGAAAGTAGCTATTGAAGTTGAATTAAACGCGCTAGCAAAACGAGAAGTATTTAAACCTGTTGTCCAAACACCAAAGAGTGTAATGCCTGTTGGATATAAGTGGGTATTTGTATGAAAACGTAATAAGAAAAATGAAATTGTGCGGTACAAAACACGACTTGTCACACAAGATTTTCTGCAGAAACCCGGAATTGATTGTGAAGAGACATATTCTCCCATTATGGATGCAATCACATTCAAATTTTTTATTAGTTTATTTGTTACAAAAGAATTAGAGATGCAGTTGATGGATGTAGTCACTGCATATTTATATGGATCCTTAGACCATGACATATATATGAAAATTCTTGAAGGATATAAAATACCTGAAATATCTACAAGTACATTTAAAAGTATGTACTCTATCAAATTTCAAAAATCTTTATATGGGTTAAAGCAATCTCAACGCATATGGTATAATCGTCTAAGCGAATATCTATTGAAATAAAGATTTGAGAACAATCCTATATGTCCATGAGTTTTTATTAAGAAATCAGAATCCAGATTTGTCATTATTGTAATTTATGTTGATATATTAAATATTGTGAGAACTCATTAAGAGATCTCAAGAACTGCTACATATTTAAAGAGTGAATTTGAAATGAAAGATCTTGGCAAAATAAAACTTTGTCTCGACCTGCAGCTTGAGCACTTGTCAAATAGAATTTTTATTCATCAGTCCATGTATATAGAGAAAGTCATAAAATACTTTTATATGGACAAAGCTCATTCACTAAGTACTCCAATGGTTGTTCGATCATTTGATGTAAAGAATGATCCATTCCGTCCTTGTGAAGACGATGAAAAAATTATTGGTTCTGAAGTACCATATTTAAGTGCAATTAGAGTTTTGATATATTTTACAAATTGCACTTGACCTAATATTACATTCTCAGTTAATCTGCTTGCAAGATATAGTTTTGCACCAATTTGAAGGCATTAAAATGATATTAAATATGTCTTTCGTTACCTTCATGGTACGGTTGATATGAAATTATTTTATCTATATGGATCAAGTCCACAATTGATTGGGTATGCAGATGCAGGGTATCTTTCAGATCTACACAAAAGTAGATCTCAAATTGGATATTTATTTACTTATAAAGATATTGCTATATCATGGAGATTTGTCAAACAGACACTATCTGTCACATTTTCAAATTACTCAGAGATCATTATTATTCATGAAACAAGTCGAGAGTGTATTTGGCTAAGATCAGTAATTTAACATATTTAAGAAAAGTGTGGTATTCCAATGATCAATAATAGCCTAACAATTTTATATGAAAATAATACTGTTTGTTTCACTCAAATCAAAGGAGGATATATCAAAAGTGATAAGACCAAACATATTTTACCTAAATTCTTTTATACTCACAAATTTTAAGAGAAATGTGAAATTGATGTCAAGCAGATACGATCAAGTGATAATCTGGCAGATTTATTTACAAAAACATTACCAACTGCGATATTCAAAAAAATTGTACAGAATATTGAAATGCGAAAACTCAAAAATCTATCGTCATGTACTTTTCAGGGGGAGTAAATATCTTGAAGACTTGTGCTGATTGTACTCTTTTTCCTTCGCTGAAATTTTGTCCACTGGGTTTTCCTCTACAAGGTTTTAATGAGGCAATCTTAAAACACTTGAAGGTACATAAGATAATCGTACTATTTTTTCTTCACCATTGATTTTTCTTCCCACTGGATTTTTCCTTGGCAAGGTTTTAACAAGGTAGATTTTTTATGGGTGGTCATTCAACGGAGAGTGTTGTAATAATGCATGGAGAGGGGCAATGAATGACCCCCCTCCCAACGCCCATGTGCTTCATCCCCCACATTTGCCTTTTTTTCTCAATTTGTATAATAATTTGCACAGTAATTTATGCTTATAAATATGAACGTTTTCGATTCGTTTTTTACATTTGCATAACTTTATTAAAATATTTAATTTCAAAAATTATTATTATTTTTCCACATATGCATAAAGATTTGAATTTGTAAGATTATTGATTGTCATCTTTAATTTGTGCATGTGTTGTTTGAAAATCTTGAAGGGTGGTTGTGTGTTTTTTTGACAAATGCAAAAGATAGATTATTTGTTTGAAAATCTTGAAAGGTGGTTGTATATTTTTTTGACATATACAAAAAGAAGATGATTTAGTTTGAAAAATAAATCATACTCATTTTGTCATGTATGAAAAGTAAAAGATTAAGTTTGATTTCTTTGAAAAAATAAATGGAGTTGTCTTTGACAAATATAAAAATGAGATATTTTTATTTGAATCTTTTGAAAAGTGAATAGTGCTCTTATTTGACATGTGAGTCTTTTCAAATTTGAATATGAAGACTCATTTGTCTATAAATAACTCACTTGAGTTTTGTAAAATTACTACAAAAACTTAGACATCAATTGCTAAGTTTTGCATCATTTTCTCAAAGCTCTCATTCTTTCTTTTTTAAATTTTATACTTTAATCCTTATTCATTTTAAGAGAGATATATGTTTTATTGTGTTGTTCTTATTTCACTCATTAAGGAGTGTACTTTGATAATCTACCCACTATCAGCTTTTGTATTTGTAAGAGGGTGCGTATAACCCTTGTGTGTGTAGAAGGTGTTCTACACAGGGAATAGTTGAATTACCAAGTGTGAGGTGATTGCAAGTGTAGAGGGTGTTTTATACGAATTCTTTGTAGTGGTGTTGCTCAAAGGTGTAATAGGTTTCTATCTCCACCTAAATGAGATTGAATAGTGAATTTGAGATCCTCAAGAGGTAGATTGAGGCAAGGACATAGGCAGTGGGGCTCAACCTCGTTAAAATACTGAGTTTGCTTCTTCTTACTCTTACTCCTTATATTTCCTGCTGTTTCATATTCTGTTTATATTTTATATTGTATATTTAGTTTATAAGTATCAATATTTTAATATAACCCAATTCACCCCTCCTCTTGTGCTAGTCATCTGGGCAACAGTTTTGTACAAGTAAGAAGAAAAGAAAAGAAAGAAAAATGAGAGAAAGAAATAAAGAAATAAAAAAGAAAAAATTCAGTTCTTAAGAAATAAAGAGTTCAAAATATTCTCTTATAATAGTAGTTTTATATTAATTTTATAACAAAAAATATATATATCTCAGAGTTTATATATAATTTTTAAGGGATCGTTTAGTTAGTTAAGAATATAATAATGGGGTGAAAACCGAACTCCCCAATTTTGGTTTTGATTTTGGTTCATATTCGAAATTAAACCAATATTGTTTTATGAGAAAAATACGGTCCGATACCAATCGATAGAGTAAGGTCTGATTTGTTTTTAAAAATAAGATGAGATAAAATAAAAATAAAAAATATATATTATTATAATATTTTTTTTAATACTAATTTTGTTTTAGAATTTGAAAATTGTGTTTTGAAATTTGAAAATTTTAATTATTTTATTATATTTTGTATAGGAATTTAAAAAAGTGTAATGATAAATTTGAGTTGTATTTTAGAGTTTTGGTGTCATCTCAATAAACAAACCAGACCTAAAATCAGCTAGTATAATTTTGGCTGATTATCGTCGATTTATCGGTGCTCCATTGGTCTCTCTTCTTGATTCCCATTAAAAACAAAATCACAAACAATCACTAACTACTCATTCATTTAATAAATTCATTTCTCAATATAATACTCAACAAAAAGAGCCATTACATATATGAGAGATTTGAGAGAGAGATAAACCTAAAAGAGCATCGAATTGCAAGAGGTTAGAGGACGACGAAGAGGCTGAGGACCTAGAGTGGCTACGACTGGCTTGTTCTATGAAGTGAGAAGTGAGAATGAGAGAATGAGAAATTTTAAAAAGGAAGGAGCCTCAAGGGTGTTTTAACCCTAGCTCGAAACGGCAAGCACAGTTTCATTATTCTTTCTTTTATAAAATTCGTGCCCAAAATGACATTATTTAACTCTTTTAAGTAAAATAGAAAATGAGTGAAACAGAACAGGTCAAGTATAGATATTTTAAATATATATTATATATAAACGGTCGGCCAATTCAACAATTTTTTCCTGGTTCAAACTGATGAGTTGGTCGGCATCACTTGTCATGAATTCCTGTCGCTAGTCAATTGGCTCTTTTTCGTTTTCTATCGATTATGTGCTCCGGCAACCAATCGGAGTCAGTGTTAGTCGATTTTCTTGATTCCTATACAACCCTACTTAAGATACGAACTTATAAAAGTTAGAAAGATAAATGAAATATTATTTGAATGAGCAATGCTAAGGATACATTGTGTGACAACCCGATTCCTTTTATTAATTTTATAATAGAATGATTATATTTATTGTGAAAACCGTTTTATCTTGCTTGTTTTAATTCAATTATAAATATAATTGTTACACATATTTGGATTTCTTTAGTATTGGAAAGGGGAACAAAAACTATAGAAATTCCTTTATGGTGTTATTGTTATTATTTTATCTTATTCTATTTTTTTTATATAGCTTAATAAAAAGAACAATTCAGGTGATATAGCCTTTGAAAAGTCAAGAGTAAAAATTTGAAATAGGGAATTGAAGGAGAAATCAAGTGGAAACACATGGTGAAATCGGATTGATCTGTTCCGAGCAATTTCAACATCTTTCGATAAATTAGTCATAACTTTTTCGTCTGATCTCTAAATAAGGTGATTCTAATTTCCATATAACTCTAAGATATATATATATATATTTATATATATATAATTTTTATGTTTGAAATTTTTGAAAATGTGTACTCAATCAAATACGAAATTGAGATTGAAGTAGCAAAATCGAATTTGGATATATAGGCATTGACTTTGAAGTTGACTAAGGACTTTGAATAAAATTAAGTCTTTGGATTATTTTCTAAATTATCCTAAGATCTTGATAAGTGTATAGATATATGGCAAATGAGGAGATTTTATCTAGGAAATTTTGTATAAAACAAGAAAGAATATCTATCAAACACTTGGTATGCCCAGATTGGCATTCTCGGGCTAATCTGTCGACTTTCAGTAGAATAATCATAACTTTTCATATGAGTTTATAATGAAGTGATTCTAATTCTTATAGAATCTTAATAGGGAGATATAGAATTTTCATACTTTAGGTTTCTGAATATAAGGACCGGATCAAGAACTAAATTGGGTGTAAAGTGGACGGATAGGAATGATAGTCAACTGGTAACTGATTTAAGCAAAGTGTATTTATCTTGGCCATGTGACGAAAATTCTGATGGGTTTTTATTCTTTTTGACATATTAACAAATGTAAGGGGTATGTGGTAAAAGGAGAGAACTCATCTAAAATCCTTGGTTGGCAAGAAAACAAAAGGAAACAAATGATGAACTCGGATTGGGTATTCTCGGGTGGTTTTGACGTGTTTTAGTGAATTAATCATATCTTTCTCATTTGATCTCAGAATAAGATGCTTCAAAATCTTATAGAAGATTAATAAGATGATATAAAATTTTCATGTTTTGATTTTTTGAATAATCGAATTTTATCTAGGACTTATTTGGGATGGAAGTGGCCGGAAGCACTCCATTAGAAGATACCATCATGATATTTTGTTTCTACCCCCATGTGCTGGAATTATTTGAGCCCTTGATTAAGATAAGATTGCAAGTGGATAAAAAATGACCCTTGGATGGAGATAGGAACAATAAAGCCTAAGATTAGAGGGATGATGATGCCTAAAGGGAGGGGAAAAGTAGCTCACCTATTCGATGAAGATAAGCATCCGAGTGCTTTGTCTAACTCATGCATAGGCCACTCATTATATATATATATATATATATATATATATATTATTGCTCAGATGACTAACACAAGAGGGGTGGTGAATTGAGTTATATTATAAAAATTAACACTTATAAATCAAATACACAATATAAAATATAAACAGAATATAAAGCAGCAAGAAATGTAAAGAGTAGGGTAAGAAGAAGCAAACTCAGTATTTTTACGAGTAGGGGTGTAAATGGTCCGGTCCGGTCCGGGAAATTTGAGGACCGATTTCATTCGGTCCAAAAATTCTCTCACCCTGGACCGGACCGAACAGGAGTTCGGTCCATACCGGTCCGGTCCAATTCGGTCCAGGGGCGGTCCGGTCCGGTTTAGGGGTGCCCCATATGATTTAATGGGCTAAATTTAATATAAAATTCCACAATGATCAAATATTTTTTTGGTCCAAATTTAACTACTATAAATTATAATATGTTAATATTATAAAAGTATATATTATATATTAATATGTTAGTATATATTATATATTAAGTATGTTAGTAAATTATAACCAATGGTCTAATAGTCTAATAACACTTTCACATTAGTACATGTTAATAAACTATAACTAATAATCTAATAGTCTAATAATACTATTACATTAGTATATGTTAATAAACTATAACTAATAAGTAATAATACTATTATAATTTATATTAGTAATTATATATTTATATGTTAGTAAATAGTGATAAATTAGTAATAATATATTAAATAATAATAATACACTTATTATTTATATGTTAATATATAAGAGTATATATTATATATTAATATGTTAGTTAATATTAAATATTAAGTATGTTAGTAAACTATAACTAATAATCTAATAGTCTAATAATACTATTACATTAGTATATGTTAATAAACTATAACTAATAAGTAATAATACTATTATAATTTATATTAGTAATTATATATTTATATGTTAGTAAATAGTGATAAATTAGTAATAATATATTAAATAATAATAATACACTTATTATTTATATGTTAATATTATAAGAGTATATATTATATATTAATATATATTAATATTAATATTAAAATTTATATATTATTATTTATATATACATATATTTAAAAATTAAAATTAAAAAAAAAAAATTCTAGGGGTTCGGTCCGGTCCGGTCCGGTCCAGGGGGATGAACTCCTTGGACCGGGACCGGACCGGAATTTTCCGGTCCATATATTTTTTGGACCGGACCGGACCGGACTCCAACCGGTCCGGTCCGGTCCCGGTCCGGGACAACCGGTCCGGTCCTGTCCGCCGGTCCGGTTCGGTCTTTTTACAGCCCTATTTACGAGGTTCAGCCCCACTGCCTACGTCCTCGCCTCAAGCTACTCCTTGAGGATCCCAAATCCACTATTCAATCTCCTTTAGGTGGAGATAGAAACATTTTACACCTTTAAGCAGCACCGCTCTAAAGAATCCGTGTAGAACACCCTCTACACTTCCAATCACCTCACACTTGGTGATTTAATTATTTCTCGTGTAGAACACTTTCTACACACACAAGAGTTATACGCACCCTCTTACAAATACAAGAGTTGATAGTGGGTAGACTATCAAAGTACACTCCTCAATGAGTGAGATGGAAACAATACAACGCAACCTATATTTCTCTAAAAAAGAACAAGAATTAAGACTCAAAATTTTAGAAAAGAGAGAATGAGAGCTTTGAAAAAATGATGCAAAACTTAGCAATAGATGTATAAGCTATTGTTGTTGTTGTTTTTGTAAAACACAAGTGAGCTATTTATAGGCAAATGAGTCCCACTCAATCATCTTTCAAATTCAAAATTCTAATTTTGATGAAGTCATTACATATGTCATTCAATTTTCAAAATTCAAATTTTTGAATGAAGTCATTGCATATGTCATGTACATATAAAATATAATTTTTGAAAATAAAACTTTTAATGAAATCATTGCATATGTCATGCACATGTAAAATATAATTTTCCAAATTAAAGCATTTTTGATGTCATGCATATATCATGCTTATGTCATATATATAAAAAAATGCAATTTAATGTTTTATGAGAAAATATTAATTTTTGAACCTTAATCCAATTTCGAATTTTATTAAGAGATGTATAAAAATAATCTATGAGTTTCATTTGTAGACTTGTTCTTTTATGCTTAATGTACGTTTCGCTCAATTGCGTAAATAATTTGAGTTTGAGACTTGAATATATTTGTTATCATCAAAATTTACACGTAGTACGAAACTTGAAACCTTGGATTCAATAATCTCTTCATTTTTGATGATGACAAATACTTAGTGGAATTTTGAGACTTGTAGTAATGCTTAAACTCCTCCTGAGAATATGCGTTAGTTTTTCAAGTAATAAATAAACATAATTCCAGCATATATAACAGAGTTAAAAATCTAAATATTTACGTCTAAAACTTCTCCCCCTTTTGGCATCATTAAAAATGAATTATAATTAGTTCAATAAGACATTTTCCTATAATAACCAAAAGACAAATAAAACGGTGCGTTAGTAGAGACTGTAGAGAATTCGGTGCGGAGCCACGCGTGTCCGACAAAACCTGCAAAGGTTGAAGGTCTAGCTCTAGCAATTCGGTGCGGAGCCATGCGTGTCCGACAAAACCTGCAAAGGTTGGAAGTCTAGCTCTGGTAATTCGGTGAAGAAGCAAATTCAAATCCGCGTGATGTTGTTGACAAATAAAATATTATCAAGATTTGAAAGCTGCTATTTAAAATACCATTTTCACCCGTCGGATACTCAAATAAACTTTCACCCTACTCATTGATCCAGTTTCTGTTTATTCAAAACGATAGAATGGCTAAGAAAATTTCTTCCACTAATCTTCCAGATTTGAATCAACAACCGTCTCAACCAGTTATTTTGTCTCCTGACGTTGTCAATACTATGATAGAAGCAGAGATGCATTTTTCTGGTAAGACTGATTCTGAGGTTGTTGCAGCATCAAGAACTCTCAGTGCTCAATATGCTGCCTCTATTACGACCATGTCTCGGAGATTACTAGCGAGGGCAAATGAGGTTGATCGACTTAACAATTAAATATCTGTTCTACATCAAAATTTTGCAAATAAAGGTAGAAAGAATAAGATATTAAAGTAAGAAAATAAAGATTTGACAGAATTAGCTCGTATTCTGAAATTTCGAATAGAGGAATCGGAACGAGTGAGTGTTCAAGCACAGAGTTAACATCAGCAGATAATGGCAGCGTTTTCATGAGAGAAATAGAGACAATCTGCAATAAATCTCGCTGGCTTAGTTCGGTAACTTTTGACAATATGCATCCGGCATATCTTGTAAGCTTGACTAAGTAAGATTTAAAGAGACAGAGTTTGTCTTGTACTTATTTCTATCTTTATAAAAGTAATCATTAGATTTATCTAATTCGCATCAAATCTTCTTATCATCTCTGTAGTTTATCTTCATTTTCACTCTACAAAATTTCAATGGCTCATCAATTTTCTCTGGTGCTTCTCGTGATCAAGATATGAGGTATTCTTCACCTCAAACTATTTCTGCATCTGTTGTAGGCTCCATGAAGCAACAAAACACTGATTTGGCTAATAAATCAGATCATGATGCCATTTACGAGCTTGTGAGTCTCGGAACTCGATACTCATCGTCCATTGTCGCTTTTTCCGCTCGGTTGCAGTCCAAAACCCGCGAGATAGAGAAGTTTAATGAGAAGATCGATGTTCTTCAACGACTTGTTCAAGAGTCTAACAGAAAAATAGTAGACTTAAAGCAACAGAATAAGGATTTAAAATCATTGCTTGCCTCTTCATTTTGATTGCCTACTCCTTTAGATAAGGATGACATGATGATCTATGAGGAGCAAATGCATTTGAATGATGGGCTAGACGTCTCAAATTTTTGTAGGTCGTTTGAGATAATGGAATAAAAATATCTAGCAGATATTCATGGCATGCATCATTCCTATTTCTCTTCTAATCATGTATAATCTATCTTCTGGTAGGAGTTTTGTGAAAATTTCTGCCAACTGATCGTGTGTGCTTGTGAATTCTAGTACAATATCACCTTTCTGCACATGATCTCTAAGAAAATGATATCTAATTTCAATATATTTGGTCCTAGAATGTTGTATTGGATTCTTTGAAAGATTTATAACACTTGTATTATCACATTTGATTGGAATGTGATTGTACATAAGTTTAAAATCCTCAAGTTGTTGCTTCATATAAAGAACTTGAGCACAACAACTACCTGCCTCAGCAGTAGATAATGCAACAGAATTTTGTTTTTTACTAAACCATAAAATAAGTGCATGACCTAAAAAATGACATGTTCCACTAGTACTTTTTCGATCAATTTTGCAACCAGCATAATCCGCATCTGAATAACTAATAAAATCAAAAGAACTGTGCTTAGGATACCATAACCCTAGGTCAATGGTAAGAGCAAGATATCAAAAGAACTGTGCTTAGGATACGCTTGACTGCAATCAAATGAGATTACTTTGGAGATGATTGAAAACATACACATAAACATACACTGAACATAATATCAGGTCTACTAGCTGTCAAATATAACAAACTACCAATCATACCTCGATATACCTTTGAATCAACTGGCTTACCGCTTTCATCTTTATCAAGTTTGGTGGTTGGACTCATTGGTGTTCCAATTACTTTCGCACATTCCATCTCAAACTTTTTGAGTAACTCTTTGATATATTTTGACTGATTAATGAATGTTCTACTTTTTGCTTACTTGATTTGTAATCCAAGAAAGAAATTAAGTTCTCCCATCATGCTCATTTCAAATTCTTCCTGCATGCTCTTAGCAAAATCTTGGCACATATTTTCATTAGTAGCACCAAATATTATACCATCAATATAAATTTGAACTAGAAGAATATCATCCTGTTCATATTTGATAAAAAGAGTTGTATCGATCTTTCCTCTTGAAAAACATTTTTCAATCAAGAAACCACTAAACCTCTCATACCAAGCTCTAGGAGCTTGTTTGAGTCCATATAATACTTTTGCGAGCTTAAAAACATGATTAAGAAAAATATGATTTTCAAAACCTGGAGGTTGCTTAACATATACCTCTTCATTTATAAAACCATTTAAGAAAGCACTTTTAACATCCATTTGAAAAAGTTTGAAATTTTTATAACATGCATATGCAAGTAATATTCGAATAGCTTCTAATCTTGCGACAGGTGCATACGTTTTATCATAATCGATTCCTTCCTCTTGATTGAAACATTGGGCTACAAGTTGAGCCTTGTTTCTAGTGATGATTCCAGACTCATCTTTCTTATTTCTAAAAACCATTTTGTTCCAATAACAGCATGATTTTTGGATCTAGGAACAAGTGTCTATATATTATTTCTTTCAAATTGATTTAGCTCTTCTTGCATAGTTAGAATCCATGATTCATCAATAAGTACTTCATGAATATTTTTGCGTTCAATTTGAGATAAAAAAAATAGTGTGATTATAAATATTTCTAAGAGATGATCGAGTACTTACACCTCGTGAATGTTCTCCTAGAATTTGTTCTACTGGATGATCTTTCACATGTTTCCACTGTTTGGTTGCATTTTGTACTAAATCTTGATGATTTTTCCTGATGTCTCCATGTTGGACTTCTTCCATTGTATTCTCTTTGTCGAAATTGAGACTATTTATGTTATTTGTACCTTCTGATTCTTCATCAATAGATTTATTGGAAAGTAGAGGGTTAGATTCATCAAATACTACATGCATAGATTCTTGTACAGTCAAAGTCTTTTTATTAAATACTCTATAAGCTTTACTATTTATTAAATATCCAAAAAAGATAACTTCATCAGATTTTGCATCAAACTTTCCTAAATTATCTCTGTCATTGAGTATAAAACATTTGCATCCAAATACATGAAAGTAACCAATGTTGGGCTTTTTCTCATTCCAAAGCTCATAAGGGGTTTTATCTAATTTAAACCTTAACATAACTCTATTTATAACATAACATGCAGTACTTATCGCTTCGGCCCAAAAATAACTAAGTAAACTCTTTTCATTAAGCATTGTTCTTGCCATTTTTTGAAAAGATCTATTCTTCCGCTCTATTATCTCATTTTGTTAAGGAGTTCGAGGAGCAGAGAAATTATGCAGAAAACTATTTTCATCACAAAAAGACTCTATATCTTTATTGACAAACTCTTTCCCCCTATCATTTCGGATGTTTGAAATAGTATAAACTCTTTTCATTTTGAATTATCTTGCATAGCTTGGTAAAGGAATTATGTACCTCATCTTTATGAGCGAGAAAGATGATCCAAGTATATCTAGAGAAATCATCAACAATAACAAATGCATAATATTTTCCTCCCAGACTTGCAACTCTGTTTATTCCAAAAAAGTCCATGTGTATTAGTTGCAAATGTCAAGTAGTGGAAATATGTTTCTTGATTTTGAAAAAAGTTTTTGTTTGTTTACCAAATTGGCATGCATCACAGACTTTGTCTTTAAAAAAGTTTGCTTTTGGCAAACCTCTCACAAGATCATTTTTTGAAAGTTTGAAAATAAGTTTCATGTTTGCATGACCTAACCTTTTATGCCATAACCAACTATTTTATGTTGAGCTGATAAACAATAGTATCTTGTGAGACAATTGCTTTAAATTCAATTGTATAAACATTATTGTTTCTAAAAGTAATAAAACAAACATTGCAATCATGATTATTCAAAATAATGTACTTATCCTTTTTGAAGGTAACTGTAAATCCTTTATCACATAATTGACTTATACTTAAAAGATTATGTTTTAGACCTTCAATAAGTAGAACATCTTCAACTATGAGAGAAGACTTATTACCAATTTTATCTATTTCCACGATCTTCCCTTTTGAATTGTCTCCAAATGTCACGTGTCCTTTTTCTTTAGGAGTGAGATCGATGAACTTAGTTTCATCTCCTGTCATGTGTCTTGAGCATCCGCTATCTAAAAACCATATTGTTTTACTTACGGAAGACTTCGTGCATACCTACAAAAACAATTAAAATAATTTTTCTTGGTACCCATGTTCTTTGGGTCCTTTATTTATTAGCATTAGAATAAATAAGATTTGTTGGTACCCATATGGCCCTAATAGTAATCATATGTTTTCTTCTAATAGGACAAGTATGATAGTTATGACCATTTCTATTGTAAAAATTACAAATAACATGTAACATACTTGAAAAACTTGAGTGATTGTAATAATGTCTTTCTTTGACAAATCTATTTTTAGGAAAAGAATTTTGAAAATCTGATTTTGATTTAATGGGTTTATCAAAATTTTTTTTATAGAATTTGAGTTTTTCTTTTGACATGTATCCCAAGCCTACCTTATCAAAAACACATCTTTGATTACCAAGAAATTTTTCAAAATTTCTTTATCCATTTGTGAAATTTTCAGCAATTTTTTCTAAATCAGCTACTTTCTTTTTCAGTTCATCATTTTCATCTTTTGAAACTATATATTCTTTTCTTAAAACATCAATTTTTTTTTAAAGAAGAATTTTTCTTTTTTAAAGCGGTATACTTAATACCCAATTTTTCAAATTCTTCATACACCTCTTCCAAAACATTTTACAATTCTTCATAAGAGAAATTTTCAAGATTTGTTACCTCAAGATCATCTTTAGCCATAAAACAAAGATTTACAGATTCTTCATTACTTACGTCGCTGTCTGAGCTACTTGAATCATCATCCCATGTAACTTTCATTGCTTTCTTGCCTTTGTATCAATCTTTCTTTAACAGGAGACAATCTACCTTGATATGTCATGACTTTTTACATTTATAACAAATTAATGAATCATTTTTACCTGTATCTTTGTTGGAAGATTTTTTTGAAAGGTTTTTTTGGAGGAGCTTTATTTTTCAAGAATCTCTTAAATCTTCTTGTGATCATTGCAATCTCTTCGTCATCGCTTTCTTCATCTTCATTGCTTTCACTCTCATGGGAACGGTTTTGAGTGCCAAGCTTTTCTTTTGCTTTCCTTCTTTTTCTCCTCTTTTCAACATGTACTCAGGGGTAATAAGTGATCCGATGAGTTCATTTACTTCGAGTTTTTTAAGATCTCTAGTTTCAAGAATTGCCGTTACTTTTGATTCCCAACGTTTTGGCAAGGAGTTGAGAATTTTCCTTACTATCTCCAAGCTGGAATAAACTTTACCAAAAGATGTCAAACTATTTATAATATTAGTAAAACGAGTATACATAGAAGAGATAGATTCATCATCATTCATTTTAAACAATTCATATTCATGCGTAAGAACATAAATTTTTGATTCTTTGACTTGCGAAATTCCTTCATAGATTACTTCCAAGTTATCCCAAATTTCCTTTGCTGTCTTGCAAGTCATTATTCCGTAAAATTCATTACCATTGAGAGTATTATATAAAAAATTCATGGTCATTACATTCACAGTATAAAGTCTATCGTTTTCGCGATCAAACTCTTCCTCTTCCTTTTTGACCTTTACTCCATCAACAGTTTTTGTTAGAATATAAGACCCATTTACAATACATTTCCAGATTTCTCGACCTTGAGATTAAAGAAATATTCTCATTTTAGCTTTCCAGAAAGTATAATTATTTTCACAAAATAACGGAGGTCGACTACTAGATTGACCTTCAGTGAAAGTAGCTGCAATGTTAGTCATTGATCTTAACTCAACAGATAGTTAATCTTATAATAGAGTCCTTACTCTGATACCAATTGTTGCCCAGATGACTCACACAAAAGGGGGGGTGAATTGGGTTATATTATAAAAACTAACACTTATAAATCAAATACACATTATAAAATATAAACAGAATATAAAACAGCAAGAAATGTAAAAAGTAGGGTAAGAAGAAGCAAACTCAGTATTTTTATGAGGTTCAGCCCCACTGCCTATGTCCTCACCTCAAGCTACCCCTTGAGGATCCCAAATCCACTATTCAATCTTCTTTAGGTGGAGTAGAAACATATTACACCTTTGAGTAACACCGCTCCAAAGAATCTATGTAGAACACCCTCTACACTTCCAATTACCTCACACTTGGTAATTTAACTATTCTCCGTGTAGAACACCTTCTACACACACAAGAGTTATATGCACCCTCTTACAAATACAAGAGTTGATAGTGGGTAGACTATCAAAGTACACTCCTCAATGAGTGAGATGGAAACAATACAGCGCAACCTATATATCTCTAAAAAAGAATAAGAATTAAGGCTCAAAACTTTAGAAAAGAGAGAATGAGAGTTTTGAAAGAATGATGCAAAATTTAGCAATAGATGTGTAAGCTCTTGTTGTTGTTGTTTTTGCAAAACACAAGTGAGCTATTTATAGGCAAATGAGTCACACTCAATCATATTTCAAATTCAAAATTTAAATTTTGATAAACTCATTGCATATGTTATTCAATTTTAAAATTCAAATTTTTGAATGAAGTCATTGCATATGTCATGCACATGTAAAATATAATTTTTGAAAATAAAGCTTTTAATGAGATCATTGCATATGTCATGCACATGTAAAATATAATTTTTTAAATTAAAGCATTTTTTATGTCATGCATATATCATGCTTATGTCATGTATATAAAAAAACGCAATTTAATATTTTATGAGAAAAGATTAATTTTTGAACCTTAATCCAATTTCGAATTTTATCAAGAGATGTACAAAAATAATCTATGAGTTTCATTTGTAGACTTGTTCTTTTATACTTGATGTGCGCTTCGCTCCATTGCGTAGATAATTTGAGCTTGAGACTTAATATATTTGTTATCATCAAAATCTACACGTAGATACGAAACTTGAAATCTTGGATTCAACATATATATATATATATAAGTGTAAGAAGTACTTCAAGGTCTTTTTAATGGACATACACGACAAATTAAGGGAAAGAAGCAAGAAAAACCTCATTCAAACCATACTTGTTTCACCTTAAATCCAAAAGAGAGTGGTCGAAAGTTTTGAAGGAGATTTTCACAAAGCCTACTCCAAACACTCCATCAAGCTTAGGATAAATTTGTAAATGCATATATTAACTTAATCTTGGTATAGAATAAATGGTTTGATGATTGGATTATGTTTGATATTTATTTGAGTTTATTCTTTATTTATGTGTTAAATTGAAACATATTGAATTTTGGAGTAATTTTTACTATGAAAAAATGATAGAAAAATCATGAGACTTTAGAAATATATCCTATGATATTATATGAAGAGAATTATATGAAAACATGAGGTTTTGCTTTGGAAAATAATGAAGAAACAACTCTAGTAAATTTTGGCCTTAATAGAATTATTATTGGCAAATTTGACACTTTTTGGTGAATCGGACATAACTTGTTTATTTGATGTTAGATTTAACTGATTCAAGAGGCTATGAAAATCTAAGAGAAATATCTAAAATTTTTATGTTTTAACTTTAAGATATAAGGACTTAATCAAGGATGAAATTAGAATTGAAGTTAGAACCGAGTTTATCATAGTAGGCATTGACTTTATGAATTAATGTGACGTAAATGTATGTGCATGTGATGTATGCTATTGTGAAATGTTCTCATATGTTATAAGGTTCATATGGACATAAAATATGCATATCATAAGTCTAAGTTTATGCGTATGTTGCATTACATCACATATATGTGTCGTCATAAGTTATGAAGTCTGTTTTAAAAAAATACGTTAAAAAAACTTTACAAGTGAAAAGATTAATAAGTCAGTCACGTCATGACAGAGACCAACGATACGTCTGTATGACTAACGTGCTGGTAGGAACCTAAACTTGTCGATGATACGAAATAAGTAAGATCCGATAGGGACCTATACCTATCGATGATACAAAACAAGTAAGACTCACAATATTATGGAAGAAAAGAAATAAGAGTTTACGTATGATAGAGTAGGTTCATGAAGAACATAAGTCTAAGTCATGCATGAGTCACATGAAGCATGCCATAAATGCATACTCTGATTGTCTGTCTTGTATGTGATTATTTCACGATATCTATGCTTTTATTAAGTTACGTGTGTACCTACTGAGATTTCCAAAAAAATCTCACTCTTGCAAATTTCTATTTTTGGAAAAATAAAATTATATGGCAGAATTGATGACTGAGAAAAGAGAAGGCCTGATGATTTAAGAAAACTCATAGGAGACTGGATGGTCATGAAGTTAGTCTAAATTTTAAGAATAATATATATGACAGACAAAATTAACTGAGTTATGCATGTAAGAATATAATGTTATTATAAGAATGGATGATGTGGATATTGTGGTTTTATTTTACCATGTGATCATTAGAAAATTTTTATTCAAAACTTTTCTGCTACGATTTACATTAAATTTCGATAAGTACGGGGGTGAGTAGCCTAGCGTCACTTACCCTAACACTTCAATTTACGTTGAATTATAAACGTAAATTGGAGGCGTCACACATGGTTTTGTGTGACTTTTGTGGAATCGGTGACGTGGTACAAATGCTACGTTAGCCAAAATATTAAAAAAATATATCAAAAAAAAGATAAAAACATAATAAGAGAAAAAAAAATACGAATAGTTAAATTAAATAATGCGTAAAAATAATATTTGTATACGTGTATGTAAAAGGCATACAAATCGTATATAAATAGTATTTTAATTTTTATTAAATTTAAAAAATCGAATAATTTATTTTACTTTATATAAATTTAAAAAAAAATTATAATAATTATATAATAAGGGATGTAACGAGTTTCATTTATCTTTATAACCAAACCACGCTTGAGAGTGAACGAAAGAGATAAATATGGAATGCGCATAGTATTGAACATTTACTCTTGACAACTATAAATATATAAGTGCATTAATGTAGATAGAAAAAGACAGTTGGATTTTCGATTGATTCATTGAATCAATTTAAAATTAAATTTATTTTAATGAAACTTTTTAATTTAATTGATTAATTCAAATTGATTTTAATCAATTTCAGACATATTTAAACCAATTCTAATTGATTTAAAACTATACTTGTTAGTTGTGTCTAGTAACTAATTTTTTTTTCTTTATTTCCTGTACAAATAGGAGTGAATAAGGGACTTTTACATCATTTAATGAAATTTCAACACGTATGAATTCTATATAAGCAGAATAATGACCTTACACCTAGACATGTAACAACCCCCATCTTCAGAATGGTAGAACCGCAACTTCTTATTATTATTATTATTTTGGACGTATGCAATAAGCATAAGCGTAAAAATATGAGTCCTCTAAATTCTTAATTTAAAGGAATGGAATACCTGTTACATTAGTGACAGAATCACGTTGGGACAACGGGAGCATAGCACTCCTACACCCTGGCTCATTCCTTTTTAAAATATATATATATATATAGATTAGTTGTTTTTATAATTTAGTAAGATGATATTAATTTTATCTTATATTGACTTCCTTTTTTTAATTTTATCTAAATTCTCTTCTATAAAATTTAATCTAATTTAAAAATAAAATATATCTCATATAAAATAAAATGATATAATAACATAATTTCATGTTTTTATTATAAATAAAAATAAAAATAAAAAAGAAGTTAAATGATTTCTATCATATTTTTAAGATTTTTTTTATGATGACTTGTTCTTGACATATTATATATTTTTTTAATATATAAGTTGCATTAAACGTATTTTATTTTTATTATAGATTTCAATATTAGATTGTTCTATATCGCATAAAAATATATATATATACAAATAAAATAAAAAATATTTTATATATTTTGTGTTAGTTTTCTTGACCCCCTAAAATAAATTCATGGCTCAGCCATTGTGATAGATGTGATAATTCGAAAATTTTCCTTTTGATTTTTTTTTTTTAATGTTTGAAATGGTTATGTTTTTTTTTATAATTATTTTAGTAATTCTTTAGAACTTTTTGAAAATATATATTTACTATTTATTTTGGGATTTTTCTTGTGTAATATATATATATATATGTGTGTGTGTGTGTGTGTGTGTGTGAGACAACTCGAATTTTTTTCCCTTATTAAATTTTCTTCATATTGGAAATAAATATCTTTTTATTTAGACAATCTTTGGAAGTGTTTAAAGATATATCCATTATATTTTTCCTATAGGCTCTTTACTTGTATAAGATAAATGTCAATTGGATCCAAATTGAAAGATGAGGCCAAAGTGAAGCTATAGGAAAATTGAAGAGACGTCTATTGAGATTTTGGCATGACAAGGATATATGTCTTTTAGATTTTCAAAAGAGCCTATTGTTTAGAAAGTAAAATTAAGTGATATTTGCATGAAAATTTGAAAGAAAAATTGTTCCTTGAAGGTGAGCTACGGTTTAGAGAATAGATGGGGAAGACAATGACATATGCCTAACTTTATTTTCTTTTTATACAAGATCTTGTCTTCCAAGCATGATAAGACAAGTGGCAATTGGGGGGAGAAAGATGAAAACAATATAAGAATTTTCCTATGTAAATTTTGAACAAGATAAATATGGAAGAGGAGTAGCCGAATTTGCATATTTGTTTTTATATGAATAGTATTTCAAAGTTGGACAAGGATTTGAATGATATCTAACCTTGTCTTTTTCTCCATACAAAGATCTCATTTTGAGATAATGTACACATGGCAAATAAGGAAGAGACTTGTAACTAAACTTGAGACTTTCTTTAGCGATAGGTATATGAGATAGGATTAGACTATTGCCTAACTTTTTATCTTCTTCCATACCAAGATCTTATCATTTGAAAATGTTTGAACAAGTGATAAAAGATGATGCAAGCAAGTTATGAGATTTTCTTCTTATAAATTTCGGATTTGCTAAGAAGTGGGGAAGAACTAACTTATGCCTACATTTTAGTTTATTTATACTAAGATCACTTTTTTTAAGGAATAAGGAACAAATGACAAGTGTATGTAAGCAAATTTGGATATTCTCTCTTTGTAAGCTCACTACAACATTTTAGGGTTTTACCCGCAACATGTTTTGCAGCAAAAGGCTGAAAATTTTGTAGGAAATGACTTATTGCTGCTAAAACTCATTGCCACATGGTTGTAGATAAAAAATTGCCAATTATGCTACCTATTTTGGCAAAGTACCAGTTTGTAGAAATTAATCTCTTATTGCTACAAAACTTATTCTAGCTAATGGAAAAATATTTGGCCAGAAATGACATCCATAACTGCTCCAACTTCGATTACTATGACCTTTTCCTGCAAAAACAAGTTGCTGTAATATATAATTGGCCTCAATCTGCTTTCTCTCAATTTCCTATTAACAACCACTATATCTTGTAGCAAATGGAATTTATTGGCAACCATAATCGCCAATATTGAATTATTTGGCACAACAATCTTGCAATAATACATCTCCACAAAAGATTTATGTTGGCAAAACACATCTCCACAAAAGATTTATTTGGGCAAAACAGTTCCTTGCTAATACTAATATTCAAGTGCGCATGAAGCTATATCTATGCAATTTTCTCAATTTTGATGCAAAAAAACTTTTGTGACAGAATTTTTGTCAGTAATTCCTTCTCTCTACAAATAGTTTTGTCAAAAATAATCTCTACTAGTAGAAAAAAAATATTTGCGGCAACAATATATTGCCGCAAATAGAAAAAAAATTCAAAAAAAAATATAGACTAGAGAACAAATGAATAAAGAATGAGTCCAAAAATGGAAAAACAATATCATGTAATAAGCCTAAAAGCATAAATATGAAGTAATGGAGATCCAAATTCAGCAAAATATCATATTACCGTCTCAAGCAAATATATATATATACTCTGTTACCAATTTCACCAACTCAATGTCTTTAAAACAACTAAACTATCTCAATGTCATCACCAACTCAAAGTACAAACCCAAATATTTACATTTGTGTTGACATTTTCTCAACACAAACATAAATTCATGTTGCAGGGCAAAATATGACCTCCAAAATTCAGATTAACTAGAGAAGCAATTACTAAATTAAGACATACATAATGTCTACATGGACTCATTGAAGAAGAAGCACTACCTGGAGTAAAGACAAAGACAACATGCATACTTTATAGTCATTATTCATGATAAGCATATCCATCTTCTCACAAAGAAAGCCAAAATCAACTTTCTTTACTCCCAAATAAAATGTTCACATGGCCTAAATCAATATTTCTAGATAACACAAAACCCAATGTTCAAGATACAATTATAACTGAAGCAAACATTTTTCTTAAAAAATATACATCAAACATACACAAGATCTTGTCGACTTGCATAATCCAAAGTAGGAGAGGATAATTTGCAACCTGATTTCATGACCCTGCAGCAGAAAAAAAAAGGGTTAGAAGTCACAAATGGAAAAATGAACTTGATATAGCATAAATCGCTATGTAGGTCAATAGTCAGCTTTAAATACACTAGCAATCTTTTTTATGCAAAAATAAGAGTGGAAAATGAGTGGTATAAATTTAAATGAGAGAGTTTCCATTCATATTAAAATGGTGGAGTTCAGTTAGCATAATATTCATTCATAGCATAAACATAAGCATGTTATAGAAACATGATAAAGAATTTTAATTAATTAAAATATAGTAAAAAATTTGAAATATGAGAACTTCTATATTCTTGAATTGCAGAGTTCTTCTAATAAAATTCATGTCCAATGAAGATATCATAAAAATATTTTTTTAAAAATTCTCTCTAATATATAGGTAAGTGATAAAGATTTTTTTTTTTTGTTACAAGTGGTAAGCGATAAAGATTTGCGGATCAATTAAACATAAAAAAATAAAATGAAATAAAAGTTGTAGGCCAGGCAGCATCCAACATATGCAGTCCCCAAGAATATATTTTAGTCCAACTTAAATATTGGAAACTCTGGTTTCCATATCTATTTTCCATCTCTTTGCTGTATCTTTAGCTTTATGAGTTACAAGAAAGAGCTATATACAAGGTCCAAACACATATAAAAGGTCGACAGAAATGGAACAGCTTCAAGAATTTAGCTTTTCCTGCTTTTGTCTTGATTATATGTTGCAAGATGCAATATGATAATATTAGTTAGCACTGCACAATAACTCCTGGCCAGAAGGCAACAAAATACAATCAAATTGAAATTAACAATGTGAACCAAACAGAATATACATGGCTCAATTTTTGTTCTTATAAACCTGCACTATTACATGTATCAAATTAATATTGACAATTTCATAAGGCAACCAGCACCATTACATGTATCACACGAATAAGAACTTTAAGAAGGCATATTTCAGCTTGACAAGAGAGGAAAAAAATGTGGCTTTGTGCAATTACTCATCCTCAAATGCAAAAAAAAAAAAAAAAAAAAAAATCTACCCAATAAGCGGCAAGGAGGCAAGAATGCCAATACCAAATCACAGCAGCATACCACAAAATATAATCAACTACTGAGAGTAATTCAGGAAAACATACAAGAATTTAATCTTGACCAACTTTCAACCTCCATGAATGATAAACACTGATATGAGTGATAAACACTTTTTACTCTTCCACATACTTGAACTATTGGAATTTCAAGAACTTGTTTTTGGAAGCAACTTGTAGCAAGAAGTCAATGCCAATACCTGTCAATTGAGCATAACAAATCATAAATCAAGAAAATAAAAAATTTTACAAAGGTCCCTAGAGGTCTGAATTGCCAACTTGCCAACATAGAAGGGAATAATAATATATTGAATGAAATATGTAAAGCAGAGGCAGTGTAACACACTAAAATATGAAAGAGGTCACTGTATATTTAAAAAGTCTTAGGTAATTCCAAGAGTGAACATAATTTTTATAAAGAGCCTTATCACCAAAATTCTCATTGTTGAAGCAATAATCAATTCATTCAAGGTCTTAACCCTCTCTTGCTCATTCCCCTTGTCTACCCAACCCTTGTATTTTAATACATATTTTCAATATATGAAAAGCAAGCGGCATCCTATACAAGAAAGCATGGTCAGATTTTATTGTAAAAGAGCCTTCCACTACCCATGTTATCAAAAATAGCAAGTACCCCAAGGTCCTTCGAACTAGATATTTTACTTCAGCTATCAAAACTACACCATTATATCCCTAACAAAATTTTCTATTATGCCCAAGCTTTCTTCCAGCTTCAAGTACATCACACAAATAAAAGCTTATACTCACCCTTTATACAAGTAAAAGTGCAATGTAATAATTTTAAACATTTAAACATTTTAGTTGTACTTCATAGTCCCATGGCATCAAATATCAACTCAATGCTTGATCAAAGAAATCAAGAAAATTTCAAATATTGGGATCATTTTCAAGAAGGTCTCACTATGATTGTTATCAACCGGCCACCCCATCCAACAAGCTAACAGCTTAACCACCCAACAATGAACCACCCAACTAAGCCCATATAATCTTCAAACAGGAACAATAGTATTCATTAAGAAAGAAAAAAAATATATAGATCTACATAAATAAAATAAAATAAAAAATGAAAGATATTAAAGGAAATGGATAAAAAAAAAATACAAAGCATTTTTGAGGCATTGAAAACATTTAACAATTGGGATTTTCTTTTCTGTTTTCTTTCCATCTAGGAGTTTCAACTCATGAGTTTGTTTCCTTTTTTTTTTTCCTTTTATTATATGAAGGACCAAGTGACAAGCATTAGCCGAAGACTTTTGTCAGAGAGACCATTCTACACACACAAACATAAACTAATCAGAATAGGTTAAAGTATTTTTCTTAATTGTAATTACATGGGAAACACCTGACCAAGTTTTGGAAAGCTTTGACTGTAGAGATAATAAAAAATGCCAGACAATTTGACAAATTTTGTAGATTGTAATCATTCTGTTTCTTTTGTAGCAAATGTAACCTACAATTGAGTAGTTCCAATGTCAATCAACATCTCTACATGTAATAAAATTTCTCATATACAGATGAAGCGGCCCTCTATAAATTATAAAATTTTAAAAAAATCATATATGGTCATACTATTTAAAAAAAATGAGAGAGGGGGGGGGGGAAGATTTACATGTCACATATGATCCAATATAGGTGATCATGAAGACTAGGCTCATTAAATCTTAAGTGGCTAACCACAGTAGTGTATTGAAGAAGGAAATTTTAAGTTCTTGCACCATCCGCCAGTGGTCTTCTAAATTTTATCATTTTTTTCCCTCCAAAAACCACACATTCAATAAATAGTAGCCATCTTTCACATTGCTGTGATTTGAAAACAGCTATATATCATTCTCTCATTTACATCACCTACCAACCTTCTTGGCATAACCCAAATGCTACTAATTAATTCATTCCATGGTTCTTGCCCCCTCATAGTGTACTAAAAAGTGGTCTACACATCACACAAAAAAGAAAAAGAAAAATACCAGCGAACCAGTTTCACTAATTTCAAACTGGTTTCACTAGTATTTTGTAAACAATAAATTTTGCAAATACACTTAATACATTAAATATTAATTTTTGTAAACAACAAATTATTTTGTTAATTTTGTAAACAATAATACACTTTTTATAAATTACTGAGCAAATGATAAGTACATAACATATTTGTAGCAAATGAAATAAACAAGCAGTAGGAACAACAATAATTATTGAGACTACACTTGAAATAATTAAGAGAGGTAACAACTGGAATAGTTAAGATTTCACTTATCAATTCTGGCTTAATACAATTTATATAACTGCTCTTTTAGTATTCTCACAAACAATTTTCTTCCACTTTTGTGATTAGTTGTCCTCTTTCTATCCTCTGTATTTTGTATTGAAACTTTCTGCCATATGAACAAATAGAAGTTAGTTATTATTTTAAGCTAAGTAAATAGCGAACATTAAAAATAAAATAAAACAAAACAAAAACTAGTGGAGTAAATAATGTGTCCAGGACCTTAAATGCTTGGCTTCCCCCCACCTTCCAGATAATAATGCTAAAACACTACTAATAACAACTGGGACTAACCCAAACTAATCTAACCTCCACACTACCCTGGCAGAATCACCTAGTAAAGAACTCATATCTTAGCACAAAGGTGAAGACTGAAAATGTATAGAATGGACTATACAGGAAAAATATCCACCTAGTAAGAGTATAGGAGGCTTGTAATAGTTCTCAACCAGCGGCAAACATCTTTCCCAAGCAGAATCAAGTCAAAACCAGAATCTCGAGATCAGTTTAGAAGATAATATTAACAATTTCAAGCAGCAAAAAAAATATATACTTTGCTTAGTAGTTAGAATAAGTTAGAAAGGAACTACATTTCACTATTCCTATTTAATGTTTACTACTAAAACAAAGAAGCAGTTTCAAGATAAAAAAAAAAATAAACACTTGATGATAATGTCCAATTCTATTGAACACAATGGGCTATTTTCTAACCAAAACATGGATAAATAATCATGGGTTTAAAGTCCTTGGACATGGGCTTAAAGTTCATGGACAGCTTCACATGTCTTAAAGCTTTTTCAGCAACAAATTTAGACGCCGAAATACATATTGACAATTCTAGCAGAAAACTAATGTTTCTTTAAATTCATAAGTTATTTGTTTATGTTAAATGTGGATTTTAGTAATCTACAACAAAATTTCCAATTCAACAAACTTTCATTTCGGTAATATACAACAAGAACAATAGTCCATGTGATCTTTTATGCAGAATTTTCAGTAGAAGAGAGTTTCTATCTATAATATTTATAGGAAAAGTTAACTAAGATGTTTTAGAAATATATTAAAAAAGAGTACACTTCGCATTGCCTATATACTATTAAAACTATTCAGAATAAGCAACGGAGCAAGAAACTCACTAATTAGGCAAATGTGAGCCCATTGAAACAGGTATGCTTGCTGTAGCTCTTTGTCAATCAGAATCTAGCTCCTACATAAAAAAGAAATATAAAAGTTGTACTAAAGAAAATTGATTAATCCTCATAATTAATTGGGCATATCCCCAATACATAGGGAGTATACAAAAGAAATTAACCTAATTAAAATCCTCTAACAACAGAAAACAACATAAACATGTACACTTGCTGAAAGAGGGGAACAAGCTAGCCAATTGGAAGCAACATCTACAGAAATTACCATTGCAGAAAAACTAGTCAATCCCACTTTGCCAAGAATAAGGCAAATTGCTGCTCCAAAATTATCCATAAATATAGCAAGAATAAGGCAAATTGTTGCACCAAACATGTCATGAAGTGAAGCTAGCATATAACAAACATTCCTCTTAAAGGAACCACATATGTGCATTTAGAGGAACCATTCAAACTAATACCCAAATGGGGAGAATGACTAAATTTGATTTTCAAATGCATATACTCGTTAAATCATAATTTGTTTTAATGAACCAATAGGGACATGCATTGCTACAATTTTCTAAGATAAAAGTGTAGTGGAAATCTGTCAAGCTACTTAAATGTTTTCAAAAGCATCATCCTCAGTCCCTAGCTATCTGATACAACAAGCAAGCTGTCCTCAGAAATATCTATAGTATGCTAATACTATAAATATTAGCAAATACATGAAAAAGCAAGAGATACAACCTACAAGTCCATCAAACAGAACCCTTCACTTCAAAGAACAAAGCAGCAACTATATCTAGCCCTAACATTTATATTCAATAATCTCCAACCAAAAAGCAAATAATAAAGTGAGAATTCCATAATAAATCAAGATATTTATTTAATAGTGTAGAATGAAGTAGTTTAGATTAAGTAATACATACCTCCAGTTGCAAATGGCTACTTTATTATTGTTCCACCAAGAGGAATTCCACATGAAGAGGAACCTAAAATAGAAAATGCATTAAGAGAAAAAAAAAACACTTCAAGATAAAGAGATAACAATGATTTTTAATGTATTAATTAGGGTGTTCTTTATGAAGTTAGCAAGTAGTACTTTCAACTTCTTTTAAGAAATGGCTAAATGGATGATAAAGAACTTTCATCCCTATTACTATTATCTATTTATTTCTTACAAAGCTAAGCAGTCAAACTATTAAAGTTTGTCTCATTTAATTTTTCTTGTTTATCTTATTAAAGTACATACTTTCAGCCATGCCAACATTTATGGCTGGTTGTATTTTTGCAGGTACTACCCAGAACACTCTTTGAGGCTGGTTGACATTGCTGAGATTCTTTGAAAACTGTGTTTTGTGCTGCTACTGCAATCTACAAAATTAATAAGCTTATATTGTTAAATAATAATTTGTCAAATAGTCCCAGCTGTCATCTACTCCAAATCTACAAACTTTATAAGCTTATCTTGTTAAATATTCTCTCTATTTCATTTAAATGGTTTTTAATATATAAATGGTTTCATATATTCTCTTTGTTTCATTTCTTAATATATACTGCAATGGTTTTTCATTAAAGAAGGCATACAATAGCAAGAATTAACACAACCCCCTCTTTTCAAGAGAACAAAAAATAAAAATAAGAAAACAAGAAGTGGAACTACATAAGCTTCTAATAAAACATAATTTGCAAATAAGTTTGAATTCCACCAGAATCTAATGTGCAAACAAGTTAAAAAGAGGATGCTATTTTAAAGTTAACCTGGGAATAAACACCAAGTCAGATCAATTAAATTTAAAAATAACAAAGGGAATAAAACAATGTCATACAAACACTGCGATTGACAAAAACTAATCCAAAAATAAACATGACCACAATTTTAAATCATCAACCCAACCAAAAGGATAAATAAGTCGAAGTGACCACAATTTCAACAGATTCAACAACTTTAGGACCACAGATCAGTAGTGATAATCACCACTTGAGATTATAACCTTTTTTTAACAGTATCATTGAGATATTAATTTCTTGGTAATAAAAGGAACTACTCTATAAGCATTGCATCTACAAAATAATGTCCACATTACTTTATAACCATGCTTCGTGGACTAAAACCAAAGGGGAAAAAACAGAGACAAGTCATGAGAGAGGGAGAGAGAGATAGGGTGGTGAAAGAGAAACCCTGGGTGAGATTCCGTCGATGAAATTTCTGAAGCCTCTGAGCAGAGTTTCCGTCAAGCTGGCCGCCATCGACTGTGAAGAAGTGGTTTTCGTCGAACCTAAGAATACATTTTCAAGCCTGCCAAAGCCAAAAAAACAGGGAGAGAAGTTAAGGAGAGAGAGAGAGAGAGACTGAAATGTGTTGAGAGAGAAAATCGAGAGAGCCCTAATGGACGAAAAGAGAGAAAACAGAGAGGGAAAGATGCGAGGTCATCCTCTCGTCATCGCAAGGATCGACAAGCCTTGACGGCGATCAGGCTGGCTGGGTGAGGTAGCGCCGGAGGGGGGTTGCTCTGGGTGATCAGCTCGGCCGCGGGGGAGAAACCCTCACAATCGTCACAGGGGAGAGAGAGACGAGAGATGAGATGTGTAAGTCGCGAGGGAGAGAGAGACGAGAGATGAGATGTGTAAGTCGCGGGGGAGAGAGAGACGAGAGATGATATGTGTAAACGGAAGAAATGAAATTTAGGGTGAGGGACTTAATTAAAAAGGGTATTTGCCGTGAGTAATAATCGCAGCAAAAACTCAGAAAGTTGCCGGAATGGTTACTGTATCTCACCGGCCACAACATGTTATCGCAACAAAAAAAAATATATATATATAGATATCTTGCCACCAAATTGTTTTTCCCACAAAACTATTCATCATCTCAAAAACTAATATTCATATTCTTATAAGTTTATTTGTGGCAAAAATAAGTAGCGCTAAAAAATTTTTATTTCCTGCTAAAAGATAATTTTCAGGAAACCTTTTCTTCACAGTAAAAGTAAATCTAATAAATCTATAAGTCTATTTGTCGCGACAAAATATTGCCAGAAAAACACTATTGTTTGGCCACAAAACATGTATTTGTTACAAAGTTTTACTTGCTAATATAATATTGTGGTAAAAGGATTATAATTTTTTTCTACAAAAAGTTTTGGTGTTAATAAGCCACTATTTGCTACAAATTTATATTGTGAAAAAAGATTTTGTAGCAAAAGGCCAAATATGTTGTAGTGGCTATAGATGGGATTCATGCTTAACTATTATACTTTTTTATACAAGATTTTATCTTTTAAGAAAAGAGGGACAAATGACAAGTGGGAGAAAATGGCAAGCAAGATTGTGAAACCTTTTCTTAGAAGAAATCGGATGAGATAGAGATGTGAAGTGTGACGACCTGATTTTTTCTATATCAAAATAGCTATGTTTGCTTGAAAATTTTTATTTAGCTTGTGGTTAAAATTTCTTGGAAATATATTTTTATGCATATTTGGATTTTTTTTTAGTATGGGAAAAAAGAAATATAAACCATAAAATTCTTTAGAGAGATTCGATTATAGGAAAATAACATTAGTGATATGTCAACATAAAAGCTACGGTTGGAAACTTAGGAAGATTATGATTTTTATCTAGAAAGGTTCGTAGGAACAAAAACTTATAGATGACAATTGATAATTGGATGAATGGAGAAAGGAAAAATCATTTGGAAGTCTTTTTGGTGAAATTGATTATGGTAAATTCAAAAAAGAAATTTGGTTCATTTCAAACAAAAAAAGAGACACTTGGTATGATAGTGGGATATAACCTTTGTGAATTTAAGAAAATATTATATAGAAAATTCGAGTAAGAAGAAGGCAGGTGGTATAAGGAAAGAATATTCCATATGATGAAATTGGAATAGACAGATTCCAGGCAGTTTCGTCGTCTTTTGGTATTTCGAGCATAACTCTCTCATTTGAACACCGAATGAGATGATTCAAGATGCTATAAAACCCTAAGACAAATATCTACAACTTTTATGTTTATAGTTTTAAGAGATATTGTTCGCTTAAAATAATCTACAAGCGCACAGAATCGTAACAAGTAGTAACGTCTTTTTTTATAGGAAACAGATGTCGAACCTATAGGGATTAATTATGTTATTGAATACCGAAATTCACTAAATTAATTACTATTTGAAAAATCAAAAAATAAATAGAACGTTTCTACTATCTAAATTAAATTAAACTATTTAACAAAAATGAATCTACGAATAAAAAGTAACTAAACTTAAAATCTAAAAGTATAAAAATATAATAAGAATGTTTCTAGAGCATTGATTTTACCTAGTAAATGCCACACAATTTATTATTCCTAATTATTAAATTTCAATAATTCCACATTGATAATTAAAAATTCCTTAACTATTCAATATCTTCTCTCGAATAATATTAAAAATATCTCCAACTAACAATTTTATATTTCTAAGCGAATTTAATTAATTGGAGACTCATTACGCACTTTGAATATTTTGAAAAATCACACTAATCGCAATAAAATATCTCTACTTTCACTCAACTAATGTTGTTTAATTCTAAAATTAAAATCACAAATCACCTCTCGGGCTCATTGTAATTCAATTGATCAAACAATAATTCATAAAAAATTATAAACATTAAGAATAAGAATTAAATACTCAATCATTAAAATATCAAAAATAAAATAACTCAGAATATAAATTATATGTTTAATGTTAAACTATATCCACTTTTTTTAAAATAAAATTTAATTTATAATAAAATTAAAAAAATAAAAATAAAACTGATATTTTTTATTAGAATTAATTGATAAAATATGCAATTTTCACCTTTATCCTTCAAATTCTTTTCTTCAGAAAAATTCAAAAAAAAATCTCCAACGCCCAATGCCTCGACTTTCTATCTATTTTATGCTCTTCCCAAGTCTGATCTCGTCCCCCGGTGCTCTAATTTCTCTTAGGTATATATATATATATATGTGTGTGTGCGCGCGCGCGCCGTATCCTATTTCAAGTTAACGTGCGTGTCCTTTCGTTTTTAAGTCCAAGTCAAACGCATTTGAATGAAATTAAAGCCGAATGGAATTGTCCCCTAAAGTGAATTGCCGTACAAAACTTGAATCCCATATGATTAACCTGTTTATAGCCTGTTTATATTCAAAATCTATCTTAATTTATTTCAATTCATTTTTATTTTATTATTATATTTTTATAATTATTTTTATACATATTTTTTAAATTTTAATACACATTTTTTAAATTCTAAAATAACAATAATATTAAAAAATAAATTTAATTTATCTTAATTTATCTCATCTCCAAATCCCCTTAATTGTATTGAGCCCAAGTGCTTGAGGTGTGGTGTATTGAATACTTGCTAGATTTATTCCCACGCGGCTTGAAATGTGAAGGAATTGAAGCCCAGGTTGCATGTTGGGGCCCAAATACATATGTGCTGCTGTCAAAAGTAGAAATCCAAAGATTTAAATGAGGTTTGGGTCCCATGCGTTGAAGTGCGGGTGCTGAAGATCCATTTTGAATGCAAAATAAATTGACGTTTTCGACATTATAAAATTGTTATCCCAGTGCGGCCCAAGTGAAAGTGCTAGTGGGGCTCAAAATGTTAAAAATCCTTCACATTTCTTTGAACATAAATAAAAATAAAAAAAATAAAAATAAAAATAAAAAATAAAAAAATTAACAATTTTAATAAATAAAAGAGTAATAAAATTTATGTAAAAATTACACTTATCAAATTTCTCCAAAACTTAAGCTTTGCTAGTCCTCATGCAAAGAGAAAAAAATAATAATTAAAAAAATTTCTTGCTTCAAAAATTACATAAAACTTATAGTTTAAAAGAATCATTCCAAATTAATCAAGTCCAAAAATTAATTCAAAACTCAACTCCATTGCATTATCTCTTTCCACATTTATGCATACATATTATTCTCACTTGATCATTAGCTGTCCGATTTTATGTAAACAAGTAAATAAAAATGGATCTCTACAAACTCCATATGCTTGCTTTTCATATCACTCTCTATTAATGTAGAACAACATATTATCCAGGATCAATAAGTTTTTATTAGACTTGTGATGTATGGCTATAGTGATGGCTACAAAGAAAATATAGGATTTAAGCAAATAGGGCACTCTCACTTCTAAACATACATTCTTCTCAGTCCTTTGAATATCTTAAATTACTTCTCTTCATTATTTTTTTTTCAAAGTTCCAAATTTTTCTTCTTATTCCAAGTTGTCACTTATCTTTTGACGTGAATGCAAATATTTGTAATGAATGCACCTAGTTACTCAACAAGTCACAAACTTGAAGTGTTTTTGTTTTTTTTGAAATCTAAGGTGTTACTTGTTTTTTGATGTAAATGCAGATATTTGTGATGGATACACCTAGTTACTCAACAAGTTAGACGCTTAAAGTGATTTTGCATACTCATATTTCAAGTTATAGTTTGACGTAAGAGTAAATATTGGTAATGAATAACCCTAATTACTAAACAACTTAAAACATGGGAGTATATGGAACTTTGTACATTTTGTTTCACTTGTATATCACTCTCTTTTCTTCAATCCTGTTTAGGAATAAATCAAATGAGTGACCAGAGATAAAAATAATAAAGAGGTAGGCTTGAAAGGCTCCATCGATTCAAAGAATGTCTATATCATTTCCCAAGTAATATTCTGTATAAGATTTCACATTGAGAGTAATCCAACAAGTTCTAGAGTAAGTAGAGACCGTCTAAATTTACAAAATTCACATAAATTTTTTTAAATATGCACCATGATTAATGATCATATCAAATTCAACAAGATCAAGTAAAGAAGTAATAACTGGACTTAAGCAATGATAATGATTTCTAAAAATTATAAGGAATTTCAACCATATTCTTATTATAGGCATTTTTTTTTTCAAAACACAATGAAAAAGAAATTTTTTTGAATAAATAAAATAAATTCCCTTCCCCCAAACTTAAATTTTACATTGTTCTCAATGGAAAAAATGAAGAAAAACTAAATAAAAGAATGAGAAATAATAAGATATGCTCCCCTGATTTTTAATTGAATACTTTTCCTTGAGGTGCAGCTGTGTATCCATTGAAGATTTATTCGGTCTCTTTATTCCTACAAAATGAAAGAAAAACAATAAGATAAAAAATAAAAATAAAAACATAAATAGAAATATAAGAATTTGGGTTGCCTCCCAAAAGCGCTTTATTTAACGTCTGTAGCTAGATGTTATCATCTCATCATTTATCATTGGTGAGATTGATGGAACACTTTTTCTGAGCTAAATAATAAAACTTTATGCCCGATTTTGAATTATCCTCTCAAAATATGCTTATCATGCCATCTTTTAGTTTTATGTTTGTAAATCCAAGCATTCTCTTAAGCATCATTGTAAAACTCATCCATCTCGTTGAGTTGTAATATTTTCTTCTATCCAGTCGATTGTGCATCTAACTTCAACATCCTCATGTGTTCTTGCAAAACTCTTGGCAACTTCTCTTCCTCTACATCACTCAAAGAATTTTTAGTAATAATCGGAAGAGTAGAGTCTTGGCCTAAGTGAGCGTACCTTAAATTTGATGGAAGCGGATCAAGCTCAAGTTTGGGTGGTTCCTTACTTGGAGATGTAGGCCGAGGTGAACTTAGCTCTTTCACTTCCTCAGGTGGTAGCTTTGGAAATTTCTATCCATAAGTCTCACTGTCCACGTCTCGATCACTTATGAAAAAAAGAATGTACCTCAAAAGGGACCTCTATAGGATTAAATACATTAAAAGTGACATGCTTCCCACTAGCGCTAAACATCAATTAAGGTTCTCCCCGCCGTAAAAAAATGTCGACCCAGTATCAAAGGGATATCCTCATCTTCATCCATATCAAGCACAATGAAGTCAGCCGGGAAGATGAACTTATCAACTTTCACCAGTACGTCCTCAATGACTCTTCTCAAGTATTTAATAGATCTATCTGCCAGTTGTAAAAAGATGGCGGTCGGCTTTACTTCTCTAAGACCCAATTTCCTGAAAACAGAGAGTGGCATTAGATTAATACTAGCACCTAAATCACACAAGGCTCTATCAAAATAAGATTTTCCTATAGTGCACGGGATAATGAAACTCCCTGGATCTTTCAACTTAGGCGGCAGTTTTTTTTGTAAAATTGCAATACTCTCCTCTGTCAGCATTACCGTCTCATGCTCCTCCAACTTCTGCTTCTTTGATATAATATCTTTAAAAAAATTTAACATAATTATGCATTTGGTTTAAAGTTTCAATAAAAGGAATATTAATATGCAATTGCTTAAATATGCTCAAAAATTTAGAGAACTGATCATCTATCTTATTTTTTCTTAATTTTTGCGGAAAAGGAATTGGTGGATCATAAATTAAAGGAGAATAAGTTTCAAAAGTAACTTTCCTGGATTTTTTCGATATTGAAGCTCTTTGATTCTCCTTAGTCTTCTTAGCTTGCTCCACTTCTTTCATCTCTGACTCGGTTTTCTTCATTTTGGACTTTTCATTATCCACAGCTTCATTTTCTACTTTAGGCTGTAATAGCCCCAAAATCTTCATCTCAATTTAATTATTCAATTAAATGCTAATATACAAGATTAGTGGTAATTTGTAAAAATAAGCTTTAAAGAGATGGGCTTGGGAATGAGATTTTTGAGGAATGGATCAAGTGAATGGGCCAAGAGAGTAGTGGTGAGCCCATAAGCCCATAGAGTGAGCCCATGGCCCATCAAGCCCATAGTAGAGACACATGTCACTTGGAGAAAAACCCTAGAAAATTATCCAAATGCTTGTAGGAAAATTGTAGTTGGTGGAGATTGACTAGTAGGTGAACATATGCCATGCAGGATTGAGTGTAGAATCTAATGGAGTGATTTTCCTACCATGAAATCTTGAAGGTACAAGACACCATTCCTTGACTTTCCATTAGAGATCATAGTGTGTAGGAATGTGACAAATGGCATGAAGAGAAGCATGGAAGGAAGGAGCAAGGAGGGATTCGGTGGATGCAAATCCGTGGGGTACCTTGGGAGAATTTCATGGGGTATGGCTACCAACAAGTTGATAGGACAAGGGAGGAGTGTGTAAGTGAATAAGGTACAATGTGTAAGAGAGTATGGTGATGTGAAGAGAGGTATGGTGTGGGTGTAGGTGATGGAAATGACAAAAGCAAGGAGAATGAGCAAAGTGGGTTTCGGTGGAGGCATAGCTTGGCCGGATCATGCTTTGCTCAATTTCCAAAAAGCATGGCTTTGAGATCATTTGGATGAACACAAGTGATGATGGAGGAATGATGATTGAGTGAAAAGCAAGAAAATGAGTGCTAAACACTCAAAGGAGCCGCCGGCCATAGCAAGTGAGAAGGGAGAAAAAAAAATCCTCCAAGGCATGGCCAAGATTTGATCTTGGAATGGCCTAGAGTTGTCAATCACTCAATCTATCATTGGCCATACCTAAGTATGGTAAAAAGTGTACCAAAGACCCTAGAGAAAGGGTTTGGCCGTGCGACCCCATATCCATTTCCCTTAGCTCATTTCACTTGGACACATGCAAGCATCTTTCTATCTCATTCTCTCTTCACCTTTCGGCCAAAACCACTTAAGCCACCTCTACCTTTGTTTCTTCTTCTTTCACCACATAATTTGAAGAATCCTAAATTAGTGAAGCCAAAAATCAAGAGTGTTGAGGTGATCAATACATTGGAGAAGGTTAGTGCCTAAATTCATGCGAGCTTAGGAAGAACACACACACACATGTAACACTTTTGTTTTGGTTAGAAGGAAATAAGGTTTCCTTTAAATTTTTGTGTTTATAGCTAGTCTAATAAGAGATTCCATATGTGTATTTTCAGATTTTAATCAAAAATCTAATAGGAATATTGTAAGTATACTTTCACCTTTTCCTTAACAATTCTTGTATATAGTGAGGTGATCATGCTTGTTGGATTAATGATTGTATTGCCATGTTTGGATTAAATTGATTATACTTGTCTTTGATACGAATACTCTTGTGTAAATTTCTATGATGAAATAAGCTTAGAATGTGAGTATAGATGATGGATCAAGTATTAGTTGCAAAAAGAAATGAAAAGCATGATTATTATATGAAATGATGAAGTTGATGCATGATGGATTTTAGTATTAAGCTTATAAATTTGGTGTTGCTAAGAAAGAATTTATTTGAGGAAATTAGTAATGAAATTGATTTATTCAAGGAAAATATTGTCTTGAGGAAATGAAAATGGACATGGGAAGAAAGTACATGATTGATATGAATTGAAATGATGTATACGTGCATATGGAAAGAAGTAATCACTTGTATATAATGATTAGTAATGATTAAATGGAATTTTATGATATTTAAGGTTAAGATTAGAAGATTGAATTATATTGCTTTATGGTGGAATTATTTAGTTTAAGCTTATAGAAGAAACTTATGGAAAATGAAACTTTGAATAAATTAATAGAAGGAAATTTCCCCAAATTGAAAGGTGAAGGAAGGAAGTTGGAATAAATTAAGTTTGGAGATGAAAATGTCTACTTGGTGGATTACAGGGTTTCAGTTACCCCTTTCTAAGGATATTATATGTTTTAACTTTACACTTTTAATTGTTGGAGGATAATTGGAGTCAAGTGATGAAGGAAAGTCCTAGGAATTTCCCTAGGAAGGTTCGGCCATGATGGGTTGGAGATGGGCCGAGTACCCCACTTCAATCCCAAGGCCCAAAATTTGGGTGTAGAATATGATGACTAAGTAGGAAGTTGTAAAGTTATCCCTATGAGGAAGAAAAGAGAATGAAATATGAATGCACTCGAGCTTGTCTCGGGTTTTGCATGAAAATAAGTAAGCATTGCATGTCCCATGCATAAGTCATGAAAAGTATGTTTTTAAAGTCCAATATGTTTTTAAGAAAAGAAAAGAAAAGATTGAATTTTTGAAAGAAAAGAAAAGAAGTAAAGTTTTATAAGAACCCCAAAGGCTGGGACGGGGAAGTGCCCCAGTGGAACTCCCTGTCCACTCAGGAGTGTTTAAAGTCGAGTGGAAGCCCCTGGGTCGACGAAGAACAGTCGGCGGACCGTGTATGGCTCCAAAAGGTGTCCGGAGCGCGGTAGCACCTAACGCTGGTGGGTGTCAAGGACGGATAAGGTGTAAGGACCTGCCGTTTTATAAGTTATATGATGCACTCACTTTAAGGTGATGCGGTAACCAGCAGGGAACACGCGGTGCTTAGGGGAACCGTGTTGTGTCTCATATATGTTAAGTGATAAGTCATGACAAGATGGGCTTTCGAGCCATAAGAAAATATCTGTTTAAGATAAGTGGCGCCTAAGAAAGAATAAAAGATACGAAATGTTTTAAAGAAATGATTTGAAAAGCAATGACATGAAAAGAAGTTTGAAAGAAGTAATCCGTATGAAAGTTTTTATGAAAAGAAGTCTGAAAGAAGCAAGTCTGTTTGAAAGTTTTCATGAGCATGTGCATGAGTCAGTCATTCATTGCATATGCATTAGTTACGAATGTTTTGTTCACTTATCTGTATATTCGAAATGTTTTGGTTTAAGTGCTAGTATACTTGCTGAGATTTCTCCCGAAATCTCACCCCCCTTTTATTATTTCTACTATCGCTCCCTTGGGAACGATAGAAGTTATTGCAGGACATGATGGATCCCCGGATTACGACTCTCGAGAAGATGGGTCGGACCCTCATGGGCCCGACTAATACCGATACTACTGGGCCAGTGACCCTAGACCTGTTGGGTCAGTGGGCGGCAGAGTCGCTTCCTATGGCAACGTATTTTTTTGACGACCTCCGCCCTACGGGGTGTTGTTTGGTGCTAGGAGTGGTTGGGCTCCTCCACATGGGACTCCTGTTTACGTCATCCTCTGGGATGATGTGTGATGTAGGCCCAGGACTAAGTTTGGACAGTCTTCGTTACGGTCCGGACTTTAAGAAGATAAAAGAAGAACCCGCCTATTAGTATGTTTGGCGGAAGGGGGAGTGGATCGTTATTATCTTTATTTTGTATCACCGATGTATTTTGAGGAAAAATCTTCCCGTTGTTTTGGGAAGTGCTTTTGTATAAAACTGTTTACATTGGTGACCTTAACTTTGATGTATATGTATATGATGCTTAATTTGGGTTTTATTTCGTTAACCATGTGATGTGCGACAAGCGTAACGTTTTGTTGAATGTTTCTGGCTTGACCTTTTTCCGCTGCAAGATAAAATAAAAAAAAATATAACATAAAATAAGGCTCTCACACGTAAAGATGAGGGATGACTTCCTTGTGACGTTCGTCCCCGGCATCGCAATTTGCGTGCGAACCCAAGCGCAAGTTGGGGCGCCAACATAGGCTCCTCATATGTCCACTCACTTCTCACTAATATTGCCTTGACATGTTCTTTCAGATTGGTGACAATATTGCTCGACAAAGTTCCTGCGATCCTCACAAGTAAGGGTGTAAGAAAAAACCAGAAAACCAGTCCAGACCGGTCCAAACTGGCAGAATCGGTTCCTATATGTCAAAATTGGTGGATACCAGTTCGGTTTTGGTTCTAAATTTTTTAAAACCAGACAGGACCAAACCAGACCGGTTTAATATAATGCATATTTTATATCAAACATTTTAATATTATATTTAATATAAAATAATATTTTTTATATTATATATAATATTTTATACATTAGTATATAATGCATATTAGTTATATTTTATATTTTATGGTCTAATACTAATAGTCCAATACTATATTACTATTAGTAATATAATTTAAGTCTGTATAGTAATACTAATACTTTTTTTTATAAGAAGTAATAATAATATTATTAGTATTAATATACTAATACTATTACTATCAATGATATAATTATAAAAAATTGAACTTACTATAAGAAATACTAATATATAATTATTCGAATCACTATAACTAATACTAATAGTTCAATAGACTAAAATATATTAATTTAAAATTGAAAAGTCAGACTGAAACCGGTAAAACCGGTACTAGCGATTTTAGAAGGTAATCAGTGTGTAATCGATTTTAAAAAATATAAAATCGGTAGTACCGATTCGATTCTAAATTTTGTTCAAAACCGAACTGGACCGGTTACACCTTTATCTGTAAGCATGTTTGAGAGCTGACCGATCTGCACCTCAAGATTGTGGATTGAAGCCGTGTTGTTTTGGATTGCTATATCGATCTTCTACATGTATTGCATAAACATGTCCTCAAGTGCCAACTTCTTCTCTTAGTGTGGAGGTTGTTGAAGTGGTCTAGCCGGCTCTTGATTATTGTTCAATAAAAAGTTTGGGTGATTTCTCTATCCAGGATTGTATGTGTTTGAATATGAATTATTTTGACGTTGAAAATTTGACACATAATTTGCTTGTCTATAACTTGATTGGGCAAAAGGATTCCCCACTTGGCAATCTACATTTGAATAATTTTTTGCACAATGATCACAAACAACTTAGTTTGAATAATATTAACGTTCATCTTACTTAGTTGTTGCGACAAAGTTGCCATTTGTATTGCCAATGTGGTAATATAATGAAGTTTTAAAACTCCAGTTGTCTTTCTTGACATTGCTCTATCCGTAGGCCATTGATAATTGTTAGATGCCAACTCTTCTAGAAGTTCATAAGCTATTTCTTGAGTTTTACTTATTAAAACTCCACCAGCTGCTACATCAACCATAAACCTATCTGTAGCTCCCAGACCATTGTAGAATATTTGTACTTGAAGCCATGCTGGAAGGTCATGATGAGGACACATTCGCAATAAATTTTTGTACCTCTCCTATGCTTCCTATAACGATTCACCCTCAAATTGGATGAATGTGGTAATGTCATTCCTCAACTTTGCTGCCTTTGCAGGAGGAAAATATTTTTTCAAGAATTTTTGTGCCAACTCCTCCCATGTAGTAATGATGCTAGGTGACAAAGAATTCAACTAAGCTTTTGCTTTATCCCTAAGTGAGAAGGGAAAAAACCTATTCGAATCGCATCATCTGTTACTTTGTTATATTTAAAAGTATCACAAATTTTTAGGAAATTTACAATATGGACATTAGAATTCTCTTGTGACAGCCCTCTGAACTGGACAGTCTACTGTATCATTTGAATAATGGGTAGCTTGATCTTAAAATTATTGGCTTGTATGACTGGCCTCCTTATACTCGATGTAGCCTTATTGATCGAAGGCATAGCATAATCTCTTAATGCCTTATGCTCTTTATCAGCCATATTAGATAGAGATGTGTTGGCCTCTTTCTTCTTCTTTTTTTCTTGATCTAATGTAAGGTTTTTTCAATCTCGGGGTCAAAGAGTGTATGTTCTAATTGTTTAGATCGAGGCATGCACTTCTAATTATTGAAAAGAAATAAAACAAACTCGGATGCACCTAATTCTTTTTAAAAATATAAAATAAAATCCAAAGTAGTAAAAATCTAACTAGCATTAATATCAATAACAAAAAATTAATCCCCAGCAACGGCGCCAAATATCAATTGGATCAAAGACTAAATCGAGTGTGAAATGGACACACTTGAAATAGATCTATCTAGAAATTGCATTAGACATTGGTAACCGACCTTGTGCTTTATCCTATTGAGATTTTGCTAAGTGTGGGGACAAGTGGCTCTATAAGTTTAAAACAACCCTTGACACTTGCTTGACAACCAAGTCTATTAGCAAGGGAAACGATGGCCTAAAATCAAGAGTGCATAAGTGGCACATGACAATGGATCCATATGGCTTTCTAGGGATTTTTCTATTCCAATATATAAGGGATGGTCGACCAAGGCATTAGAGTTTCCCTCCCTTCTCCAGTTCTCCTACTCCAAAATACACGGCCATATCAAAAGGAAAAAGCTCTCTTTACACTCTCATACCTCACTTAGTATAACAACCTAATTTCAAGGTCTTTAAGTGAAAATCAAGTAGCTTTAAGGCAAAAGCAAGATCTTTTCAGCAAAAGCAAGATCTTTTCTTAAGTTTGAGATTTTGGAAGAAATTGGTAAGTGTATCTTTAACATGATTTTAGCAACTATTTATGTATTTAATGTAGAATGAAATAAATTGATTTATTGAATGAATATCTAGCCTATTGAGAGGTTAGTCCAGTGAAATAAGTCACACTACAGGAAAATATTGCAATACTTGGAGGAAATCTTTAGTTAAGTTTGATCAAATTCTTGAGAATTTGAGTAAGGTATCAACTAAAGAATTTTAGGTCAGACTTAGGAAGATATGATTTTTAGAAGTTCAATGAGGCACTTTAGAGAAATTGGAGTTAGAAGAGTTGAACACATGGTGTGCTTGGATTGGCTACTCTTGGATAGTTTCATCGTGTTTTAGTAAATTAGGCATAACTTTCTTATCTGATTTTCAAATAAGGTGATTCAAAATTCTATTGAACACCAAGAGAAATATCTAGAACTTTCATGTTTTGAGTGTTTAGAGATACTGGCTAGATCAAAGATTTAATCGGGTGTGAAACGGATGGGTGTAAAAGGATTCAAGTGAAACTGACTTGAGCTCTAGCACCGACTTAGGCATAGGATAAAAATTTGATATGTTTTCATAAATATCTTGATATCATGACATGTGTATATGGACATGTGGCAAGAAAGGAAGAATTCATCTAGAAGGTTTTAGCTAGCAAATCTTGGGAGGAACCCAAAAAGATTGATTTGAATAAGATATGAAGTTAAAGCTTAAATGGTTGGTTATTGAGTTTCGGTTAGGGCTATTTTTCCTTTGCTCTAATTTTCAAGGTATAATAATAATAAAGTAATAGGATTTTAAGGAATTGAAGGGAAATTGGTGTGCGTTATATAAAAGTATTCGGCCTTATATATATGTTGAGGTAAAGGTTGTTTAATTTCTTGAAACTCCTACGCTTTAATTTAATAAGAAAGAATTGAAGAAAGATAAGTTAAGAGAAAAATGTGTAGCTCGGCTATGACTTATTTAGCCTATGTATGAAATTTTCATGAACTGTTAAGGAGAAAATAAGTTGATTTTAAGAAAATGTAGATAAGAAATTGAAATGAGTATGTAAGGTGATATTCGACCCTATACTATTTTGGGTTAAGGATAAATGTTTCTTTTAGAAAAATATGTACATGATTCAAGTGATTAAGATGAGATGTTTATAAGCTATTATATGCACAACCTATATGATTGAGACATGTTGATATGTCGTATGGCTCATAGATTCATATATCGGGTATGAAAGGTCTAATAGTTCATGTGTGTTTAAGTTAAGCCATAAGATTTTATGTCTTGAGTCATACTAAGTTTTCAAAAAATAAGATTAATAAAGTTCTTATAAGAATAAGAAATGAACAACTAATAATAGAAAATTTATAAAATCACATCATAATAAGGAAGACGATACGTAACTCCTTCATGACTGACGTATCGACGGTGAAGATGATATGTAACTACTGTCAAACGATAAGAAATAGTGTCGTAACGGTGAATGCGATACATAACTGCCGTACTACTAATATGACTGGTGGTGAAGGCGAAATGTAACTGCTGCTATAATATGATAAGTTTCGATACGACGGTGAATGCGATTCGATTTACCATCATGCTAAGAAATATGATGGTGAAGGTGATTCGATCTGCCGTCGTGAATTTAAGAAACCTGATGGTGAAGGTGATGCGATCTGCTGTCGAGATTAATGTTAAGATCTATATGAATAGGAACTAAGTCCTATTCTGGAAAGATGTAGGTTTTTTAAAGAGGTGCGTAAGTAGTTTATAAGTTATATATAAGTTGTGTATAAGTCATGAACAGTAAGTCTCATGATCAGATTATGTGCATTTACGTGTTATATGTATTTACTAGTTTAATTTCAATTAGGTTAATAATGCACTAACTGAGATTTCTTGAAATTTCATTATTTGATTTTATCTATCGTTCATTTCGGAACGATAGACCTTGTTGCAAGTAGATATGACAAATCAGGAGACCCAGACTCATCGAGAGATTCTAGTGACCCTGAAGGGCTCACCGAATACTCTCCTCTTGATAAACCGCATTTTGATAGCTATGCATCTTCAGTTTTTTACCACATGTTGGAGGAAAGAAGAATTAAATATATGTATTTCGGGATATGTAGTTTATGTATGACTTGATACTTGTTGTTATTGTAAATATTAATTTATGGGTATGTTTAAGGTTTACCATGCGATCATTGTGCAAAATTAGTTTTCCTTTGCATACTTCAGAGTTCAATCATATTCTGTTGCGCTTGTTATTGTATTTTGCTAGTAAATTTAGGTGCATGCATGTTATTGATTATATGTATGAAGGGTGGGTAGTCTTGTGTTACTTATTCTGACTTTTCAATTTACGTTAAATCCCATACTAAATTGGGAATGTCACATGAAGGGAGGGGGAAGAAATCGAAATTTTCTTTATCTTTTTCTCTATATCACATTACTAGAAATGATAAGGATGCGTTCTTATCTTATGCCAACTAAGCCTAAAGTAGAAATGAGTATCCTAAATGCTAAGAGGACGCATGGATGGTTTGGATATCTTTTCCTCATCCTTTTTACTTTTCTTCTTCCTAGCATTTTCGTTTAAGAAACATCTCACTCTTTCTCTACTCTTTTCTTTAAGTTTCGGCCAAGACCACTCCCTCCACTTCTTTCCATTTTCTTCACCGTACAAACATTCCCCTTGCACACTTGTGTGGGTTCTCTTCAAGGCTCTAGGGGAAATCTTCTTTTTTAAATGTTTCCTTTGCTAGATCTCTTGGTAAATTAGTAAGTACACTCTTAACTTAATTTTAGCATTTTTTTGTCTATGTAAAGCTAGCTTGTTTTTGGATATTTTATTTGAATGTATGATATGCTTGATGAATAGTTCAACCTATGTTTTGTTAAGATGATACCTTAAGATTTGGTCTAAAAAATATTTGGAAGAGTATAGTGAAGATTTGAGGAAAGAATTCAAGAATATAGTTAGTATAATTTTGGCTAAAGGAATTAGATCATGGTATGTGGTGTTTAGAAGATAAAATATTATTTTGGAGGTTCGTAAGTTTTGGTCATTATATTTTCTTTGGAGAAATTTGATGCTTTTAACTCAAAGGTAATGATATAATTATACCTAAATTTTGAGTGACTTCCTTAATTTTGATTTTTCCTTGTGGATTAGTTAAAGATATATACATTTGATGGGTGGAAAAATTTTATGATAAAAAGTGACTAAAGAAAATAACCCCATGAGTTACATGAGTGCTCCGGCTAGTTGATCAATTTAGCTTGGTTATTGAGTTACAGATTATACTGAGAAAAGAACAAGGTGATCAAAGGAAAAGAAAAGGGAATTTGGGTTTAATCCTGCTATGGGATTCGACTTTAACCTTTTAAAGTTAGGGTTGATTTGTTTTGGAACTCTTTTTGTTGAATTATGTATGACTTATTTAAAAATGATTATTTTTGCATGGTATAATATGTAAAAGTCATAAGTTGGAAAAGCATGATTTATATGTCCCATGAACTATATACCATGCATCATAAAGTTCAAGTTTGCATGCATGACCATTCATGACACAAGTCTCATGATTTGAGTTATCATGGTTTTCAAAAAAAAAAAAAAAAGAACAAGAATAAGAAAAGAATAAGAAAAATGAAAAGTCATGTCACAACGGTGAATGCGATTCGATCTACTGGATGACTAACATGCCGATGGTGAAAGAGATTGATCTGCCGTCAAAAAATGAAAACTTCCGTCATGACGGTGAAGGCAATTCGATCTGCTGAATGACTGACGTGACCAAGAAAGCTGACGGTAAAGACGTTTCGATCTGCCATCATGCTAAAAAAATTGATGGTGAAGGCGTTTCGATTTGCCTTCAAATGATGAAAAGTCGTGTTATGACAGTAAAAGCGATTCGATTTGCCATATGACTGACATGACCAAGAAAACCAACGATAAATGCGATTCAATCTGCTGTTGGGAATAAGAATAATAGTGAAGGCGATTCGATTTGTTGTCATCACAAGAATAATAAGAATTACAAGAAAAATACATGACAGAGTCGTTAAAAGTTCTGCACCTGTGTCAACGAAATTCTGTTTATGAAAATATGAAAATATTGGCTAAAAGGTGCAAGCAAGGTGCATAAGTCACGCATAAGTCATGTCATAAGTCTCGTGATAATGATACATGTATTGATATCGTTATCTGTATATGTTAATAATTACGTTATTTGTATACTTATTAAGATTTTCTGAAAATCTTACTCCTTTAATTTTACCTATTATTTCCTTACAGAATGATAGACGTTAGTGCAGGATTAAATGATTCAATACATGATCCAGACTATTTGAGAAATTTTGAGGAACCCTTGAAGGTGAAAAATGGGTGATTGTATATTTGTTTTTTTGGATTATAGAACAATGATGAGTACTATTAAGAATCCGGTACATTATGTTTTATGTTTATAAATTTATGAGTTTAATATAGATTACCATGTAATACTCGCGAAGATGTAGATTTTTTTACTAACTACTTAGAATTGTCCTTATTTCGCGGCAATATACATTTCATACTGCTAGTAAATTAGGTACATGTATATTATTTTTTGACATAAACGAGGGGTATGTAGCCTAGCGTTACATGTCCCGACGCTCCAGTTTACGTTAAATCACAAATGTAAATTGAGGGATGTCACAGATTGTATCAGAACATTACTACTCTAGTTAAACTCACGAATGTTCTAGGAAAAAAATCACATGGTATTAGGATAGGCTTAAATCTTGAGAACGATGGGGTTAAGATGATTTTCACGTGGAATCAGAATTGTGGACATCTTGGATTTTAGAATTTGAAGTTGTTAAGGTAGGAATAATCTATGTCGGATTTTGGTACGTCTAAGGAGGATAAGATGGCAAGGGGCCATCATGGCACCATTCCTTCTAAACGCAAAGAGCGGATCATAGAGAACCGTCCTCGGGAAAAAAAAGACAAGTAATAGCGAAAACTATTTGCCAGATGTTGGAGATTGTAAGGAATCAGATAGAGTAAAGTCAAGGTCATAGTTCCGAGGAAGCTAGAGTTGAAACACCCGGTTGTCCTTTCGGAAGATTTTTAAATCTATCGTTATTTACATTTATTTGGAACGAAAGAAGCTTTGAAAACCGATAAGTGGATGGTGGATCTGGAACGTATTTTTAAGATTAGGAGTTGTACAGAGGTGCAGAAGGTTTAGTTCACAGAGCTTTTGCTTCACAGAGAAGTTGGTTTATAGGGGGTTAAAGATTAAGCTATGGCAAGAAGATGTTACGACCGAGAATGTCATTTTTAGGAATAAATGTTTAGTGTGGTAGACTTGATTTTTATTAACTTGGGTTGCTTTTATAATACCAAAACTTGAAGGGAACGTCATGGTCTGGGTGATCCTTTTTGGGAAGCAGGATAATGGAGGTCTTAGGTTCCATGGAATTTATGAAATAGTACATAGAGTAAAAGGTTGTAAGTTCAATGCACTTCAAGGATAGATTTATGAGGATTTGATCAAAGATTTAAGGTTTTGTAGACTTTAAGAAATGATTTATTATCATTTAATGTTTTAGATTTTGAAAGCTTCGGGAGTCGATTGTTTTGTTATTGGATATAAGTTTATCGATCTTACAGATTTCGGAATTTAATTCTTATATAAATTAAGGTTTTGGAATTGCATATTTGAAGACTTGATTTATAATAAGATTTGAGTTTTAGTGCCACAAACTTGGTGTGTTAGCTTGATTTATTCTAGAGATTGATTTGTTTGTAACCATTAAAATGGGGTTCAGCAGAGTCGAATGATTAATATAGGAATTTTCAAGGAGAATATTTCTTTGGGAGATTAAAGGTATTTAGTTTGTGTATTTCTCAAAGAATTGAAGATTTAGATTGGATTCGGAAAAATAATTGGTATTAGTTCTAGATTATAGTGGTTGGCCTTCAGATTAGTTTATATCAAATTTAAGGATAGTAGATGGTGCGGATTTAGGAGATGATTCTTGTTGATTTAAGGGTATAGGTCCAGATGATGAAAATGGTAGGAATGGATCACTTGTACGTTGGAGAAATATTAGTTTTGACTAGGAATGCATAATAGTTGTAAGTGTATGGACTTGGAGAGTGTGGGCCTTTATTCCATTTTGGTTGGAAAGAAGTGCTTTTGTATGTGTTAATTTTAATTTTCTGCATGTGGTGAATTATAAGAATACACAGTGTAAGTGTGATAATTGTAATGGTTAGAGGCTCAAATTTTTATCGATTTTGAGGAATTAGTGGTGACTTGAAATTTTAGTGGAAGATTAATTATTTGCTTGTGCTAATTTTATTTATGATCAACTTGAGAAGTGGCTTTTAGATTACCAGAGGTAGAATACAATGAGCAATTGAAAGATAAAGCATAGGAGTCGATTGAGGTTAGTATAGTTTATTGTGGGAAGTTAATAATTATTAGAATTTACTAGGTGATGTATTAAGATTTTGGAGAAGTGGAGATTTTGAATTACATGACCGCCCTAGGAGTTCTAGATGTGATGTGCCCCTGGGGGAGATCAATGTGAGTATAATAGAACCACCTATAGGAGTAGACTTGAAAGAGCAGTACCCAAATTCGTTTGGGCGTTGATGGTTATATGATTTCCCTAAGCGTGTTCTGGGTTATATCTTGTATTTTGCTTCACACTGGTATTTAACCTCACAAATTTCAAGAATTAAATTTATTTTAAGGGTGGAGGATGTCATAACCTGAAAATTTTCCTTTTGAACTTTCTTTTTATGCTTAAAATGGTTATGTGTTTTTTTATAACTATTTTAGTAATTCTTTAGAACTTTTTGAAAATATGTATATTTACTACTTATTTCGGAGTTTTTCTTGTGTAATATATATATATATATATATATATATGTGACAACTCGGATTTTTTTTCCCTTATTGGATTTTCTTCATATTGAAAATAAATGCCTTTTTATTTAGACAATCTTTAGAAGTGTTTAAAGATATATCAATTATATTTTTTCTATAGGCCCTTTACTTGAATAAGGTAAATGTCAATTGGATCCAAATTGGAAGATGAGGCCAAAGTGAAGCTATAGGATAATTGAAGAGACGCCTATTTAGATTTTGGCATGACAAGGATATATGTCTTTTAGATTTTCAAAAGAGCCAATTGCTTAGAAAGTGAAATTAAGCGATATTTGCATGAAAATTTGAAAGAAGAATTGTTCCTTGAAGGTGAGCTACGGTTTGGAGAATAGATGGGGAAGACAATGACATATGCCTAACTTTGTTTTTTTTTTATACAAGATCTCATCTTCTTAGCATGATGGGACAAGTGGCAATCGGGAGGAGAAAGATGAAAACAAGATAAGAATTTTCCTATATAAATTTTGAACAAGATGAATTTGAAATAGGAGTAGCTGAATTTGCATATTTGTTTTCATATGAATAGTATTTCAAGGTTGGACAAGGATTTGAATGATACCTAATTTTGTCTTTTTCTCCATACAAAGATCTCACTTTGAGATAATGGACACATGGCAAATAAGGAAGAGATTTGTAAGTAAACTTGAGACTTTCTTTGGTGATAGGTGTATGATATAGGATTAGACTATTGCCTCACTTTTTGTCTTCTTCTATGCCAAGATCTTATCCTTTGAAAATGTTTGAATAAGTAGCAAAAGATGATGCAAGCAAGTCAGGGGATTTTCTTCTTGTGAATTTCGGATTTGCTAAGAAGTGGGGAAGAACCAATTTATGCCTACCTTTTTAGTTTATCTATACTAAGATCACTTTTCTTAAGGAATAAGGAACAAATGACAAATGTACGTATGCAAACTTGGATGTTCTCCTTTTGTAAGCTATGGATGGGATTTATGTCTAACTTTTATCTTTTTCTATACAAGATTTTATCTTTTAAGAAAAGAGGGACAAGTGACAAGTGGGAGAAAAATGCAAGCAAGATTGTGGAACCTTTTCTTAGAAGGAATCGGATGAGATAGAGATGTGAAGGGAGGGGGGAGAAATTGAAATTTTCTTTGTCTTTTTCTCTATAGCACATTACTAGAAATGATAAGGAGGTGTTCTTATCTTATGCCAACTAAGCCTAAAGTAGAAATGAGTATCTTAAATCCTAGGAGGACACATGGACGGTTTGGATATCTTTTCCTCATCCTTTTTACTTTTCTTCCTCCTAGCATTTTCGTTCAAGAAGCATCTCACTCTTTCTCTACTCTTTTCTTTAAGTTTCGGCCAAGACCACTTCCTTCACTTCTTTCCATTTTCTTCACCTTCCAAAATTTCCCTTACATACTTGTGTGGGTTCTCTTCAAGACTTCAATGGAAATCTTCATTTTTAAAGGTTTCCTTTGCTAGATCTCTTGGCAAATTAGTAAGTACACTCTTAACTTAATTTTAGTATTTTTTGGTATATGTTAAGCTAACTTGTTGTTGGATATTTTATTTGAACGTATGATATGCTTGATGAATAGTTCAACCTATGTTTTGTTAAGATGATACCTTAAGATTTGGTCTAAGAAATATTTAGAAGAGTATAGTGAAGATTTGAGGAAAGAATTCAAGGAATATAGTTAGTGAAATTTTGGCTAAAGGAATTAGATCATGGTATGTGGTGTTTAGAAGATAAAATATTATTTTGGAGGTTCTTAGGTTTCGATCATGATGTTTTCTTTGAAAGAATTGGATGCTTTTAACTCAAAGGTATATGATTATACCTAAATTTTGAGTGACTTCCTTAATTTTGATTTTTGTGGATTAGTTGAATATATAAATATATATATATATATATATATATATGATGGGTGGAAAAATTATATGATGAAAAGTGACTAAAGAAAAGAACCCCATGAGTTACATGAGTGTTCCGGCTAGTGGATTAATTTAGCCTGGTTATTGAGTTATGGATTATACAGAGAAAAGAACAAGGTGATCAAAGGAAAAGAAAAGGGAATTTGGGTTTAACCCTGCTATGGGTTTCAACTTTCACCCTTTAAAGTTATGGTTGATTTGTTTTGGGACTCTTTTTGTTGAATTATGTATGACTTATTTAAAAAGTGTTATGTTTGCATGGTATAGTATGCAAAAGTCATGAATTGGAAAAACATGATTTATATGTCCCATGAATTATATACCATACATCATAAAATCCAAGTTTACATGCATGATCATTCATTACACAAGTCTCATGATTTGAATTATCATTGTTTTCAAAGAAAATAAGAACAAGATTAAGAAAAATGAAAAGTCATGTTACAATGGTGAATACGATTCGATCTGCCGGATGACTGACATGCCGACAGTGAAAGCGATTCGATCTGCTATCAAAAAATGAAAAGTTACGTCATAACGGTGAAGACGATTCGATCTGCCGTATTACTGATGTAACCAAGAAAGCTAACGGTGAAGACATTTTGATCTGTTGTCAAATGATGAAAAGTCGTGTCGTGACAATGAAGGCGATTCGATTTACCTTATGACTGACATGATCAAAAAAATCAATGGTGAAGGCGATTCGATCTGTCATTGAGAAAAAGAATGATAGTGAAGGTGATTCGATCTGCTGTTATAACAAAAATAATAAGAATTGCAAAAAAAAGACATAACAAAGTCACGAAAAGTTCTACACCTGTGTCAATGAAATTCTTTTTATGAAAATATGAAAACATTGGCTAAAAGATTCAAGCACGGTGCATAAGTCATGCATAAGTTATGTCATAAGTTTCATGATCATGATACATGTATTGATATCGTTATTTGTATATGCTAATAATGCTTTTATTACGTTATCTGTGAACTTACTGAAATTTCCTAAAAATCTCACTTTTTTAATTTTACCTATCATTTCTTACAGAATGATAGACGTTAGTGCAGAAATAAATGACTAAATACAAGATCCAGACTACTCGAGAAATTTTGAGGAACCCCTGAAGGTGAAAAATGGTAATTGTATATTTGTTCTTTTGGATTATAGAACAATGATGTGTACTATTAAGAATTCGATACATTATGTTTTATGTTTATAACTTTATGGGTTTAACATAGATTATCAGATGATATTCGCGAAGATTTAGATTTCTTTACCGACTACTTAGAATTAACCTTATTCCGCTGCAATATATATTTCATACTACTAGTAAGTTAGGTGTATGCACATTATTTTTGACATGAATGAGGGGTATGTAGTCTAGTGTTATATGTCCCGACGCTCCAATTTACGTTAAATCCCAAACGTAAATTAGGAGACATCACATAGATTGTCTTCAAACATACATCCATAAAAGGACTCTCAAAGTCCATCACATGTTCACAAAACATAACTAATATAGGGGATGTTTTGGGATTTTGGCCCAAGACATCCCCACATCTGAATCCCCATTTTAGAGGATCCTTTAGGGCGTGCTATAATAGCTCTAACCCCCTTTTCAACCCTGCGATTTATCGTCTCTAGTAAGATCTATGCACACCCTTAGGCTCCTGTTTCCTCTCTCTCTCTCTCTCTCTCTATGCGATTTGGGGTTCTCACCTCCCCCCATTCACTAGTATTCTTACTCCTTTGTTCTTTACCTATATTGCTAATGATCTATTGCTTGATTGTACTCTATTTGGGTCTGACTATAATTTCGAACCTAAATACTAGGGTTTCAAAAATTTTGATTTTGTGCATCTGCATTGGGCTCCTTGTGATGCTCATGTTGCTATTAACCCCTGTGATGCCCGTGTTGTTCAGCGTTTATTAACCTTTGTAATGTCATTTGTGATGCCATACCCAAGTTGCTCATTGTTTATTTTAATGTGATTTTTGTGTTATTTTGCTGTGATATTCAAATACTGAGATCTTGCTAAGTACTAAGCTATTGTGATGCCTCTATGAAGCCCATATCCTAATGCATTTGTGATGCCATTTTTTATGCCTTTGTGATGCCATTTCACATGCCTCTGTGATGCCATTTCACATGTCTCTGTGATGTCATTTCTTATGTTACATCTAGATCCCTATTTGTTATGCCTCTGTGATATTTACTTGTGATGTCTCTGTGATGTTGATGTTAATTACAAGTGCTCCATATTATTAAATTTTTTATACATACTTGTTGCCATATTAATTAAGTAGAGAAAAATCTCTTGTTTTACTTTAAATGAACAATGTTTAGGCATTGTCAAGGGACATATTGCATTGTATTCTATAGTGTGATTCCATTTGTTTAGCATGAACATAGCATGGGCCAAAGGGCCCGCATTGCATTGCCGCCATTGCATGTATTTTGTAATTTTTAGTTAGAAATGTGATGAGTGTGATTAGTTCTTATTGGTTATGTACTTGCTGTTAGGATTGTTTTGTAATGGATATCTAATGTAAGACTGTGATGAGTGGGGTGAATTCATAGTTTTTAGGCAGGGGGCACCATTGATATGGCGAGGTAATTTGTAAACCCTAGAAGGCCACCAACTAGGATTCCCAGTTTTGCAGTTGTTCGTGCATGTCTCTTGTCTTACACATATTGTCTTGTGAAGATAACATTTATGAGCCTTAGTTATTACACGTATTTTAGAGTATTGGGTATTATTTTATATGTTATATATTTATGTTTGTCTACAAACTTAAAGTAACACAAAAGAAAATACTACCCATTGCCTGGCTCAAGTAGTAGCACTACTAATCTATCACGCTTAGCAAACAATTTTTGCAATAAATACCCAATATGTTACTATGGTATTAAAGTATGCCGATGAACCGTGCATACTAAGGACAATGTGGGGCAGCGATTTTTCAGTTGCCAAAACTATGAGGTCAAAAATTATTTATGAAGAAAATACTTTTCTTGCATGTATTTAATTAAGTGCTCATTGTTTATTTATTTTGTTGTTATTTGCCAATCGTGTAGGCTGGGCACGCTTGCAGATTTATTTATTTATTAATATAACATACTAGCATATGGGCAAAAGATGATAAACCGATTAACAACTGGCATTCATAAGATACAAGCCTCAATTGACATCCAAACAAGTAGACATCGTCTAAAAATTTAGTGGCTTTTATTTTTCGAAAACAATTTTAAAAAATAGGTTTGATTTCATTTGTTACAAAACATTTTAATTCATACCTATAGTGCAAGACTCAACGTTATAAAATAAAATATAATTTTACAATAATAGTAACGCCCTGATTTTTTCACTTCAATTAAAACGTAAATCAAAGCGTCTGGACAAGTAACACAAGACTACTTATCCTATATAAATGTAAGGAGTAGCATATCTGCATCTAAGTTTACTAATTAAATGCAATACGAAACACAGCGGAAATAGGTAAATTTCCATTATATGCAAAGAGATCTAACTCTTGCATAAATAAATCACATGGTATAGTAAAACTATAACTTTCATAACTTCATATTTACAAAAATAGATTGTATCCAAAACTTACATAACCCAGTTAGTTTTTTTAAAACAAATAACATATCCCACTGTCGTCCAGTAGTCTTACTATTCTACTTGATCACGTAGATGGAATTTCATTCTATTCAAAGAGGAGTATTCTGTAGGACCCTCATGGTACCTCAAAATCTCCTGTATTATCTGAATCTCATGACAATTTATCTAATCCTACAACAACATCTATCATTTTATAAGGAATGATAGATAAAATTTAAAAGAGTGAGATTTCCAAGAAATCTCAATAAATACACAAATAACTTAACAAAGGCATGATCCGAGCATATCAATAATATATCATAGCATATATTTTAATGAATTACTTCACATGATTCATGATTGTCTCATGAGACTCATGTATATGGATGACCGAAATTTCCATACAAACTTATACTCTTATATAGATCCACCATCTTATACTTAAAACTTTTATTTACTTTCTTATATTGTGAGTCTTACTTATTTCTTACCCTCGACAAGCGTTATGCATCGCCGTCCCGTCGGGTCGGTCTTATTTATTATTTTCGATGAGCATTACATATCGCCGTCCCCATAAGGTTTTCATACATATAACTCATCAGTCGTTCGAGCGTTACGTATCGTCGTCCCTGTCTTGACGAGTCTCATGTCAGTCTTCTGGGCATTACGTATCGTTGTCCCTGTCATGACACGGAAAATACTTAACATAGCGGGCATTACATATCGTCGTCCCTGCTAGTCATGTCAGTCGTCTGGGCATTAGATATCGCCGTCCTCGTCATGACGTGACTGACTTATTAATCTTTCTACTTATAAAATCTTCTTAACGTATTTTCTTATAACAGACATCATGACTTAGGACGACGCATATGTGATGAAATACAATATACGTATAAACTTAGACTTATGACATGCATATTTTATGTCTTCATAGTTCATATAACATGTAAAATACGTTACAAGAACATACCTCACATATACATGCATATACGTCACATAAATTCATAACGTCAAAACTTAATGAATAATACATATGCAATTTATTAAAATTTTATTTAATTAGGGCTGGCCTAATTTTTATATGAATTTCATTCTTAATTATTTACTTATTTAACTTAAACCAAGATTTACATAATCACACACCCTAACTATACTTATAAGTTTTCTTGAATATTTCTCTTATATATATAATTTTATTATTTTTAGCATAATAATTCTCAAAAATCTTCCAAGTAAATTGAAAATTCTAATCTTACCATACTTGTTAAAAAAATCTTATTCAAATAATTCACTAAAAGTTTAGAATATAAGAAATACACCCCTTTTTGAAGTCCATATTTACTCTATCCTGCTACTTCAAATCCAATTTTGCTTTTTATAGAGTTTTTATCTCTCAAAACTTAAAACACAAAAGTTGTATATCTCTGTCTTAAATTTCCATAGCATTTTGAATCATTCAATTTCAATGTCACACTAAAAAGTTATGACCAATTTACCATAAATTATTAAATCTATCAGCATTACCCATTTTGAATCCATAAGTTACTAGGGTTGATCTTTCATTTTTTTTTAATCAAGACCTCATATTTTCACATAATAATTTTAATATATAATCATAAAATATATTCTTAAGATTCTAAATTTTTTCTTAACATTTTCCATAATAAAAACCACTCCATAAGTCAATAGCTTTCAATCTTCTACATAAGCAATACATAAGCTCAAACAAGCATCAAATAAGTATAAAATTAAATCTATAAATCAAACCACTTATACTACACCAAGATTATATTAATTAGTACACTTAAAATTTTTTCATAGTTAAATTAATTGTCTAGAATTGATCTTGCACCACCCTTTTCTCTAAAGCTCCCACTTAGCTTCCTTTTGATGTATGTGTGTTGTGAGTGAAATTTTTTGTATTTTTCTTAGTTTTCTCTCAAGGAAACCGTATGATCTCTCTAAAAGAAACAAGAGAAGCTTTTGTGTCTATTTATAGGGTAAGAAAGTGCTAGAGACTTGAGAAAGGGAGGGGGTATCTCGGCAATATCCTTAGCCGAATGGGTGAGGTGTCCCTCCTAGATGCAAGGCCTTATAATCACCCATAACCTCTAATGATTTTCTGAGATTTTCATACCATGTCTGAGCTTAATCCTTCTCTAAAATAATCTTGATCAATGGTTCAAAGAATTATAACACATGGATATAAAAATTAAACAAAAAGCCTCGAATATTTAATATGAGATCCAACCGACTATTTGGCCTTCCCTTGCACCCCACGGCTTCTAGACCAATTTCTCTCCTCTTGCCACATATTCTAACTCTCATTGGCACCATTGGGACATCTTGGAAGAATTCCTTTAAGGTTTAGTCAGCTATTGGTTAAAAATAGAAGGGTAACTTAGCTGATTTAGTTAGTTTTAAACCAATCAGATTTGTTCCTACTTCTCCCATGGTTATAGACAAATTTTCCTTCTAGAAACTCTTCTACCACAAAACACAAACCTTCTTACACATGTCTAAAAGATATACATGTAGAGAACCAATCAAATTCGAGTTTCTAAACTAGGTCGGTGGTGTAATTCATTTTCGGGCTTCAGTTTACGCTCAATTCACGTCAGTCCACTTCTAGCCTAAATAACCCATTGATCTACTTCGATCATCCAAAAACTAAAAACATGAAAGTTTTATATCATTCTCTTAGTGATCCATAGGATTTTGAATCACTTTATTCAGAGATCAGATGGGAGAGATATTTTTAATTCACCAAAATACATCAAAACCACCCGAGAACACTCAATTTGAGTTCTCCATTTGTTTTCTTACCCACCAAGGCTTCTAGATTATTTCTTATCAACTTTCCACATGTTCTCGAACATGTCAATACCTCAAAAAATTTGGTAGCTAATCACAAGTTTCGTCACATGGCCAAATATAAGACAACTTATCTAAGTCGGTTATCAGTTGACTCCTATTCCCATCCGTCTACTTTACACTAGATTTTGTCTTTGATCCATTACTTATATTCAAAAATCCAAAACATAAAAGTTCTATATATACTTCTTAAGGTTATATAGGAACTAGAATCATTTTATTTGGATTTCATATGACCAAGTTATGATTTTTCTACTGAAAGTCGACAGATAAGCCCGAGAGTACTAATCCGGACATACCAAGTGTTTGATAAATGATCCCTCTTGTTTCATATGAAACTTACTAAATAAAATTTTCTCATTTGAAATATTTCTACACACTTTTCAAGATCTTAAGGATAATTGAGAAAATATATCAAAAGTTTAATCTTAATCAAAATCACTAGTCAACTTCAAGTCAATGCCTATATATCCCATTCAGATCTGCCACCTCAATCTCAATTTTTTATTTGATTAAATCTATATCTATTAAAACTAAAAATATAAGAATTGTAGATATTCCTCTTAACTTTCCAAATTATCTTGAATCATCTCAATCCGATATAAAATGAGTAATTTATATCCATATTACTAAACGACGTTGAATCTGTCTACATTAGCCTAATCCGAAAATATCATAGGGTATATTTCTTACTCATACCACTTGACTTTCTTTATAAATTTCATTCAATTTCTATACAATATTACCTTGAATATTCAAAAATCATATCTTCTTATCCTTTTTAGTGTCTCCAATAATTTTTCTCCAATACTAATAAAATGCTCATTAAAACTATATACATATATCAAAATTTTAAGGGTTCCCTAAAATAATCTTAAAGAAACATAATCACAATAGAAAAAGGAAAACTTTGATAAAATCAAAAATATCAATTTAAGGGTGTAAATGTTGTTGTATCGTTTTTTCAAAATCTCAAAACTGATGTATATCGGTTCACTTTTAAAAAGAAAGTCCAAAACCGATCGAACAAGATTGATTACACTCCTATGTTGAAGTGTTATGCAACCCAAAAATTAGTCTAAACCTTGCTCAGACTCGGTGTCGATAATATGGAAATGACAAATTCATTCAAAGAATTTATGGCACAAATATTCAATTAGTTTGGGCTTGTTTATTATTGAATTGGGACCAAGACAAAAAATGTTCTTCTGTCAAAGACGTTCACGTTTCTTTTATTGAAGTAAATACAAATGGTTTAATTTGAGATTTTCTGAGAATCGGGTTAGTAAAATCTTATATTTTGTATATCAAGAAAAGGAAAATCCGATAAAATCGAAAATATCTACTTAGAGATATAAATGATATTGTATCGATTTTTCAAATTTTAAAACTGATGTATACCGGCTCATTTTTAGAATATAGCTAGAACCAGATCGAACAAGATTTTACACCCCTATATAAAAATGTTGTGCAACCCTAAAATTAATCTAAACCTTACTCAGTGTCCATAATAAAGGAAACTAATGGAGATATATATGTAATATTTTTTTAATAATTTTTCATACAATTATATTTTAAATAAAGGATTGGTAAATGATATTCATAATTATTAAATGCGTAAGTGTCACGTATTTTTTTATAAAAAAAAAAAAATATGACATCTATATTAAATTGTTGATACTAGGTTTTTTAAAATAAATAAATATACCACCTTTATTCATGCATGGCTAGAGTGGCGCTAAAGCCACTCCGACTAGGATTCTGCCTAGGCTTAAATTTCTTTTTTTGTTTTGATTTTTTTCATATAATTTTTTAATAGTTTTAATATTATTAAAAAAAAGAAAAATCACCACATTATTTAATCATTAAATAAAAAGATAATTATAAAAAATATAAAAATTTATTGAAGTCTAACTTTTATCTATGACTTTAGAGACTGACTTTAGTATTTTTCTATCAAATATTACTTAAGATATTATAAAAGAAAACAATTAGGTGTGCTCTTAGAGCATTAATATTAGTTTCATCAAAATATATTATTAAAATTTAATGAGAAGTACAAATTTAATGAGAAGCCAATACTAAAATAATCTTATATTGGATTCATAAAAAATATTTTCGTCATATTTGATTAAAAATGAAAAAAAAATAAGGATAATAATATAAAAATACTTTTGATTTGATTTTTGAATAGTAATCTTTCAAATTTAAGGCCGGTTTGGATTCGTAGACGAGAGATCGTTTTAATTCATCTCAAACTCATCATTATATTTTTTCAAATTTTCATACAAAACAAAATTTCAATACAATTTTTTTTAAATTCTAATACATATTTTTTAAATTTCAATTCAACATCTTTAAATCTTAAAATAAAAATAATATTAAAAAATAAATTAAATTTATCTTAATTGATCTTATTTTTTAATTTAAATTGGACTTTAATATTGGCTTCTTATTAAATTTTAATAATTTTTTATATAAGACTAATACTAATACATTTAAGAAGTTAACGTGTCACGCTTTATTTTTTCTTACATTCTAAAAGCCGAGAACAGCCATCTCGTTCAGACAAAATACTAGTGCTTTTAACGTGTCTCGTTCAAACTTCTGGAACACTTTTTTTCTTTTAAATGTCGAAAATCATTGAGATAGTCCATACAGTACAAAAAAAAAAAAAAATTCTGAAACCCCGTTCTCTGCCCCGCGTCGTCTCCCCGCATCTCCGACCAGCAGCACTGTTCCGCGGCGTCAGCTCAGGTAGGTCTCCTTCCTGCTCTCTCTCGTCGGCCTCTAGCCCCGACTCTGTCTCTGTCTCTGTCTCTCTTCCTCTCCTGGTTTTGAGCGAAAAATCTAAATGTTTACTGTTACAGCTGCCTCCACCGTCATCTGGACTCCAGCGCCGCTACGTACAGGCTACAGCCGTCCGAGACGCCCCTCCCGCGTCTCCATGCTCCAGGCAATTTCCACAGCCATTCCCCTCTTTCCCTCGAATGCATGATGTGCCCTAACCCAACTTGTTAAAAAATCCCTAGATTGATCCGTGCCACCCACCTGCGATGCCTTCCACCGCCACTCTACCTGTGACGGTGCAAGAAACACGTGCCAGAATACAGGTAATCTCGTGCCTCTCTATGTCTCTGTGGTTGATATGCCCACCGATATTCCCGGATGCCTTTTTTTGTGTCCCCGAACTATTTTTCTCTTGTTTATTAATATTGGTTGTGATGGCGGGTTCTACCCATTTGCGTGCCTTAGTTGTGTTCGTATGTGTGTATTTTCTCGTATTGGTGGCAGAACCTTTTGTTAATTTCTTCCTTCTGTAAATGCGTCCTTTAGATCAGTGTATAAATGCAAACATTTTGATCGACTTAAACAAAGATCTGCTCCATAGTGCATGCAAGACCCACATAAAAGCCAAGAGTTAGTATGTCCTTCTTAACTTCTCTGGTCTTTGGGCTGATAATGCTATAGGCTCTGTTTCAGTAAAGTTCAACCAACTCTGGTAAGCAATTTGCTATCTATCAATTTTGATGAACTCGACTGTTTCTGGCATTTATGTACTTTTTTTTAATCTTTTAAGACTTCAAATATCATGTTTCTAGATATGAAAATTTAGTTCACTCACTTAAGTGAGGACACTTTTCTTGGACACCCAGTGCCAATCAAAAAATAAAAAATTTAGTTCACTCACTTAGATATAGATTAAGTATCATTTCAATTTCTTTCCGGGTGTGTTATAGTGAAATGAAAGTCGAACTGAAATTAAACAATTTAAAACTTATTTATAGTGAGTAAAGGAAGTGTAGTGTGGTTTCAGATATCATTCCATGCACTGTCATTTTAGCCAGGATATTTTTGAAACTATTCATATTGTTCTAAGAAGTCTTAGCACTTGATGCCTAAATTCCTAATATATCTAGCTTCATTACCCTGGAGCATGTGTCTTGTGCAGCAAAGAAGTACACAGCATCTAGTAACAAGGAAGATTATTATATACAAATCTCACCTCTGATTAAAACTTGGTGTTCACTCTTGCTTGGAACCCTTTTCCACTGGTGAAAAACAGAAAAAAGTAAAAAATAAAATAAAATAAAACAAAACATTGGTGGTGCCAGTTTGTGTTGCACATATCTGATTATTATTTGTCACTCATTTGGACCAAGGAAAACAAAGAGAGGCATGTGCTTTCTCTTAAACCATGGGTACCTAAATATTCTGTTCTATTGCCTAAACCGGAATGACCCTAGAATGGAAATCGAAACTTGCACAGTACTAATTCATCATTTCAGTTCAGATGCCAAATAATGTTAAATACTAAAGAAAAATGCTAATGGTCACTGTCTAGATATTTATTTCCAGAAAAGAAATAAGTAACAAATTTGTATTGATTTTAATACTTGTTGATTTTTTACTTTCTTTTTCAGGTATTATATTGAATGTCTAAACAAGGTCTTACAAAAATGCGGGGATATGATAGAGATGTAAGCAGACTTGGATTTCTGTTCAATTCATTACTATGTTCGAACTCCTCTGTTGTGGTGACATTTTCACACTGGTTATGATGATATAGGAATTGCATGGAGAAGTTGAAGATTATGAAGAATATGAGGAGGAAGGGTCAGAGCTAGATGAAGATCCTGGGGAGGGGGAGGAGGAATATGAAGAGGAAGATCCAAAGCTTACCAGGGAGGAATTAGAGTATCTAGAGTTGAGGCAAAGATTGAAACAGCAAATCAGAAAGAAGATGAAAAAGGATAATGATACTTCTATAAATGTAAATCGTTCAGATGAGAAGAAGAATAAGAAACTTCCATATGATAAGTATGTCCCCATTTTCTCCTATATGCCATAACTTCATTTTCTACTAGTTTAACATGGAATTTCCCCTCTTTCTGATGTTTCTTGGCTTTTGGGGGCTTGCATTTTCACTTCTTGTTTTGGACTTTCAATAATAACCTAGTACTTTAAATTAATATCATGACAATGACTTTGATGTATTTCTCCTGTTTTGTTCATTCCTCTTGGTAGTTGGCATGGATCATGTGGATCTTTGCAGAGCATTTGCTTTGACATTCTTTATTCTTTACCAATGAACTAATAAACTTTGAAGCTGTTTTCAAGCTCATCAGGAATTGTCATTTGAAAAACCATGGAATCAATCTGTGTTTTTCAGGTATAGTTGTGAGTGTGTTGATTGGCTGCTTTTTATGTATTCCAAGTTAACTGGTGGCAAGATTGATGGCACCTGAACTTGTAATGTGACATTTAGTTGCTCCTCAATAACAATTTGGATAAAGAAACAAACATTTATGTATGACTTGATTTAATTAAATACAAACTAGTCTAAATTAGTTGGCCTATAAGCTTTCAATATTTGACACTAAGAAAAAAAAAAGATTTTGCCCTTTTTATCAGATTGACTATATATGCTTCTCGGGTGAAGCATACAGAGTATTTTACATGGTCACACCCAGCTCAGAAATCTTGATTTTTTGAATTGTAGGCCCACTGGCATAATTAATTTTCTGCTTATTTTGTTATTGTTTTCATATGGGTGAATTTTAATTGTTTTTTTTTAAGTAATGGGTGAGTTATAATTGTTGATTGGATTCCAGATTTGTTTGTGTCATTTAAGATAAGTTTTCAATGAGAAACCTTGCCTAACATGATCCCTAGACGGTTGGAAACTTCGTAATCTGTCACAGCTGTTGTATTATGTCAAAACCCCCAGAAACCACTAAGGCTCTATTTGGTTATGCAGTTTAGATGAGATGAGATGAGATGTTTTGAATAGTAGTGTGGTTTTTTTTAGATAAGATGAGATGAGATAGTTTGTAAAGTAATATATGTTTGGATAGTGGGATGAGATGAGATAGTTTTGAGTTTTTGGGATTTGATGAATAGGTGGGTCCCACTTGACTTTTTAATAAGATGAGATGTGTACTTTTTACTTTTTGAACACTGTTAATGTCAGAAATTGTTGGGATGAGTTTGAAAATTTATAGACTTTTTACTGTTTGAACACTGTTAATGTCAGAAATTGTTGGGATGAGTTTGAAAATTTATAGATGAAATAGAGATGAAACCAAGATGACTTTTTGGCATTTGGATAGCCAAAACTAGAAAACTCACAAACCAAGATGAGATAGTGTAACCGAAGAGGTCCAAGTCTTCAGCGACGAACATTAGGACTGAATAAGTAGAGTGTTATGATGTAGAATTATGGAAATCACATGTAAATCACCTATTCAAGCTGTAATAATTAGAAACCTCTCACCATGAAGAGGCTTCTGATATATTTGGATTCAATTAGGAAGATCTTTCTTTTATTCTAGAGGTTGACCTGAGTTTTGAAGCTGTCATAACAGCGGACAGCAAGTATATTAGACCATTAATGGCTGCCGACTCATTGGGACCGTATTTGGAAGGTTCTTCCACCAATATTAAAGGAAAATCTTCCTTGAATCATGCTGAAAATCCCATATTCTTCTCTGAATCTATAACTGCCAGCCCCTACAGCCTTGACTCCCATTGAAATTTCCAGATTTCCCTCATGACATCAAGGCTGCCCAAGTAATTAGATCCAGATTTCCTCCATTTATCACCCTTGGGTCTAGAAACACTAGATCTCTTTTGTACCCAAGTAATTAGGTGTTTTCTTTTAAACCCCTAGGGGTGGGGGCTTGGGGATATGCTCTCTCCAGGCCTAAGGTTCAAATCTCATTGGGTGTAAACAATCTATAGGGGCTGTCAGGTTGGAGGATTTTTTCCTTGAATTATCTGAGATGCACTTGTGGAAAACTGCTTGCTGATGAAAAAAATTAGGTGCTTTCTTTGGTATACTTACCGTGTACTTGGGCAACATCTATTATTATGTTTCAATAATATTTTATAATACCTATCCAAAACCCTAGCTATCATCCATTTATACTAACCCTAGCAGCATTTCAAGCCTTTTAACCAACAAGGTAGCAATAGGGAAACCACTTGACCCTTACTTTATCACCCAGCAGCCAAGAAGCACCCCATGCACCTTTATTCTCATAAGTCACCAAGAGAAGAAACTACAGCCCCTCTCCTCCATATCTTGCCACTCTCTTCTCTGTCTACGCAAGGATTCCTGTGGCAAACCGGTCACTGCCACCCTAGGTAATTTGCAGTCCCACGAGCACCCTCTCTTCCAGAAAATTGGGATGATTCACAAGAGATTGTACAATTAATAAAACACATAAAAAGAATTATTAAACAAACAATGTGTTGAATAAACATCATCAAAGTTTTCAAACAAATTAAATTAAGAAAGTCGTTATCATAATGTAAAATTAAACTAAGATGCCTAGAACCAATATTTTAGACGACTTCATCTATGCTTGGTCCGTTTGCTCACCTCATTGTCTTTCTCACCTGGGTCATTAAAATCATAAAACAAAACTAAAACAACTCAAATACTCAATAAGAAACCCACCATAAGTAAACATGGCAAACATAAGGTTTTTCATAAAATATTTAATGCTTGAGAGAGTTAAAATCTTGACTATTCACACTAATGCTTATGGCATGCACGACTTAGAATTATTATCTTCATTATCTTGTCTCAGCTTATTTTGAGGGGCCAATACATCTTAACCCCATATGCAAAGATCAGTTCCACATCTTGTGGCCATAAGGGGAACTTTTTTTTTTTGGTAAGTAAGGGATAAATTTCATTAATGAGGGTGAAAAAGGCAAAGTCCAAGTATACAAAGAGTATACAAAAGAACATCTAAGTACAAACTAAGAGCTGAAAAATTAAAGACAAGAAGTTATGGACATTGTTTCCATTTAATACAATAGCAGAAAATCACAACAATAAAGTATGCGTGAAAAAATCCTGTAGCCCCGCCAATGTACGCTTCTTGTTTTCAAAGCATCATTCGTTTCTTTCTGCCCAAAGACACCACATTATGCATAACAGCACCATTGTCCGCATTGCTGCCACTTACGGACAACCTTGTATATTCCTCCAACAACCTAACAAATCCACCACGCTCCCCGGCATAACCTAAGCTATGGCAACCCTACGAAAAACCTCGTCCCACAACATCCTTGCAACCTCATAATACAATATGAGATGATCTTTATATTCCCCAAGTTTTTTGCACATATAGCACCAATCTAATACTACACATCCCCTTTTTCAAGTTATCCATAGTCAGAATCTTCCCAAGGGCTACGGTCCATACGAAGAAGGCAACCTTAGAAGGCACACAAGATTTCCAAATATTTTTCTAGGGGAAATGAGCATGCCCATGCGTTTCTAAGATTTTGTAGTAGGCCTTAACTGTATATTGCTTGTGGTTATTGAGCTTCCATTTCAATCTATCTGCCTGTACCAAATGAGTCCTCAAGGGATGTAGTGAATTAAAAAAATCTGCAATAATAGATAATTCCCAATCATGAAAATTCCTAATGAATGAGATATTTCATTGATAAGAACCATGAGAGAGTGACCACATGTCAGCAATTGAGGACTCCCTATTAACAGCAATGCGATATAAAGCTGGGAATGCTTTACCCAACGCAACCTCACCGCACCAAACGTCTATTCAAAAGTTGATTCTGGTGCCCTCTCTAGCCACATAGCGAATGTGACTTTCAAAACTTGGCCAGTCCTTCCTAATGAACTTAGATAAACCCACACCATATCTTCCTGACTTCGTTAGAACGCCAAACCCCCCCCCCCCCCCCCCCAAGCCTCTCCATATCTAGAGTCGATAATCTCCTTCCACAAAGACCCCCCTTCTGATGATATCTCCATAACCATCTTCCCAATAAAGTTTTGTTATAAGTTTTCAAGTTACACACCCTCAAGCCACCATATGCTATTGGGGAACATACTGTCTTCCAGTTAACCAAATGAAACTTTTTCTCCTCCCATACCCTCCCTAAGAGGGCTCTGAAAAGTTTCTCAAATTTAGTCACCACTCCTGCAGACATAGGAAACAAAGAGAGAAACTATATAGGGAGATTAGTAAGGGTGCTTTTAATAAGGGTGAGTCGACCCCCTTTCAATAAGTACACTCGTTTCCACCTTGCTAGTCTTCTTTCAAAATTCTCTATAACTCCATCCCAAATGGATCTAGCCTTGAAAGTTGCTTCCAACGGAAGACCCAAATACTTTGTTGGTAAAGACGATACCATTCAATCCATGAGATCTGCTAGTCTGGTAATATGTGGAACTGCACCCACCGCCATTATCTCGGACTTGTCAAGGTTCACCTTCAGCCCTGATACTGTTTCAAAACAAAGTAACAGTGCACGTAAACTTTCGATTTGATTAACATCCGCATCACAGAAGAGTAGTGTATCATTTGCAAATAATAGATGAGAGATATTAACAGACCACTATTGCTATTTCCAACCTGGAAGCCAGACATGAAACCACCCCCCACTGTGGCCGTTATCATTTGATTGAGTGCCTCCATAACAATAACAAAAAGGAGAGGAGAAATAGGATCTCCTTGCCGCAAGCCTTGGGAGCTCTAAAAAAAACCAGCGGATGAGCCATTGACGAGAACTGAAAACTGTACAGTAGAGATACACTGATGTATGTAGGAGATCCACCTACCCCCAAATCCACATCTCCCAAGTAAGTATAAGGGAAATCCCAATTCACATGATTATAAGCCTTTTCTATATCAAGTTTGCAAAGAATACCTGTACTCCCCTCTCGTAATTTATGATCCAAACATTCATTTGCAATAAGAATCGAATCAAGGGTTTGTCTCTCCTGAATGAAGGCATTTTGAGGCTTGGAGATAATTTGCTTAAGAATAGGGCTTAGGCGGTTAGCAAGGACCTTTGTAATAATTTTGTACACACTACTAACCAAGCTTATAGGGCAAAACTTCTCAATAGCTGAAACCCCAATTTTCTTATGGATGAAAGCAATAAAAGTCACATAAAGGAATTTTTAAACTTTTGGAAAGAGTGAAATTCCCTAAAAACTTGTAAAACATCACATTTCACAATGTCCCAACAAGTTTAAAAGAAACCCATTGTGAAGCCATCCGGGCCCAGTACTTTGTCCTTAGCCATAGTTATGACCTTAAAAATCTCCTCTTCCTCAAAAGGTCTCTTCAACCAGCTCATACTTTGCGAGTCGATCACTTCAAACGGCAAATTATCAAGTTTTGGTCTCCAACCAGCCGATTTTGAAAGAAGATCTTCATAATAATGCACAATGTGGTCTTCAATGTCCAATGGAGAAGTAAAAACCTGATTATCGGAATGAAGAACCTCAATAGGATTGTTTCGTCTGTATGAATTAGCCACTTTGTGAAAGAATTTTGTGCATTTGTCCCTTTTTTCAACCAAAGAGCCTTGGATTTATGACGCTAGGAGATCTCCTTTGCCAACAATATTCTTTCTAGGTTAGCCACAACTATACCTTTTCTCTCAAACACTCATTCCGAGCTGTCGTCCAAAAATACCTTTTCCTCTAGCTCTTGCAATTCCTCCAAGAGAGTTGCTTTCTGATTATCAGTGTGACCAAAGATTTCTAAGTTCCACTTCTTCGGGTTCTGCTTCAATGCCTCCAACTTACTTGCAAGAATGAAACTAGGGGTGCCCTCGAATTGATACGTTGCCCACCAAGCAAGTACCAATTCCTCAAATCCGTCAGTTATGAGCCACATGTTCTCTAATTTGAAGTAACGTCGGCCCCTATGGATGCCTCCACAGTCTAGCAATATATGAAATCGATCTGAGATGACATGGGCTAACTACTTTTGGCATAGCTCAAGATAGTGTGCTTCCCATGTTGGGGACACTAGGAATCTATCAAGTTTCGACCAAACACGTCTATTCGACCAGGTGAACTCTCCCCCATTTAGGGGAAAATCCATGAGGCCTAAATAAAAAATGAACTCAGAAAATTCTTCCATAGCCACATAATTCCTAAAATTTCCAGAACGCTCGCTAGGAAAACGAGTGATATTGAAATCACCACCCATGCACCAAGGCACATTCCAAATGGAGTAAATACTCGCCAATTCTTCCCATAACTCTCTCATTTCCTTGTCTACATTTGGCCCATAAATGCCTGTGAAGGTCCACTCCCACCCACTGCAATTTAAAAAGGGAAGCTACTGAGAACTCACCAATAAATTCTTCCACTGCTTCCTTAACTTTTTTATCCCACATTAATAACACGCCACCCGAGGCTCCCATGGATGCCAAGTATGACCGTCTCATATACAAACACCCCCATAGACTGTGGACAATTCGTCTATCAATGACCCGAAGCTTTGTTTCCTGCAAGTATACTACATCAGCATTCCATATTCGCAATAAAGATTTGATACAGAGGGTGTTTATTGCGATCATCGAGCCCCCGCACATGCTAAGAGAGGATCTTATGCTTCATGAAAACAATAAGGAGCCCCTCCCTTTTGATGTGTCCCTACCACTACTCACTTCCTTCACATCGTAATTAATGGAACAAGTTAACTTTTTTAATTCCCTTTCCCTCTTAGGGGATGACTTCGAACGCCCATTTTCCATAGCAATGAGAACACAAAATTGCTCTTCATATCCTCCAAAAGTGATCTCTATCACAGTTTTCATAGCTTCCACCTGATCGAAAACCCAATATGAGGAATTTCTCCCCCTGATGGGGCAGGAAGGTAGTGTGCATAATGATCCCCTCCCCTGGACTGTTATGGATCACATATGACCAACTATTGGTCTTGATTCTCGATCTGAGTACTAACCTCTGGGCTGGAGGAACCAATTCTAGGAACCACTACCTCCAGGGGCAGACCTACTTGGGAGGTACAGCCCCCCCCTCCCCCCCCCCCAAAAAAAAAAAAATTCTTCAAAAAATTCATATATAATATATAAGTATATATATTTACATATATATAATATTAAATTATCCCTCAAATTATAAAAAAATTAAAAATTATTCCCCCAAATTTTTATTAAAAAGTATTCTCCCAAATGTCAATACACATATAATTTTATTTTAACTTTTAATTTTATTGAAATTCAAATTTCAACTCATATAGTTTCATAATTACTTTAACAATCTAATTCTAAAAAAAATATGGTTATAAATTTATATGATTGTCAAAATTGATTAATTATATTTACTTATATATTTTCACTTTAACTTGCTTGTATGATTATAAGATATAGTTTGTTAAAAATTTAACATCGGTATATTAGTAGTTATTAGAAATTTTTTATGTTTATTCTTGATCTAAATTTTTTTTAAATCGAAAAATAATATGAGCAAGTAAAAAAATTGATTTTTTTTTAAAAGGACGTAGATAATTCGAAGAGTAATACATTTAGAGAGTTCGACAACCAAAAAATGTGATACTTCTATCATGTCCTTTTAAAATTTATATATAGCACACATTTTATCGATCGCTCCCTCAAATACAAAATCCTGGTTCCGCCCCTGACTACCTCTCCACTGACCTCGAGGTTCCCCTGTATTTCCATCGGACACCCAGAGCACTGAGACCTAGAACCTTCAACCTGCACACAAACATTTTCTAGCATTATTTGTGCAGTCGCTGGTGAAACCACACAGCAATTTCTAGCCGTTTCTGAAGTTGCGGCAATTTTTGGCAGATTCTGAACACGCGGCGGTGAGATCTCTGTAATTTCTAAACTCTGGTGCTACCTCCGACGTCACCAGCGTTTTCTAACCACACTGGAGTTCCTTCGACACGATCACCGGTGGCTCCGGCGAGGCCTCTGCAAGTCTAGGGCTTGATCTCTGTGGGTTTGACGTAGTATAGGGCTCGGACCCAACCTTTCAGGCTTGTAACTCGTGTGGGTATTGGGCCTCATTAGCTCTTCCTCGCCCACAAATGGGCTGATCCATGGGGCTGAATCTCAAGCCCAACAATTCCCAACCCTAGAACTACTAATCTGATCATAACATACTGTGGTGGACCACATTTAGGTTCTTGACTTGCACAACCTCCCATAATTGCATTGGTACCATGTATTTCTATAGCCATCTTTTTTTTTTAATTGGCATTGGGTGTCCGAGAATACCATCCCTACTAATCCCAGGGGTGCACAGACTACTATCAGCAATGGTTTTCCCTCAAGTGTACCTTTAGTAATTCATTGAGAAAATCCTCCAGTCTAATGGCCCTTAGAAATTGTTTACACCCAAGAGGATTTGAACTTTAGACCTTGGAGGGAGCATACTACCTAGACCAAGGACTTTACCGCTTAAGCCAACCCCTAGGGCCATCTTATTAATCATGATATTTATTTCACACTTTATCATATGATCAGTTTCAAATGCTCAGGGACATTCTCGGGGATGGATGAGGGACCTGCTTTTGATTTTCGGAAATGGGTTTCGGGGACATGAGGGCGGGAGGGAGGCATGAGGGATGAGGGGGAGTCTGTCATCTAGAGTTTCAAATGGCTGCTGCTCAGTTTCATGTTTGAGATTTTTTTTTTTTAAAAAGTGAATCATGTGGCATGGGGAAAAACGAGCGGTATAACTGAGGTGGCCCGGTATCGACTGAACCTTGGTTGGTAAAATGTGAGAAACCACCCAACTTCTAGAAGGACCAAGAATCAAGGTTGCTGCCTGCAACCTAGACAGCACCTAGAACCCTACTTGTACCTAGTATTGCTTGTAAAAGGGCTTAGAAGCATGCATAACAGGTTCCTAGACATGCTAATTTGACATCATAGGCTACACACAACACATGCTGTCAGGAGCCTGATAGCATCACAATGCCATACAGCTAGTAAAATCATGAATTTCATCTTCGATATGTGTCGAGTTAAGCGACACACTTGCATGCATTGCAACCCACTCACAGCATGCAAGTTGTTTTAAGTATGGATTGACATGAAATATGTTTGTAATTTAATAGGTGCTTGAGTGAGTTGCTTATTTGATTCTCAAATTGCAATTACATATGCTCATGTTTTAACAAACGTCTTCTACTGTAATGGATTCAGTATTTGTGTATATATCCTTAAATGGAATGTTGAAATGCAACTATCTATGGTAGTTTGGTGAGCTTTGTTGCGTGAACATGGATAAATGACTTCACGTCAGCATGACATGCGCCCATAAATGATATGCTTTTAATGTCTAAGGTTTTATTATGTTTACAGTTTTGTATAATATTCCATGTAATATCTAATTTTGCTTATTTATGCAGTTTCGGATCCTTCTTTGGTCCTTCTCAACCAGTAATTGCCCAAAGAGTAATACAAGAAAGCAAGTCATTGTTAGAAACCGATCATTTGGCATCCAGACTTTCGAACGCCCTCCATGGAGTATGTGCTGTAAACCTCAGATGTGTGTTATTGGAATGTATGCAGCAAATCTGATATGTCCCAAGCTGTCTATGCATATTGATGGAGGGTTTTGAATCAACGTTGATGGTACCACATTTGGGCATGCGTCCAAAGTGATTATGCAGTGTACCTTAAGTCATTTATTTGCAATATTTTAAATAGTGTGTTGATTTAGTAGAAAGTTTGGTGCATTCAAGAGAATGAAATTCTTTTACACAAAATAATTCTTGGTATAAACACTGATATAAAAAATAAAAAAAATTCTTGGTATAAACTGATTCTGTGAGGTTGACTTATAGATGAGCTTCAGGGAAATTGCCTTTGGACATTTGAGTAGTTAGTTGTTTAGTGCCATAACTCAGAAGTTTGAGACCCTTTTATTTGGGATGTTTGTTGGTGGTTATGCCAGAAATGGTATCAAACTTTCTTTGTACTGTTATCTTTGATTGAAATGACTTTTGCCAATGACATCTAGCATTTTGGAAGATTATGAAAAAAAAATTTCCACTGTAGGATTGTAATATGCATTGAATATGGTCCCCATTACTTCCATATTCACAAATTTGTGCTTGTAAATATTTGGTTTTGGATAAAAACGCCTTCTTTCTGGTTCTTATTATTTCTACCCTTTTATTGTCAATTTAGTTAATTTCCATTTCTTTTTCTATTAAACTGTCTCCTTTGGCCATTTAGTTCTTTTCCTCTGACAATAGTTCGTACTTAGTTTGCAGAAATAAATGGTTTTCAAATGTAATTCTTCTCAGATGTTCTTCTTTGCCTGGCGAGAGACAATTTTTCTGTGTTCTTTTTCCTTGAAACAATTATTAATTTTATGATTCTGTATTCTCATATTCTAGAATTTGGTTCACTTATTAAAAAAAAAAAAGAAATTCTAGAATTTGGCTTGCATGGTCCAGATGTGTGTGCGCTGAATGCAAGAAGTCTGAAGTTTGTATATTGTTGTTAACTTCATATTATGTGGTGTTTATCTTAATTTCCTTCCCGTCCTTGCAGCACAAAAAGGACACTTCAATATCTAAAGTGCCAAAACTTGGATCGCGTGACCAGCCACTGAAAGTAAAAAACGAGGTATGCATAGAGCAGTCTGTTTTTGTGTTGGTCTTTGAACAGTAACAAGTGTATGCGAGTTGTTTTCACCCATGCAATAAGTTGTCTATTATGCAGTTAATAACTAAAGTCCAAAAAATCAAGGATACAAGAGATTATTCATTCCTATTATCTGACGAGGCAGAGCTTCCTGCTTCTTCTAAAGAGCCTCCGCCTAGAAATGTCTCCTTCCCAAATCATGGTTCTGGTGTGTTACTGCTTCACTACCTCTTGCTCTATTGTACTTATGTCAAACTATTTCAGTGAGAGAACTTATGAAGGGTTTTTCTGATATTGAAGAGGTGCGAGCAGCTCATGTGCCAATGAAGAAGAGTAAAGAACCTTTGGGCAGCAGTGGCAGACATGAAGAAAGGAAAACTGTTTCTATGAATGGTCAGTTCTATTCTAAAGCAGGGTCCAAGTTGACTTCTGCTAGTAAGACAGCAGATTCTAGAAAACAACTCGGTAGCAACATTGGGAATGGGCCAGGCAGGCTTGTGGGGCGAAAAGCCTTGCCTTTGAAGAACCCTGTCGCTACCATGGACAAAAAGGCTGCAATAGAGAAGAAAGTTTATGCACCAGCTGCAAAAAAATCCTTGCATGGCGTGCAGAGATCATCTTCACAAGTGCAGTCATCTGCTCCAAAGCGGCCCCTAGAACAAAACAAGGGACAACAAGAATCTGATAAATCTAAAACGGTGCCGAAACAGCCATTGGCATCATCAAAACCAAAGGTTTGTGCCCACTCTTTGCACACGCACACTTGGACAACACCATGTTGCCCTTTCAGTGTTTTTTGCGAAATTTTGCATGGCAGTAATTTGCAAAGATTCACAATGTCTACTCCCTTGCATGAAATGTCGACAGATAAACAAGCCACAAAAGCAAATTTCATCGTATCAGACTTCCAGAGACCATCGACCCTTGAAAAAGCCAAGGCCTGTGAGTCGGTATTCTGATGATGATGATGATGATGGTGTAAAAGCCATTAGTATGATCAGACAAATGTTCAGGTACAGAGTTTTCTTTCACTATCTATTTAATATTCTGTGTCATTGGGCAGGATGTGGAAGAAGTCTGTTTGATTTCAAAAATTCTGCAGCAGGAATTCTGACTATTTTTCTTCTTTGCTCTCCTACATTATATACTGAGGTTCTTATGGAAAAAGACAATTGTTTTGTATAATTGTTGTATTGAAAGTGGCATACATTTTGTCAGAGTTGTAAAATGTTAAACAGAACTGCCAATTTATGCCGAAAAAAAAATGGGGCGTTGATTGTTATTTGTGGACATTGGGGTAGACCTAAAGTCAACCTAAGCTAAAACAGAATAGCCAATTGTGGCAGCTACTTTAATGCATTTCTGTTGAATTAAATGGGGGAAAGTAAGGAAAAAAATGAAGTCAAATAGCTGCATACCTGACATCTGACTGGTGAAATCTTTATTAGGTACAATCCCCACAGATACGAGGATGATGGTGATGATAGTGATATGGAGGCAAACTTTGCGGATATAATGAGGGAGGAGAACAGAAGGTTTCTATTGTTTCACTTTTGCTTGATTAAGACACTGTTCATCTCTTTTCTCCTATTTGATGAAATCATGTTCACTTTTCATATCTTCCCTTCCATTCTCTGGATTGGATAAAAAAAAATCTATATTTTTCTGTTTTCCGAGCTATTTATTTTCTTTTTCTTTTTTATTGCCTTTTTTCTCTGTTACAGTGCATTAATTGCAAGGAAGGAGGATGAAGAGCAACTTAGATTGATAGAAGAAGAAGAAGAAAGAGAGCGGCTGGCACGGTTGAGAAAGTTAAAAAAGCGTAAGCTGGGCCATGATTGACCAAAGGAATATCTTTTAGGACATTTGTCTGCTTAATTAAGTTCATATCATTTTATATCACCATTTTGTTTATATGTATTTTTATGTATACATAAAATTAATTTTATGCCAAAGTTGCTAAATGATAGTGCCGATAAATTCTTCAATTGTAGGGTTAAGATGTTGCCAAAGTTTGATGGTGCTTTCGGCGAAATATTTTATACTCATGCAAACCAACGAAAAGGACGACGGTTATCTTATCTATCATTCCAAAACACGAAGTGGTAAATAACTAAGATAATATAAATATAATATAAGAAATGTAAGTGGGGCCAATGAATGGTTTGGATAACATATTATAGGTGGACTATAATAATTGATTGAGAGTTAAGTTCAATACTATTTGGTTTGGAGCTTATGTTGGGCATGCCTCCCAATAGAGGAGACTAAAGGAAATGGAAAAGGATTCCTTGTGAAATATACATTGCTTGTAAGGTTGGCATGTGTGACTCTCTTCTTAAAAGAGGGAGAAGGTAAAAAATTGTTGTAGTTGGTAGTGTGGTGATTAGAGTTTGTTAGAGGATTATTATTAGAGGTGATTCCCGCCCTACCAGGGGTGGGATTCCCCTACTTCTGCCCCCCACCCTCGGCTAGGTGTGGGGGTTATACTTTATCCTGCACCGCACTCCTGCCTACACGGGGGCGGGGTACCCCGTCCCGTAGCGGGGGTGGAGATCTATCTGCCTACCCCTCATCCCCCACCCATATAGGGCCTTGGCCTAGTTCATACTTTTGTGTCTTTTTTTACTCGAATCAAATTTTTAGGCTATCTTTTGCCCAAAAAAACATTAAATCTAATTTAATTACATATTAAAAAATATCAGTCTATTAATTACTAAGTAACAATCATTATTAAAGTCTAAAGTCATTTAAAAATATTACTAAAAATTTAAAACAACAAAAATTTAAAACTTAAAAGTAAAGACTACTAGACTAGTTATTAAGCTATTACAATTTACAAATTTACCATAATACAAATTAATCCTACAAATTACAAAATTACAAATTGTGCTATTAACTATTAATATTACAAATTTACAATTTACAAAATCATAAGAAATAAGAATCATAACATTGGATATTGGTGATTAGACTTTGTCACTTTAAAGAGTTGTAATGCAAACTTGGGTGGGGACCGTGGAATTGTTAGGCCTTGGTAATACTGATTGTTGTAATTGTGAGAATGAAAATGATAAAACTTTAAGCTTAACCTGCAATAATAAATTAAAAAAATAATTAGAATACAAATATAAAGCTATAAGTTATAAACATGAATTTTTTTTTTATCAAAAATACTAAGTTACTAACCAAGATTAAATTGGGTCATTACTCATTAGGTTGGAAGATGAGCTTGACAATTGACATACAAAATGATATTGTCATACACAATGAGAAATGAGAATATAAAACCTAGAAAATGTCAAAACTCATAAACAAAAATTACAAAATAATTAGATGCTAACATCACAAATATTATAAAATTATAATTGCAAATAATAATTAAGAGATTGTGTAAAGTGCAAACCATGGTGATGGACTGGTAGGTGACGTAGGTCATACTGCAGAGGAGGTAGCTGTTGACACTGTCCCAAGTGTTGGCGTCGCGGTCACTATAAGTTACAACAATTAAATATAATATTAACAACAATTAATTTTAATTAAATAAATACAAAATAATGTAAATTGATTTCAAGAGATAATTTACCAAATCCAGATTGATCAGTAGTCTTGTCCTTGGCCTCAACTGGATTATAATCAAGAATCTATGGAAAATGAATTTCAGCACCCATGGTCCAATTCTGTGTGCAAATCAAGGACTCAATGGTGATAAGATCTAATGAGCTCTAGAAATGACCCAATACGTGCCCTCTAGTTCTGAAGGCCGACTCTAGGGCTACTGTATTGATTGAGATGACTAAGATACTGCGGGCAACCTTTGAAAGTATGGAGTATTTGAGGACATTCATTTTCTATTAAGCGAGTATATCAAAATCTCGTACAAAGGGATGAAGATCCAATGCCAAATATCTATCGACCTTGACTGAGCATCTGTGGCGGAACCCATAAAGGCCAAGGGGGTCGACTCTATCTTGTCACCCCATTCCATTTTACGTTTTTTCTCATGCCCGAAATCTGTAGCTGGTCTGGTGGGGGGGGGGGGGTACCTGTAGCTGTAGGTGTTGCAATACTACCACCTCCCATGATGGTGAACTCGTCAAATAATCTAACAAGTGTTTCCTGAGTCCGAGATGCAACAGCCGACGCACAATCCTTGTCAATGGCATCAGTAAATCTAAATACCATGCATTTCACCTTATACTGTGGGTCAAAGACACATGCAACATATAACAAGAGATTGGCTTTATCCAACTTTGTCCCCCAATACTTGTCGAATTTCTCCATTATGGTCCTAGACATCTCCCAAAATATGGTGTTACTACCCGCTGCAATATCATTTAACTCTTTTTTCACCTTGGCACTTTGTTGACAAAATTGATGTGCTGTGGGATACAAAGAATCAGATACAACCTTGGTAACATCGTAAAAAATTCTTAGAAACTCTACAAAAATGGATACAAGCTTCCAATCATCAGACTGAGGGTGCCTTAGTTATTCATCAAAATACTTGACATATTGTATGTCTTCATTACCCAATTTATCAAATGCCAACTTATACTTATGGATCGCCTCCAACATCAAAAAGGTTGAGTTCCACCTTGTAGACAAATCAGTGCAAATGCCTTTTTTACATGTTATGCCCACAATAGTTGCAGCAAATTTGAACCTAGCCAATCTAGCAGGAGAAGATCTGACCCATTTCACTGCAGTCCTAACCCGAGCAATTGAGTCACCAAGCTTACTCAAGCTATCACCCCCAATCAAATTAAGAATATACGCTGCACATCGCACATGCAAATAATCCCCACCCAAAATCGTTCTACTCGCATTATTCATGAGAGTCGTAAGATTTCTCATTGCAACATCATTAACCCCGGCATTATCAACCGTGCAAGTCAACCCATATCAACTCTCACTCTTTTACAACAGCCTCTAAGACCTTTCCTATCGTTTCTCCTTTATGATCAGTGATTTCACCAAATTTGAGGATTTTCTTATACAATGTCCAACCTCCATCAACTCAATGCACAGTCATAGACATAAAATTAATATTATTACAAGAAGTCCAATAATCAATGGTGAGACAAACACTCTTCCCTGCTAATAAATCCCTCAACTTCTCTTTTTCTGAACGGTAAAATTTTCTAATATCTCTTGCCATCGTGTGGCGAGAAGGAATATTGAATCTTGATTTCAAGTACCTAGAATAGGCTTGGAACCCTTTCCCATCTACCACTTGGAAAGGCAGCTCATCCATAACAACCATGTGAGCTAAGTATGTGCTAGCCTCGTCAGAATCGTATTTTGTGTACCCCTTCAATGCCAACGTACCACTACTCCCCTCACCCATTTTTTAAAAATCAATTTCATATTTTAAATTGGCTATTCTCTTCCAAAGATTTCAAAATTGGGGATTTCTTGCATTACTCCTCCAAGTGCAACTTTATTTGGGAAGGGTCATGTTTCTTGTAGTGGCACTCATAAACTTTGCCATAATAATTGTACTTGGCTTTTGGGTCATTCAGGTGGTAACCCTCTATTTTAGTGACATGAGCCCAAATTATGGATAGAACTTTCTTGCTAGGCTTCTTGGAGGTGGGGCAAGTGGTAGTGGTAGGGGTAGGGGTCTCGACCGGAGGGTTATCGACCAGAGTGAGAGTAGGGTTAGGGGTAGTGGTAGTGGTAGGATTAGGGTTAGGGCCGGAGGTACCCAAGACCTCTTCCGGGAAGCTCGCACTAGAATCCTCTGAACTTTCTATTTACAACAAAGATAAAATTATTGCAAAATGCAAACAAATGGTCATACAAAATTTAAAATCAAGATAAGCATGAGATGATGAGACTCACTTTTTTTTATTAAAAAGAAAAAAGAAAAAAGTGAAACTCATCTCAAGTTCTCAACCTACTAATTCATACATTTTAACTTAAAAAGTTAAATTAACCTTAACTTAAAAAACTTAAATTCATTTCAATTACTCATAAATTATTATTATTCATAACTTAATTCAAATTTCAACTCATCTCAACATTGAACTTTCAAACATAGCTTTAAGTCAACACTTTTTGTCCTCTCAAACACAATAACAAGTCAAAAAGGCAGTTCATACAAGGTATGAAGGTAACAACTAACAAGATTACAAGTTTATAACATTTCTACAAATAATAAAAAATACAAGTAATATTTATATAATATATACTATACTATTATCATTACTAATTATAACTTTAGCATGCAAAAATAATGTGTGAAAGACTCCATAAAAATTAGAATGAATTAAAACAGATTCAAAACAAGGTAATCATAGGACCAAGTATATAACAACACAGCAACTGCTTAGTATTATTTAGGCCATTAAGTTATGTAGTAAATATGGTATAATATATATCAATGTAGATTGTATAAAAAAAGTATCAATGCAGAACAACACATTATTAATTAAGAGAAATACTACTCTTATATATGAGGGATTTTGATGGAAATCTTGCTAGTGAAAGTATTTTTTATTTTTTTACTTAATCATGAAGTAATTATTTTTTAATCATATTGTAACTTAAAAAGAAATATTCAAGTGTTAAAAAATGAATGAAAACAACTATACGAAAATACACTAAGCACTAAGGTGATCTCCATTAGTATCCCATATGTGAATGTTAGGGACCGAATGTAGAACTACTCAACAATAGACCAATTTAATCACAGGAAAAAATTGATTGAAAATAGTAAATACAATCAACAGATTCAACAAAACCAGACAATCCATGATCCATCACAGTTCAAACTTCATACACATGCACAATCAACTCCACTGCACACAGTTCACAAACGGCAAACTCATCCTCCATCAGCCATCTCTATTATCCATTTCCATATATTTTCAACAATCAAAACAAAAAAAATGGGAGATTAGGTGAAACGAAATTACCTTCAGGCCTTTGGTGAGAGGGAGAAATATTAGAGAGGATTCTTGGCAGCGACGGTGATAAAGTCTCGACGACGGTGGCCTGCGGTTGCGACAACAATGAGAGGCGGTGGCAATGCGATTTTTGGGACTAGCGTTCATCGATATTAGAGATAGAGAGAGAGAGAGAGATGAGAGTGACGAGAGAATGAGAGAGTCTGAAGAGTTCGATTCCCAGGGGGGTTAATTTGACTTAATTTGTTTATATAAAACAACGACGTTTTATGTAAGTAACTTAATTTTTTTAAAAAAAAAATCTCAAATGAAAAAATGACGCCGTTTTGAGTCGTATGATTTATATATATATAATACAATATATATTATATATTTAATATATATTAAAATGCGAGGGCGAGGGCGAGGGCGAGGGCGGAGTAAATGCGGGACGGGGGCAACCCTATACCTCTCCCGCCCTTGCCTTCTACCCAAAAAGCTGGCAGGGGGAACCCTGCCCCCCGCCACCGGATGGATTAACCCAGCCCTTACGTGTGGGGTGGGGCAGCGGGTGCGGATACCCGCTGCCCAGCCCTAGTTATTATAGCTAATGGTGATTTGTAAATGACAATGGATATACACTTTTAAGTACTCTAAGAGTGGGGTCCATCATAAAAAAAATTAGCAAGTCTAACACTCTATTAAGTATTAACTCATAAAAAATGACAATGCTTGAATGTTGTTACCGAGTTGCAATCCGGAGATGAATCTCTAGCAAATGTTGGCCATGTTATCAATGAGACGTGAAGACTGCTGAGCTGCTTCCAGGAATTTAAAGTCCAACATGTGAGTCAAGTTGGAAATAGTGCTGCTCATTCGTTAGCTCGTAATGTATGGAATATTGTTGATATTAATGTTTGGTGGGAGCATATTCCCTTATTTGCCCAAAATGCATTGTGGTTTGACAATAACTGATGTATTGGTGTTTTATGAATGGAAATCTGGTTATCTAAGAAAAAAAACTCTTCATGTAAAATTATACATAGGTTTTCATTCATAATTCTCCATTCCTCTCCATACATTATATAAAACATTTCTTTCTTCTATAAAATATTACAAGGTAGAGTTTTTCTTTAAGCCATTCTTATAACTAAATATTGAAGCCTTATATTTCAAAATCGTGTACTAGGATTTGTAATTTTATAACCTATGCTCCAACACTAATCAAAATCCCTCATATTTGTCTACAGAATCATAACCTGGCTCTGATATCAAAATTGTAAACGTCCCAAATTTATAACGAGTTGAATCCCAACAAAAATATGGGCATAGCCCTTGTTTACAATTTTCAAGGCAATTTTAATGCAACATTCTCAACAACACCCAACTATAATAAAATACTCCGATTATGATCCTTCCCAAATAATTGTCAGAGTAACTAACACCCAAATACGGACGTAAATTCAACGTACAAAGTTAATAATTAACATAACAATATTTAGGTAAACTAAAAATGTCCATAACTATCTAGACTATCAATCTTTACAGAGCAAATCCTCTTGCCCAACATTAGATAACTCCACATTCACAAATCTCTGAGTAGATGATTCTCTCTGAAAGAGTATGAAGTGAGCCACCACGCGCTTAGCAAGTAACATAATCAATGGGGGGGTCGGGTAAATGAAAATTTTATTATATCCGTTCATCAACCACAAAAATATAAGTGAGCCAAAATATATTACCCATACCACATGATAATGGAAAAATCACCGATAGGGATACAAGGACATTGAAAATACCACACAGATATCATATACTTTAGAATAATTCTTCTTCTAATCCATATCTATAGACAATATTATAGATCTAATTGAAACGGTCCCGTTTTATAGGTAAAAATGATTTTTTTTTCAAATTTTGAAAGTTTTTTATTTGTAAATAAGGATATTTTGATCAAATTTATTCTAAACTAACAGCCTTTCTATCTTTCAATTGTTTGGACTGTAAAGAAATCTAATTTTAGGCAGCGCTGCCCAATACTCTATGAGAAGTTGTACCTCACAGATATCAATATGCCACACAAACATCATGGATACCACACAGAGATATCAATGTCATGGGTAGATAGATATCGAGATATCTGAGATATAACTAAGTACGATTCACAAAATTTGTACAATTCCCCATAGGCATGTCCAAAACAACACAACAAAATGTACCAAAATAGATATTTTGAATCTAACATGCAGAATCTTAAACTAACAAGAGTTTTTAGATTTCGTAAAACCCATTAAGAAGTTACTAACCAGCTCGTTTGCTCACCAAAAATGGACACTTTTGACGTACAAAATAATCACTTAAAGTCTATATCAAAATTCAAAAAGAAATTACAACCCTTCTAAATTTAATAGTATTTCCATAACTTGATTACTATGAAATCCTACAAACCATTTATGTTTTAACGTAATCTACAATAATTAAGAATTCAAGAGTTCACTACTTAAAATTTCTGGACAAGCCTTTACTATTATAGGTTTCTTTGCATAATGCTCATTGCTCCATATAACTATTACAACAACTTCTAGTGCATGTTTGAGATTGCGATGAGAAATATTATTTTTAGTTTAAGGCTTATAGCTTAAAATTTAATATAATAAGCTCTACTACTAAAAAGTCATTTACTGTTTGAAATTTATATGTTTAAAACGCTTTTTAAAATAGTTTTTTTCAAAAAGCACCAAATTAGAGCTTTTATCAAAAAGCTCTAATTTGATGCTTTTTGAAAAAACTATTTTTAGTTTTTCTAACCACCTAAAGCACTTATGATAAAATTACCAAATATGCTATTTTTTCTTTAAAAGTACTTTTAACTACTTAAAAGTACTTTTTAAATTTTGAAATGCAACTCCAAACAGACTCCTAGAGAGAGAGAGAGAGAGAGAGAGAGAGAGAGAGAGTTTTAGTACTAGGTTTTAGCTTGAGAGATTTTGATTAGAGGTTGGAGAAGAGAAAATGAGAGAGAGAGAGAGAGAGAGAGAGAGAGAGAGAATATGTGACGACTCAGAATTTCTACTTTAATTTATTTAATTTATTTATTTATTATAGGGGTAATTTTGGTATTTTAATTATTTGAGCACTTGAAGTTGGGTTTAGATTTGAGCTTTGAGAGCATGGCTTAAGTATTTGGCCCAAAGTAGAGTGGCAAGGCCCATTGGCCCATGGGATAGATCCATAGTCAACCAAGCCCATATAAGGGACACATGTCACACCTAGAAGTGCTTTAGTGAGTTTTCAAAGACTAGTAAGTATGTGGGAAAAAAGACTAGTAGATGGAAGGTTGACTAGTGGCTTTCTTGGGAGGAAGAGTGTTGGAACCAAGATGAGATTTTCTCATCATTGGATGGTATGGTGGGCGTGGGAGGCAAGAATGAGTCTTCCAATTTAGTTTTTCTAGGAGCATACCAAATATAGATGATTGACACATGAGAGATTTGATGGAAATGGATGTGGGGAACAAAGGGATTTCGGTGGATGCTTTAGCTGAATCCCTCGTTGGGTTTCCCCATGCATTGCTTCCAAATCTAGACAAAATGACAATTGATAGATCTTGTAAGATGAAGTGACCTTGAGGTGGTGAGTGTTTAGTCAAAGAGAATCATCATTAGAGAGAAGAAATGACCAAAGGAAGGCAAAGAGGTTTCGGGTGAGGGAGTGTAGCCGACCACCCCATTTTAGTCTTCCTAGGTCTTTCCTAAATCTAGGTGATTTTAAAAAATTGGATTGTGTAATAGTGGTTGAGATTTGTGTGTGTAAGAGTGTGTGATTGATTGTTGATTGATGGAACACGTGAGAGGGAAGGATACCCTTGGAAAAGGGAGGTGGGTTTCAGATTGGGCAAGGAATGGCTTGGCCGAGTATGGCATGCCCATTTTCCCAAATTTGATTCTAAAATCTTGGTGAATGACTTGTGAAGTGATTAGTGAGTGTGTGAGGTGTGATGTGAAAGAAGAAAAAGGGTTTTTACTCATGATAGGCGCCGACCATAGAAGGAAAATGGAAGGAGGTTTCAATCTAAGTACAACCTAAACTAGGCATGATTGTGCTTCAGTGATGGGGGTCAATTCAAGGGATCTTTCAACCCATCAAAGGTCAATATTAAACTAGGAAAATGAGTATCTAGAAGGCCTAGAAGTCCTTTTGGCCGAATGGCCTTATGCTTCGCGCTTCTATTTGTTTTGCTTCACGTTTTCCTACACACTCCCACACCACACCCACGGCAACAAGCTCTCCATTTCTACTCTCACTTTACTTTGTGTTCTTTTATCTCCTAAACACAAAATATCTTAAGTCTAGTGGAGTCTGAGCAAAGTATTCTTGAATGGAAGCATACTTGAAGATGTAAGCTAAACCCTAACCTATTTCATATATAGAAACTTAGGTTAGATCATATACATATACCAAGATTTATACTCTTAAAATTTTCTCTTTAACTATATGCTTGTAGTTTATTTTAATGGATTATTTTATATATTTTTCAGAGCTATTGTATCTACATTTGGAGTATTGTAAGTGCACCTTTATCTTGACTTTAGCATCTTATATATATATATATATATTTGAGTGAATGTGGTTGTTGTTTGTTAAATGCTTGATGATGCTAGGCTAGGTTTTCTTAAAGGAAATGTTTTGGTTATTTAGTTACAAATCCATGCTTCGTCAATATGTTATTTAGGCTTGAAATTATATTATATGAGTGGATCTAGTTACTTGTTGCAAAGGAAAAATGAAGCATGATGGATATGATAAATGATGACAAAAATGCATGCATGATTAAGATGAAGTTTGTTGAATGTTAGTGATGCTAGGTTAGATTGCTTGAAGTGATGTTTTGCATGTCTAGTTATAAATCCATGCTTAGCAAGGATATTATTCTAGGCTTGAGATTTACATTTTATTGGTCGATTTAGTTACTCTGTTATAAAAGAAAAAGAAAGCATGATTGATATGATAGATGGTGACAAAAGGCATGCATGATTAAGATAAATTTTGGAGTTGAAAATAAATTTTAAGGTTTTAAGGTTGAGTTCTTCAATGTTCAACTATTCTTTCATGTGATGATTATGTCTTGAATATTTGAAAAAAAAAATTAGAGGCATGAAATTAGGAAGATTTAATAGCATGAAATTTCAGCTTTCCTCTCTAGGAGAAAGTATGCTGTTTTGGGTTGAGAGAAAAGTGATTAAAATGTTAGTCTTAAGGTCTATAGGGTTCGGTCAAACCCTCTTAGTGATGCTATGTTTAATTAATTTTATTAAGGCTTGTTGGAGTAGATGGGGGAAGGTGGAAGAAGAAAATCCTAGGTTGTTACCATGGAGGGTCTCGGCCCAACCCTAGTGGTGAAGGCTGAGTACTCCTCTTAGCTTATTAAGCTCATTTGTGTGTTGTTATGGAAGTTGTTGATGAAATCTTGAGATGGTTTGATTGTGAATAATGCATAACTAAGTGTGTGCTTGAATTAGTCTCATGATTCGCATGATAAGTACTAAGGGTTGCATGTTACATGCATGAAGCATGAAAATTATTTTTTTGAGTCAAACATGTTTTTTTTAAAAAGGAAAAGAATTGAAATTTTATAAGAACCTCAAAGACTGGGACGGGGTAGTGTCCCAGTAAAACTCTCTGTTCACTCAGGAGTGTTTAAAGTCAAGTGAAAACTCCTGGGTCGACAGAGAACAGTCGGCGGACCATGTATGGCTCCAAAAGGTGTCCGGAGCGTGGTCGCACCTAAAGCTAGTGGATGCCCAAGGATGGTATTGGCTTTTGCCTTACCGTTATAAGAACAAGGATGTAGTTGCTCGGTTTGAATGGTTATCGGGTAATGAAGAGCATATAGTCACTTAGGCGTGAGTGGTAGTTGGATGATACGGTAACTAGCGGGGAACACACGGTGCGTAGGAAAATCGTGAGGTGTCTAATAAAAAGTCATAACAAGAACGGCTTTCGAGCCCCAATAATGATATAAATATGTAAATGGCACCTAAAATAAGAAATGATGAACAAAACGAAAAGTTTTTACAAAAAATGATTTCTAAAACATGAGTCAAAAGAATTCCGTTATATGATGAACTATTTTTATGAAAAGCAAGTATTTATCAAGATTGAAAGAAAGTCAAGTTTTTATGAAGGTTTTCATAAGCATATGCATTTGCTAAGTTATCAGTCGCGTATGCATGACACACGTTCTATTTGTTATTCGCTTATATGTATGCTTGAAATGATTTCGTTGAGATAGTTGTGTACTTACTGAAATTTCTCGAAATCTCATCCCTTTATATTTTCACTATCATTACTTGTTGGGGCGATAGAAGTGATTGCATGTGAGGATGACGTCGACGTGTTTGACGCTCAGAGAGACTCCCCAAACCACTGATGGTCTGGTGATCTCTCCACCTTTTGATGTGGTGACCCTTATTTTGTACGACCAGTTTATATCAGACATGCGATGAAGAGTGCCCTATAAGGCTGCTGGTCGCCAATGCATCGGGTGCTGGCTTACTCTGGGGTCCTACGGGTCTCTGTTTATGGACCGTGTCTACACCTCAAAGATGGGGACGGGCTTCCTGTGTGGCGGTCGGATGGGCCTGGGACAATTTCTGTTTGGTCTCGGGGTTAAGGAGGTTAAGGATAAACACCCGTTTTAGCGGATGGTCGTGGGGTCAACGCATGGACGATGTCACTTGTTTATATTTTTATTATATTTTGATGGTTCCCGATGCTTTGGGAAAGTATATATTTTGTGAAAATTGATACTATTTGGTGATATTTACTAATGTGAAGTTATTTTGGGAGCTTAAGATTGTTATACCATGTGATATGAGGCAACTTTTAAGTACTTGCCTAATTTTAGGTCGGTTTGACTTTTTCCGTTGTGAAACTTTTTATTTACTACTTTTAATTTAAAAAGGCATGCTTGAACTTAAGATATGAACGAAGGGTGAACTTTCCTGTGTTGTTTATTTCCGACGTTTCAGCTTACGTCCGATCCCAAATGTAAGTGGGGGCATCGACAGAATACGTTTCTATGAAATATGGGTGAAGAAAAGAGTGAATGAGAGAGAGGGGTGTGTGGAGAGATAGTTACAAGAGGAGTTACGAGAGAGGGAAAGAAAAATGGGGAGAAGGAGAGAGAAAACTGGGGAGTGGGGGAGTTACCTTTGTAGACGATTTCTTTTTTTTGGTGTTATAGCACTCTCCCTGTCGCCGCCTGCCGGGCGGGGCGGGGCGGGGGGGGGGGGGGGTTGGGGGCGTTCCCGCATCCCAGGGGCAAGTCTCCATCTAGGTGACAGCGGATAAATTTAGAATCCTGGTCTGTCCGCTCCTTATCTGGCTCAAATGGGCCTAGAACTTGTTTCTGGGCGTAAAAATGATCTTGAACTTGAAATATTTTGCGCCCAAATTTAAAAAAAAAAGTCTAAAAAAATATAAATTATATTTTATAATTTAAATATAATATAAAATTAAATAAAGGTTTTTAAAGCATAAAAAAAAACTAAGCATTCTAAGCTATTACAATAATATAAATTAATCTAAAAATATTACAAACCATCAAATAATTGAAATGAATAATATTACACAAATTGTGTCTAGTAGACTAGCAAAATGAATTTGAGTCATGAGAATGGAATTTTGGAGTGGTGGGCAAGTGAAACCGAGATTATAAAGCTTGAGAATTAATAGGAATATAAACTAGAATTACAAACAATATAATATATACATATGTAAAAAAAGGGTTAAAAATATTAAACTACAAGTACAAACCAAGTGAGACCACCAAGGATTTTAGATTAGATAATTGGAAATTTGGTATTAGGGTGAATTTGGGCAAATGGGGGTGTGAGACTGACCTAAAAAAATTAAGAACAAGATCATAAATATAAACATTATATAAATAAGTGAAAAAGTGAAAAAATAAAAATTACAAACGTTGTTGAGATCAAGATGAGATCATTGGGATTGGACATTTGATAATGAGACTATAAAAGCTTAAAGAAAACACAAAAAACCATTTAGAATTTCAAATAATAAACAATATATACATTTACGAATAAATAAGAGAATCATTACACAAAGGTAATAGTGGATCGAACTACGAAGTCATATTGCAGCCAACATAGATATAGGGTCATATTGCAGCCAACGTAGATATAGGGGCATTTGTCAAAATTGTCAGTACAACAATTCAGTTTGAATATAATTAATAACACAATATATTATAAGCAAAAGCAATATTATAAAAATATTAGAGGTAAAATCGATTATCAAATGCAAGCTGGTCACCACCGGTCTCCTCTTTAGTCTCCAGATAATCTACCACATTTGAAATATGAATTGGCTTTCCTTTAATTCAATTTTGAGTGCAAATCAATGCATCCATAGTGGTATGAGACAATAAACTCTTGAATGGATATAATATGCGCTTCCCAGTGCTATAGCTTGACTCTGAGGCCACAGTAGTAATAGGAATAGCCAAAATACTGCAAGCTATGTGTCCAAGGATAAGATGCTTGATGACATTGACCTTCCACCAAGAAAAGATATCAAACATCTATGTAAATGGGTGCATATCTATTGCCAAGTATCTATCCAACTCAGGTTGTGTGTTGAAATGATAAAACTCAACATCCTGCCTCGGCCTCTCACCCTACTCTATAACCAGTGCCTTTTTCCCATCCTGACTTTGGGAGGAGGTGATGTGGTAGGTGTAGGTGCTAAAATATTACCTTCTCTGAGTGTTGCTAACTCATCAGGCGATTTTTTAAGAGTTTTCCTAGTCCTTACCAATGTCAATCCATACACCATGCAATCAATTTTGTATTGGGTCAAGAACAATAACCACATATAGAAATATATTTAACAAACTCAAATTCCCTCAATTCTAGTCATATGTAGCTCGCATGCTCATTGTCATTTCTCACAACTGGTCACTCTCGCACATTTGATATAGTTAATTTTTCACTTGACATACTTGTTAACAGAACTCATTAGATGTAATGTACAAAGAATCGGAAATGTTGGTTAAGACCTCAAAAAAACCTAAAAATCCTACAAAAATCCCAACAACCACCTGATCATCATTAAGCTTATCCAATCCCCCATCACTAAAATGGTTGAGATATTGTATAATCCTCCTTACCCAATAATTTAAATGCATTTTTAACCTTCTAGATCATCTCAACATCAAGAAGATTGAGTTCCATTTTGTAGGAACATTAATACACAACCCCTCCTTGTATTTAGTACCTACTACTCTTACAACAATCTTGATTATATCAAGTAGTGCCGATGATGATCTCACAAACCTCATTGCAATTCTAACCTTGCAACTACATGATGCACATCTTTCAAACTGCCATTCACAATAATATTTAGAATATGTGCAACATATCTCATATGTAAACAATCACTGCCCATGATTTTATCTCTATAAGCTTATTCTTAAGATACTCCAAAGCAGTATTGTTAGAAGAGCATTGCCAACATTTACTATGACAAGCCGCTCCAACCCCCAAGGTCTTTCAATGTTCTCACCTGATCTCCCTAGGTACGATGGTATCGACGAAGTCCAATTCAATGAAGTTGATTGAGGATGAGCCCGAACTTGATAGAAGATTGGAGTCATAAAGATATTTCTAGGGATGGTTTAGAACCCATCACAATAATGAAAGAATATGTTAGTGAAGTATGCTCTTGGTTAAGACTTGTTATGATTTGTAATAAGAAGTTGATACTCCCTTACTTTGTTTGAATTTATAACTTACTACTTTAAACTAGTAGGGTATGTTTGCCTAAGTTTTATGAAGTTGGGATATTAATTGTTTTGGTCTTATATGGCGATTCGTTTATATTCCTTTGTGATTATTGCATGCTACTAGAAGTATGCTAAATGTATTGCGTTATTATCTATCATGTAAATGGGCAAGTAATATTGTATTGCATGTCTTGACACCTTAATCTTCATCAAATTCCAATTAGGCATTGGAGGCATCACACAAGATGTCAAAATCTATACTAGCTCTTAGGACCAAATGGCAGTAGGGTGACTCAACAATTAAATGTAGAAGATCTTGAGGGTTTAAGTTTTTTCGTTTGGCACATGGTAGATTAGGCTGTGGCAAAGGGAGGCAGGTGGGTCCCACGCATTGCGCACATGAAGCGCGTGCCCATCATTTTTGATGATTTAAGAGTCTTCTTGTACATCACATGCATCTCGAGATGAGCCTTTTTCAGCCTTAGAGGAAAAGGAACAACAAAAGTAACAACAAATTGAAAATAACAAAAACAGAAAAAGTAAATAGTTAAGGAAAGAGGATGAGAAGGAAGTCAAAACTTCCCCTCAACCCTCTCCAAGTGAAAAACTGAGTGATGTTTAGACATAAAAAAATAAAGGTACAAGGAGAGTAGAAATAACTTAGATATTTCAATTTGTTTCTAACCATCAAATTAATTGTGAATAATTCCTCATACCACGAGGAAGTTCATTTTTATTATTGTAACCCGTTCAGATGTAGGATACCTCTCTAGAAGTGGCGCTAAGGAACCTTCCAACGTGATGAAACCATGGATTTTGATATTCAATCTTAATGAACGGTTTAATTGGGGTCAAATGAGGAATAAATAAAGTTGGGATAGATATTGAAGTTAATCGGAACATCATGCAAGGGTGCTTGTATGGCCTCTAGAAGAGCATTCTTAAAATTGTGATGACGAGTGTCTAATGTACAAACCAATACAGATGTATTAAGATCTTTCCTAGTGAGAGGTCTAATGCCTACTTGCAACATGCCTAAATGGATGAAATGCAAAAGCTCCGAACTCTTGTTCAAGTAATGCTCTAACAGCATTTGTAGTTAACAACGCACCATACCAAACTTGACTTTTTCTTCTACCCTTTCTCCTACATGATAAAACATTAAACCTCTTCAGGTCCTTAAGCCCAGATGATCAAACCCACAAGACACCCCCCATACACATGCATATTACTACAAATTGAAAATAATTCAAACAACTCAAACTGACAATGTAAATAGATAAGAAAAGAGGATGAGGAGAGGGCCAAAACTCTCCCTCAACCCTCTCCAAGTAAAAAACCAAGTGAAATTTGACTTTGACCATCAAATTAATTGCGAATAATTTATCCTCCCATGAGGAAGTGTTCAGATCAAGTACATATACCATGGTAACTAAAACATTAACAATCATTTAATTAGATAACCCTTGTCTTGATGAATATAGTAAAAGATGCTGCCAGCATTTATCCAGATTCTGATTTCGAATCTAAAATTTTCTTGAATATTTTAAATAAAAAATTAAAATTATTGAAAAATAAATAAAATTTCAAAACTGGGCCGGTTTATACCCAGCCCGGATGAACAGACCTAGCCAAAATGCCACACTTTCATTTCCCATTTCAGCCTCCAAACCCTACAATTGAAGAATTTATCGGTAGCTATTATTAAGCAACTTTGGCATAAGATTAAATATATATGTATATATAAGAACAAAAAGAGTTCATATAATAACAAAATGGTGATACAGATTGAATAGGAACTTAATTAAGCAGACAAATGTCCTCAAAGACGTTCCTTTGGTCAATCCTGGCCCAGCTTACGCTTTTTTAACTTTCTCAGCCGTGCCAGCCGCTCTCTTTCTTCTTCCTCCTCTATCAATCTAAGTTGCTCTTCATCCTCCTTCCTTGCAATTTGTGCACTGTAACAGAGAAAAAATGGAATAAATTTAAAAAAAGAAATCGAAAGAAATAGCTCGGGAAACAGAAAAATATAGATTTTTTTTTTTCCAATTCAGAGAAAGGAAGGGGATAAATGAAAATTGAACATGATTTCATCAAATAGGAGAAAAGATCTGAACGGTGTCTTAATCAAGCAAAAGTGAAACAATACAAACCTTCTGTTTTCCTCCCTCATTATATCCGCAAAGTTTGCCTCCATATCACTATCATCACCATCATCATCGTATCTATTGGGATTGTACCTAATAAAGATTACACCAGTTCACTCGTTAGATGTCAGGCATGCAGCTATTTATCTTCAATTTTTTTTTTCTATTTAATTCAACATAACAGCACTAAACTAGCTGCCCCAATTGGCTATTCTGTTCAGCCTAGGTTGACTTTAGGTCTACCCCAACGTCGAAAAAATATAATCAATGCCCCATTTTTTACCACATAAATTGGCAGTTCTGTTTAACGTTTTACAACTCTGACAAGAGACAAAAAATGAATGCCACTTGAACTATCAATACCGCTTAAACAAAATAATGTCTTTTTCCAAAAGAACCTCGGCACATAATGTATAAATGGAAGAAAAAATCAAAAAGGGGAAAACCGGACCGGACCGGTCCAAATCGGTGTAATTGGTCCAGTTTTGGATCAGTACTGGTTCCATAATGTCAAAACTGGTCAAATTCCGATTCTAAACTTTTTAGAACTGGACCAGACCAGTTCAATATAATATATATTTTAAATTACTTTTTTTAATGTTATATGTAATATAAAATATTTCAATGGCATGGACCTTAATGATTTCCTTGTTTCTAAGGCCATACTTAAAAGGGCATGTGCATGTAATTGTGACTGCCTTTGAGGCCATTCTTTTCAATACTATCTTTTACTTATCAAAAAAATGTAATATAAAATAATATTTGTTATCAAGAAAAAATATATAATATTTTATACATTAGTATATAATATAATAAAAATGAACTAAAATTAACATTTTATGGCCTAATACTAATAGTCTTAATATTATATTACTAATAGTAATATACTAAATATAAATTACTATACTAAATAATCATATGAAATAATGATATATTAATACTAAGTATTAATATACTAATACTATCACTATCAATGATATAATTACAAAAAATTATATTTACTATAACAAATATTTATAATTATTCTAATCACTATAACTAATATTAATATATATACTAAGAGTCTAATAGACTAATATAGACTAATTTAAAACTGAAAAATCAAACCGAAATCGGTAAATCCAATACCTACCGGTTTTAGAGGATAACTGGTGCGTAATCAGTTTTAAAAAATGCAAAACTAATGATACTGGTTCAGCTCTAAATTTTGTCCAAAATCGGACCAAACCGGATTGGTTATACCCCTAATAATGTAGGAGATCAAAGGAAAGAAATAGACAGAATTTTTGAAATCAAACAGACTTCTTCCAAAATCCTGCCCAATGACAGTAATAAATAGATAGTGAAAGAAAACTCTATACCTGAACATTTGCCTGATCATACTTATGGCTTTTACACCATCATCGTCATCATCGGAATACCGACTCACAGGCCTTGGCTTTTTCAAGGGCCGATGGTCCCTGGAAGTCTGATATGATGACATTTGCTTTTGTGGCTTGTTTATCTGTCGACATTTCATGTAAGGGAGTAGACATTGTGAATTTTGCAAATTACTGCCACGTAAAATTTTGCAAAAAGAATGGGAAGGGCAACATGGTGTTGCACAAGGGTGCGTGTGCAAATGAGTGGGCACAAACCTTTGGTTTTGATGATGTCAATGGCTGTTTTGGTACCGTTTTAGATTTATTAGATTCTTGTTGTCCCCTTTTTTGTTCTAGGGGCCGCTTTGGAGCAGATGAGTGCACTTGTGAAGATGATCTCTGCCCGCCAGGTAAGGAGTTTTTTGCGGCTGGTGCAGAAACCTTCTTCTCCATGGTAGCCTTCTTGTCTGTGGTAGCCACAGGGTTCTTCAAAGGCAAACCTTTTGGCCCCATAGGCCGGCCTGGCCCATTCCCAAAGTTGCTACCAAGTTGTTTTCGAGAATCTGCTGTCTTACTAGCAGAAGTCAACTTGGACCCTGCTTTAGAATAAAACTGACCATTCATAGAAACAGTTTTCCTTTCTTCATGTCTGCCACTGCTGCCTGAAGGTTCTTTACTCTTCTTCATTGGCATATGAGCTGCTCGTGCCTCTTCAATATCAGAAAAACCCTACATAAGTTTTCTCAATGAAATAGTTTGATATAAGCACAATAGAACAAGAGTAAGTGAAGCAATAACCACCATGACCATGATTTGGAAAGGAGACATTTCTAGGCGGAGGTTCTTTAGAAGAAGCAGGAAGCTCAGCATCGTCAGTTAAAAGAAATGAATAATCTCTTGTATCCTTGAGTTTTTGGACTCTAGTCTTTAACTGCATAAATAGAAATCTTATCGCATGGGTGAAAAGGACTCGCATACACTTTTAAATGTTCAAAGACCAACACAACAGACTGCTCTATGCACACCTCAGTTTTGACTTTAGGTAGCTGATGACGAGATACAAGTTTTGGCCCTTTAGACGTTGAAGCGTCCTTCTTGTTCTGCAAGTTAACAGCAAAACAAAGAGTTAAGACCACTTGCATTCAGCACATATTTCCCACACATCAGGAGGATGCAAGCCAACTCAAGAATATTAGAATACAGAATCATAAAATTAACAATCAATTCTAGAAAAGGAAAACAGAGAAATTGTTTCTCTCACAAGGCAGAGCAGAACATCAGAAAGTCATTACATTCAAAAACCATTTATTTATGCAAATTAAATACGAATTGTTGTCAGAGGAAAGGGACTATACGGCCAAAGGAGCAGATAATTTAATAGAAAAAGGAAATAAAAAAACTAAATTAAATTGGCAACAAAAGAGGGTAGAAATAATAAAAGCCAGACAGAAATAATGCCAATTATATGCTTTCATTTCTATCCAAAACTAAATATTTAAAAGCGCCAAAAATTGTGAATCTAGAAGTAATGGGCATGTAGTTCAATGCCTGTTGCAATCCTAAGTGGAAAAATTTTCCTAATCATCTTTCAAAATACTAGGCGTCGTTGGCAAAAGTCATTCCAAACACATATAACAGCGCAAAGAAAGTTCGATACCATTTGTGGCATACAACAAACAAACATCCAAATAAGGGTCTCAAATTTCTGAGATAGAAAGTTACACAACTAACTTTTCAAAAAGGAAATTTCCCTGAACCTCATATACAAGTTAACCTCACAGAATCAGCTTATACCAAGAATTATTTTATGTAAAAGTATTTCATTCTCTTGAATGCACCAAACTTTCTAGTTTAGTTTCAAATTATTAAAACTATTGTAAATAAATGACTAAAGATACATTGAGAAAATCACTTTGGACGCATGCCCCAAAGGTGGTGGTGATTCAAAACCCTCTATCAATATTAAATACGACAGCTTGAGACAGAGATCAGATTTGCTGCAGATACTCCAATATTATATCCCACATCTGAGGTTTAAATTACATACGCCATGGAGGGAGTTCGAAAGTCTGGATGCCAAATGGTTGGTTTCTAACAATGACTTGCTTTCTTGTATTACTCTTTGGGCAATTACTGGTTGAGAATTGCCAAAGAAGGATCCGTAACTGCATAAATAAGCAAAATAAGATAGTCAGGAATCCATATCACTGAAAACTTCATTGCTATCTCCACATGGAATATTAAAGAAAACATAAGCAGAATAAAACATTAGACATTCAAATCATATCATTTTATTGGCCCATGTCATGCACTCCCACACACAAGCATGAATGTCAAGTTTGATGGTCCTAATTCTTCAAAATTCTCCAAGTCAATGGGCCCATGTCATGCTGATGTCAAATCATTTGTTCATGTATATGCAACAAAACTCGCCAAACCACGATAGGATATTTTCATTTCAATGTTTCATATAAAGTATATACAAACAAATACTGTATTCATTACAGTAGAAGACATTAACAATCATGAGCACATGACTATCAAAGGAAACTAGGGTTTTCTTTACTAAGATATGGCAGTTCCCTAACAGGATATGGTTTCTAATATTCTCTTATATTTAAATTAAGCTTGTTAGTATGTAGATAAGATAAAGTTAAAAGTTTGTTGAGATTCAAATTGTAAACCTAGAACGATTGTGTTGTTTTATTTAATGAGAAGTATATACCTCTAAGAGGCACTTTGGCTAAATTTGTCATGGTATCAGAGAGAACTTTTCCGGGCTAAAGTTCACTGTTCTCGGCGTCGCAGCTCACTGGGTTTCTTGATACACTCTTGTTCTTGGTTGTTCCCGCATTTCGGCAGTCTCTGTCCTTAGGCCACACGTCTGTGACAATTTTCGGTGCTTTTTATCATGGGTTAGGTTCCACTGGGCTTCTCGGCAACCTCTGACCAGTTTCTTGGGTTTATCTTGGTTGATCAAAGCCGTATGTGGTGTGTCTATCAGCATCTTCTCTCCCCTCTCTTGGTGGTTTCGGCGTGTTCTGCAACGTTTGGTCTCGGATTCTTCATGGACCTTCTCGGTTGGTAGCTGTGTTGCTACCGCTCCTTGCTTCTGTTTTCGCATTTTGACAACATTGGGTCTTGGTTGCTTCTGCTTTCGAATTTTCGTGGACCTTGTTATTGTTTGCCGTGAAGTGGGAGTTTTCTTTGGGCTCTTGGATTTAAATCTGACCTGTGAGGGCCTTCTTATTGTTTGCGATGAAGTGGGAGTTTTTTTTGGGCTCTTGGATTTAAATCTGATCTGTTCAGGTGGATTTAAATCTGATTTTTTTTTTTTTTTGCCTCTCGGTACAGAACAGTAATCCTTCAATACATTTTTATTTTGTCTCAGATTCTATCTCTTCGCTATGGATTCCACTACTGTATGTATGAAGTTTATGGGAAAGAATTATTATACTTGGGCATTTCACTTTCAACTTCTTGTCAAAGGTAAAGAACTCTCGGGTCATGTTGATGGCACTATTCCAGCTCTTGAAAATGCAAAGGAATTGTCTACATGGGAAAATAGAGATGCGAAGATCATGTCTTGGATTCTCAGTTCTATGGAGCCTCACATTATTCTTAATCTACGACCCTACAAAAGCTTCAAGGCTATGTGAGAGTATTTGAAGAGAATTTATGCTCAAAATAATTCTGCTCGAAGTTTTCAACTAGAATTTGAGATGGCTAATTTTTCTCAAGGCGACTTATCAGTGGAAGAATTCTATTCTGGATTTTCAAATATGTGGGCTGAATGCACTAACATTGTGTATCCCTTTGTTTTTGCCGATGGTCTTCCTCATGTGCAAAGTGTGCATGAAACTAGTAGGAGGGCTCAGTTTCTTCTGGAGCTCCGTCCAGATTTTGAATCTGTTCATTTTCAGTTGATGAATCGAATCTAGTTCTTTCTCTTGATGAGTGTTTGGGCGATTTGCTTCAAGAAGAGTAGAAATTACTTACTTGAAGTACAATGGAACAGCAGCTTGCACCTCTTCTCAAGTGGCCTTTATAGCAAAGGGAAAATCCAAGGGCTAGGACTATAGCAATACACAATGCTATAGTTGCAAGAGCCTTGGTCACATTGCCACCCACTATCTAAAGAAATTTTGTAACTATTGCAAAAAATCTGGTCACATTATCAAGGATTGCCCCATCCGACCTCCTCGAAAACAAGAGTGTGCCTATTCCACCTTGGAGTCTCAAGTGCATCCTCTTTTATAGCTCCTGCGGCCACCACTCATGCTTTAGTCCCTGCTGATTCTGGTCCTACTACACTTACTCTTGATACGGTACAATAAATGATTATCTTTGCCTTTTCCGCTTTAGGCATCTCAGGTAAACCAAAACCATCCCCTAACTCTTGGCTACTAGATTCTGGTGCCTCAAATCATATGACTAATAATTCTGTGTTGTTACATAATCTTCAATCCTATGATGGTCCTCTCAAAATACACACAGCAAATGGTAGTTTACTACCAATTTTTGCTGTGGATGATGTGTCCTCTTATCATTCAAAATGTTTTGATTTATCCTACCCACTCCTCCAATTTACTTTCTGTTGGACAACTTGTTGAAAATAATTGTAATGTCTCTTTTTCATCTTTTGGTTGTGTTGTGCAGGATTGAGCGTCTGGGAGGCTGATCAAGAGGGGTCTTAAGGAGGGTCGGCTATTTCCACTAAATCCTAGTTTAGCTTTTCTTGAATCTAGTCCTTTTATTTCTTGTAATGTTGTCAAAATAAATACTAAGGATTGGCATCTCCGTTTAGGCCATCCCAATTCTAACGTACTCCAAACTTTATTTAAATCTGGTGCAATTGATAATAAAAATTCAGATTCAATAGACATGAGTTCCTTTGATTGTACATCTTGCAAACTTACCAAAAGCAAAGTATTACCGTTTCCACAATATGGTTCTCATGCCTCTCGAGTGTTTAACATAATTCATATCTCCTGTTATATCACATGCTCACAAGTATTTTGTTACTTTTATTGATAATTATAGTAGATTCACTTAGATCTATTTTCTTCGCACTAAAAGTGGTCTTTTCTGTTTTCAAGGCCTTTCTTGCACTTATTCAGACACAATTTTCAAGACCTTTATAAAGGTCTTACGATCTGATTTTGGGGGTGAATATCTATCGCATGAATTTCAGACTTTTCTTCAAGAAAAAGGAATTCTTTCTCAACATTTTTGCTCATCTACCCCACAACAAAATGTGGTAGCTGAGTGCAAGAATTGACATTTACTCGATATGTTTCGGGCTCTTCTTGTTGACTCCTCTGTTCCACCTCGTTTTTGGTGTGAAGCATTAGCTATTGCTGTCATTTAATTAATAGATGGCCCACACCAGTTTTACATAATGTTTCTCCCTATTTCAAACTATTTGGTGTGACACCTAACTATTCTGATTTGCATATATTTGGTTGTATGTATTTTGTTCATCTTCCACCACATGGAAGACATAAATGAAGACATAAATTGACCGCTCAATCTGCTAAGTGTGCCTTTCTTGGATATAATTCAACTCAAAAAGGATTTTTTGTTACGATCCAAATGCTTGAAGAATTCGAATTTCCAAAAATGTTTCGTTTTTTGAGCAGTAGCAATTTTTTTCTCTCATGTCGATCCTATCCGACCTAGGTTTTCAATTCTTTATGATGAGCCCGAGTCCTTACCTATGCCACATCTTGACACCTCTTTTGCTCCACTGGCTCGGTTTAAACCGAGTTTTGTCTACAGTCAACGTCATAACACTCCTTTGGCTGACTTTTCTATGGCTTCTCAATATTCTCCTCCTCCGGTACCTGATCCCATCCACCATAGCTCCTACTGCTCCTATTCCTAGGAAATCTACCCGTGTCTCTCACCTACAAGATCAGTATGGTTTTTCTTCCCTCACTTCCATTGTCATTTCCTCTTCTTGCAAGCAAGCTATGGAACATGAGTGCTGGAAGCAAGCAATACAAGCATAACTTGATGTACTTGCGCATAATTAGACTTGGGATGTGGTACAATGTCTTCCTTCGATCAAACCAATTGGTAGTAAATGGGTATACTCCATCAAGTTTCATTTTGATGGCTCACTAAAATGATACAAAGATAGATTGGTTGCTTTGGAGAATCACCAAGAGTATGGAATAAATTATGATGAGACCTTTGCTCCGGTTGCCAAGATAACTACTGTATGCTTGTTACTCGCTCTTGCTGCTTCTAAATCTTGGCAATTACGTCAGATGGATGTCAAAAATGCTTTCTTGCATGGTGATTTAAAGGAAGATATCTACATGAGACTCCAATCTGGTATGCCTATTTCCTCCCCTATGGCTGTCTATAAATTGAAGAAATCTTTATATGATCTTAAACAAGCTCCTCGAGCTTGGTTTGAGAAATTTCGCAATACTTTACTAGGGTTTTCTTTTGAGCAAAGTAAGTACGATGCTTCCTTATTTTTGTACAAGAGCAATGTTGGTGTGGTATTTTTGTTGGTACATGTAGATGATATTATCATTTCCGGTTCAGACAGACCATTGATTCAAAAACTTTAGCAACATCTTCATAATATGTTTCACATGAAGGATCTTAGGGATCTTACCTACTTTCTTGGGTTGGAAGTTAAATCTCAGCCACATGGTTTATTTCTCAATCAACACAAGTATATTCAAGACTTAATTCAGCTAGGAAGATTGGAAGATACTACTCCAGTTGATACTCATCTAGAGGTGAGTCTTAAGCACAAGAAAGACGAAGGGTTCTTCCGGATCCTACCTTAAATCGTAAATTGGTTGGCAGCTTGATTTATCTCACCATCATGCGCCCTGATATTTCCTATGATGTCCACATGGTTAGCAAGTTCATGGACTCTCCCTGACATCTCCATTTTGTAGTTGTTCGTCGGACAATTCACTATCTACTTGGGACTTCTAGTCGTGGACTTTAGTTTTTATGTGAGTACTAGCAAACTGCCACATCTTAGTGGATTTGTTTGTATGCTCGCTATCTACTTAACAAGATGGAATTTTGTTTTCTCCCCCAAACCCTCCCATAAAAATGCTCGAAATAGTTTCTCAATCCAATTCGCCACCCCTGCAAGCAATAGGGATAGGGATAAAAAATAGGTCGGAAGATTAGATAAGGTACTCTTGATCAAGGTGAGCCGCCCTCCCTTCGATAGATATATCCTTTTCCATCCAGCCAGCCTTTTCTCCACTTTCTCAAGAACCCCATCCCAAGCGAGCGTTCGGGGAACTGCCACATACCTACAAGCTTAATTTAGATCAAGCTTGTCTGTACATACCCTCCCTCAAACTGCCATAGTAAGATGTGAGTACCAGCGAACTGCCATAGTATAACATATGGGATATTTCTGACACTGAAGTTTCTATGTATTGAAGATAAATCCTCAACAATATTGCAGCAGAGGTTAGGAGATTTCCCTTCTTCTTTTTTCCGACAAGTGAGTTTAGGCGATTTCTTTTAGTGGATTTGGAGGAGAGAACTCAAGGAAGAGGGCTGTAGGATGGCAGCAACTACTGAATGACAGCACATGCTTCAAAGCACATATAGAGAGAGTAGCCTCACAGAACTCACTTGGGAGTTGCTGTCACAGCAGCAAAATTGATAAAACTTCGTTGTATTTTGTGCAAGCCTTGAGCAGCCTAAAATATTATGCTTTAGTGAATCAAGCCAATGTTCAAGAGGAAGAAGAGAGGGTGCTTGGGGCTGCTGCATCTTAGCTAAGGTGGTAGTGACTGGTGTAGTTGCTGCCACAGGAATCCTTGTGTAGACAGGGAAGAGAGTGACAACATGATGGAGGAGAGTGGCTGTAGTCTCTCCCTTGCTGACTTTTAGAATAAAGGTGCAGGGAGTGTTTCTTGGCTGCTGGGCGAAAGAGTAAGGGCCATGTGGTTTCTCTATTCCGGCCTTGTTGGTTAATAGGCCTGAGAGGCTGCTAGGGTTAGTATAACGGGGTGGTAGCTAGGGTTTTACTTGGGTAGAAAAGATATTTTTTTATTGGTTTAATAAAATTTTAATGAAAATATAAGAATAGGTGTTGCCCAGGCACATAGTAAGTATACAAAAGAAATCGCCTAATTACTTGGGAAGAAAAGGGTTTTAGGGTTTCTGGACCTAAGGGTGATACATGAGCATAGGGGCTGCAGGTATAACCATGGCAGACCCTTATTTTGAATTTATTAGAAATATACTAGGGTTTCTTGGGCACAAGTGGCAGCCTTGACGTTATGAGGGAAATCTGGAAAATTTCAAAGCGAATCAAAGCTGGAGGGGCCGGCAGCTATAGATTGTGAGAAAATATGCTGTTTTCAGCATGTCCAAGGAAGATTATCCAGGAATTTTGGTGGGAGGAACTTCCTAAATGGTCTTAATATGCTTAGTGGCAGCTGTGGTGACAGCTTGAAAATTCAGGTCAATCTCATCTGGCATAGAGTTAAGATCCTCATAATTGAATCCTAAGATCTCGGTAGCCTCTTCATGGTGAGTTTCCCAAATCTTGATTCTAGGTGACTTGCATGCAGTTTCCACAAGTCTAAATCATAAATCTTTCCTAATTCAGTCCTAAGGGTTGGCAGCTGCAAGAATTAGTGGTTTTATTTCTAGGATTTCTTACATAATAAGCCAGCTGTTTTTTTAATAAGTCATAATAAGCCAGCTGTTACAGATAAGGAAGCTTTCATTTGTCTAAGGGATCATGTTAGGCAATTTGTCAAGTTGAAAACTTACCTTAAATGACAAATTTCCACCAAAAACGAAATCTGGAATGCAATCAACGATTATAATTCACCCATATGTAAACAACAAATAAAAAAGAAGAAAATTAGTTAGGCCCATGGGCCTGCAATTAAAAAAATCACCCAGATTTCTGGGCTGGGTTTGACAATATAGAACACTCTAAGACTCACCTGTGAATCATGTATAATGAATCTGGAAAAAATGGCAAATGTTACTCAATTCTTTTCTTTGGGTCAAAATATTAATAGGTCAACTAATTTAGTCTAGTTTATATTTAATTAAATGAAGTAATACAATAAATATTTATTTCTTTATCCTAATTGCTTTTGATGAGCAAGTAAATGTCACTTTCGATGAATCTTGCCACTAGTTAATTTAAAATTCACAAAAGCAGTCAATCAACACATGGCAACTACACCTAAAAAAATACAAGATTGATTCCATGGTTTTTCAAATGACAATGCATGATGAGGTTGAAAACAGATTCAAAGTGTATAGTTCATGAGTAAAGAATACCATAATGAATACAAAAGCAAATACCCTGCAGAGATCCACATGATCAAAGTCATTGTCGCAAAGTATTTTTTTTTATATGTAAGTAATAAAATATTTTATTCCTAAATAAATAGGTATAAGCCCAAGTACACCGGATGTATACAAAGGAAATACCTACAACTTTCCAAATTCAAAAAGAAAACTAAAACAGATTCTCTGACTTTTCACATTCCATTCCTGATGCTTCTTGTTGGGAATTTCTACTAATTTTCTTTCTTGTTCTTCTTTTATTTCTCATCTAATCTATTCTTTCTACTCCTTCTACGCAACTTTGATGCAAGTCATTAGTAATGGATTATAGCTTGTGAATAGAAGCTAAGGTCTTGTTTGCTTTGGGAAACAAAATCAAAAACTTCACTCTTCTCAAACTCTTTATTACACCTTTTCAAATTCCAAAATTACTTTTTCAAATTCCAAAACAAAACTAATATTAAAAAAAATATATTACAACAATATTTTATTCTTTTTTTAACTTTTATCTCATCTCATCTCTAAAAACAAATTAGGCCTAAGTTTTTTATGTTCAGAAGAATCGAAGGAAACCTTTTTTGTATTGTCGAGAAAGGCAATGAATTCACGAAGGCTTTTTATGTGAGCAAGGAAGTTGTGTTATGGCTGGCTAAGGTAGTCAAAGGCTTTCTACAGCCCTCAAGTAATAGAGTTCCTTATCAGTCAAAAAGGGCTGGCAATAGACTGTTCCTAGCTCAAGTTTGATTTGTGAGAATGATGGAGATGGGTTCTAGCAAGGGAAATAGAACCATGGTAATGCCGGAAGCGAGAAATGGAAGTGGGTGGGAAAGGTTTAGTAGGAATATTATGGAATGTGTTGGTTCATCTCCCTCTGTTTCTGCTTCTAGTAACAAAGGTACAACCAACAAGTTTAATGCCAAATGAACTCCCTCCTCTCAATCTGCTCCTTACTTATCTGCTTTGCTAGAAAACATTGAAGACAAAGGCACTTCCATTCCAAGCACCTTCCATGGTACAAGTTCTCTTGATCATCCTGTCGGGGCAATGATCGAGGGCGGGAACAATGGTGTTGCTTCACACGAAGATGGTGTCGATTGGCCTTACGAGAAATTGCAGAAAATTGGAGAATTCGAAGGGTCTTTCTGGCATTTGAGAGCCAAACTCATTGGTTGGAAGGAAAGGTTGGAGTTGATGATGAAGATGGTGGATGATGGATTGGGCTTGATTTTGGGCCTAACCTCTTCAATTTCTAAGTCACCCACGAAGCCTTTGGTCTTTGCAGGGGCTCGGTTAGGGCAGGGCCCATCTTCGAAGCCTTTTAGATCTGGAAGGGAAGATTGGCATAAACAAACAGGAGGCTCGAGATTCATCTCATGCAAGCCCAAGCCATTTCAAACCCTAGCACTGTGCGACCTACACAGAAAGGGTCAACGCCAGTGTGCGAGGTTGCCAGGGACTCTCCGGAGACGAGGTCCTCCCCTAAGCATCAAGCGATTGCAAAAGCAAAGAATCCCTTCGCTACAGCGAATGCAACATCGAATATCTATAAGCCCAAGGGCTCGTCGCAGCTCCTAGCTTCACAGAAGGTGTAGACTGAGCATGGAAGCTCCACCCATCCAGGTTAGGTGGTCAAGAAGCCCGGTAATGGTGTGATTGAAGCTTGCGATCCCTCCAGCAATCGAGTTTTGCCTGACTCAGGGTCAGGTTTGGGGGCTGTGATGTCTCCTATTGTTCTTGTTAAAGATGTAATCATTGGAATTAATGCTGAGGATGGTAAGGACGACTTTGGATCAGATAAGTCAAATACAATTATTCGGTGCACCTAGTTTTCTAATTCTAGTCATGTGGAATAAGAGGGCTGTGGAAGTAGTCACTCATTATGTGGGTGAATTCTTGGTGGCTTGCCACTTCAAGAATGTGGATGATGGCATCAACTGGGCTTTTGGGGGACTTTACGGACCAAACTCTGATTCTAGCAAGAGTTTCTATGGGAGGAAATGGCTAGAATCTGTAGTTGATGGGACCTTCCATGGTGCTTTGGAGGGGACTTCAATGTTTCTCGTTTTCCTTGTGAAGGGGTCTCGTATATTTCTAAAGCTATGTCAGATTTTTCAGAGCTCATTTTTAAGCTTCAGCTGATTGATTTGCCTATGGCAGGATTTTTTCTTTAACACTTTTAAGTTTTTGGGTTAAGAATCTTGTAAGGGATGGAATTAATTATATTGCTTTGCTGTAGCTTTGCTTTCTTTTAGCTTGTATTTAGGTACTTGTTCTTGTATACTTCTTATGTACTTAACAATGCCTCTTTACATAGAATAAAATTTCTTATTACCTAAAAAAAAAAAAACTAAAACTAAGACTAAAACAAATTCTGAATATTTTCTTCCATTACAAAAGCTTTGGCCCAATGTGGCACAATATTATTTGAAAGTACTTCGTTAATATTGAAAATCCCGAAACAACAAAAGCCTCCAAAAAACCAAAAAAATAAGGAAGAAGAGAAAAGTTCATGTTAAACTAGTAGAAATGATGTTATGTCATGTTAGTAGAAATAAGCACATATGTAATGCTCCAATGGAAGACCTAAGTCATATGGTCTATACTCCAACAAGACTAGTTAATGATTCAATTAGAGCCACATTGAAACATTATAGACAGCAAGAACTCCTCCTTCCAATCAATGTGAGATCTCATACACCACCTACCCCCATTTATCACATAGGGTATCACAACATCACTTACTTAAAAAACCAAGAAACATCAAAAGGGTATTCCATGTTAAAACTAGTAGAAAATGATGCTAAGTCATGTTAGGAGAAATAAGCACATCACTTACTTATCATATGGAAGTTTCTTCTTCATCTCATTTGAACCGTTTTTTGAAGAACCATTTTTCGACGAACCGTTCTCCTTTTTCATCTGCTTTCTAATTTGCTCTTTCAATTTTTGCCTCAACTCTAGATACTCTAATTCCTCTCTGGTAGGCTTCGGATCTTCTTCTTCATATCCCTCCTCCTCCCCTTCTCCAGGATCTTCCTCTAGCTCTTCCCCTTCCTCCTCATACTCATCATAATCTTCAAGTTCTCCATGGAATTCCTACAGCATCATACCAGGGTGAAAATCTCTCCACAGCAGAAGAGTTCGAACATAATAATGAATTAAACAAAAAATCCAAGTCTGCTTACGTCTCTATCATATCCCCGCATTTTTGTGTCGGACCTTGTTTAGGCAATCGATATAATACCTGAAAAAAATTCAAAATCAATACAAGTTTGTAATTTATTTATTTCCTTGAAATAAACATCTAGACAGTGACAATTAGAAAATTTCTTTATTATTTCAACATTCTTTAGCATGTAAACCAAAATGATGAATTAGTACTATGTAAAGTTTTGATTTCCATTCTGGTGGCCATTGCAATGGAGCGGAATATTTGGTTACCCATGAGCACCAGGGTTCAGTTTCAGAATTATCACTACATATGTGTGCGCGTGTATTCATATACATATATATATATATATGTATACATATATGCATTTCATACTTCATAAAATAAAACATAACTCATCATCTATCAACTAAAAAATAATTAAGCATGTTAACATAGAATATCTTCAAATTTAAAAAGTATATAGCAATAACTTTGTATAAGTATGGAGCAGAGACATTATGACTTGTGAGCCTAACATGCTTGTTTAGATCATATTTGATTGTCACAAACAGATTAGCCCCAGTTTGATATTCAATTAACAAGATTCATCTAAGACAAATGACCTATGAAGGGCTGCATTTGCACAACTGAATACACAAACGTTCTATCAAATCTGAAACATCTGGCTTTAAAGGAAATCTGATAGAACATAGATTCAGTTTGAAAAACAATTATACCCATGATTATATATAGTTTTAATCCGAGGTGAGATTTATATATAATAGTTGTCCCAGTTACTAGATGCTAATTCTTGGTTCTTATGTGGGTCTTGCATGGACTATGGAACAGATTTTTGTTCACATTGATTAAAATGTTTACGTTTATCATTAACAAACAATGAACTAAAGGATGCAGTTGCAGAAGGAAGAAATAACCAAGAAGGTTCTGCCACCAATAAGGGAAAATCCACACAAACAAGCACAACTGAAGGGCATAAATGAGTACAACCAGCCATCACAGGAAAATGAATCACAACCGAGATTGACCAAAACAAGAGAAAAATCCATCTCAGGGGCACAAAAAATGGGCATCCGGGAATCAATCAGAACAGCCTCCGCTGTGGACATATCAATCACAGAGATACGAGCGTACCTATATTCCGTCACGGTGTTTCTTGCGGTGTCGCAGGTCGAGTGGCCGTAGAAGGCGTCGTCGGTGGGTGGGGCGGATCAATCTAGGGATTTTTGCACAAGAGGTGTTAGGGTACGTCAAGAGTACGAGGGGGAGAGAGAGAGAGAGAGATATATATATATATATAGAAACGGTTGTGGGGTTTACCTGTAGGAACGGGAGGGGGGTCTCAGGCGGCTGTGTGCGGCGGCTCTGGTGTCCAGACAAAGGTGGAGGCAGCTGTAACAGTAAACATTAATATTTTTGCCCAAAACTCGTGGGGGAGAGAGATAGTCGGGAAGAGAGGCGGAGGAGAGAGAGAAGGAATGAGACCCACATGAGATGCCGCCAACGAATGGTGGTGGTGGACGGAGATGCAGGTATTCGACGCGGAGGTTGAGGACCAGCAGGGGAGCGATCGGGGGCTTCTGAAATATTTTTATTGAATTTCAGAGGACTAGCGGTGGTCTTCGGTTTATCTTGCCGGTTTTGTTTGTTTTTAAAGATGAGATTAAATTAAACGAAGATGAGATTGAAATAAGTTGAAAATATCAATTTAAGATTCTGTTTGTTTCTAAAAATAAGATGGAGATGAGAAATTTTTAAAAATAAATAAGGCTTTATTGATAAAGTTTAACGAAGAAGTGCTCAAAAATTTTAAAAAAAAAATTAATGAAGAAACATGATGATGAAAATAGAATTGCAAGAGTATAAGTTTAAAGTGCTGTTTAGATTCAAAGACTAGATGACTTGAGTTGATTTTATTTTTTAATATTATTATTATTTTGAGATTTAAAAAAAATTAATTTAAAAATTAAAAAAATTATATTAAAATTTATAAAAATTGTATTGAAATTTATATTTTATATGAAAATATAAAAAAGCGTAACAATAAATTTGGGAGGAGTAAAAAACGAAACTAAGAGTAACCTTAAGGACGGCTTCACAGACTTTTGTAAAATTAATAATATGATAATAATTCAATGTCAATCGAAATATTAAAAAAATAAAAAATAAATAAAAATACGAATAATTAGATTAAAAGATATATAAAAAGAATATTTTTATATAATATATATGCAAAAAATATATAAATAACGTATAAATAATATTTTTACAATTTTAAATTTTATCTTATTAATCTAATTATAACACGTCAAACAGCATAAATGACATTTTTTTCTTGCAAAATAATGGATACAAGCGGCATGCGCAACCTTAGCACAAGCGGTGCCCAGATGAAAAATAAGCTACATCAGCAGAACTACATAGCTCCCATTCTCTCTCCCTTGTCTTTCACATTCTACTTCCTTCTTCTGAATCGTTCTCTCCTCCACCTCCCTTTGAAGCACTTGTTCCTTCCCTCCCTTCTCCTAGTTCCCTTCAAAGACCAGCTCCCTCCCTCAGACTTGCCTCCCTTTTTAACAAAATTGACAAGAAAAAAAAAAGTGATGAGAATGCTATCATAAGAGCTCACTATCTACTACAACAGCCATAGTTTTGGGTTTGGGAGCTCTCAAAGTTAGACAACATTAATCAACAGACTACTCAAGTATCAACAAAAACAAGCAACAATGGAAATGGATTTAGGAGAAATCTATCAATCATGAAATCCAGCATTTTTCTTGGGAAAGAAATTCTTTTCGTAAAAATGCCAATTTTTCTTCTTGTTGTAACAATGTTTTTCTTCTTCAAGAAACTAGCTAATAAGTGGCCAAGAAAATATTTTTATTTCTATACAATTTTTTTTACAATATAAAATAATCTAATAGTAAAGTCTAAAATAAAAATAGCTTAATATAACCTATATATTAAAAATATACATGATATGTCAATAACAATATGTCATTGAAATAACATAAAGACACGCATACAAATATATCAAATAAAAGAAGTACCGAGTGTCTAAAAATTATAATTTACTTTCTTTCATCAAATATTGAATTTAAATCGAAATTCTTAATTATTTCTCTTTCAGTATAGGCAATTAAATTATTTGCTACAAACTCATCTTTAATTTTGTTACAAAGTCTTGCTTTAACAATTTTCAACATGTCATCATGTCATTAAATTATTTTATTTTATGTGAGATATATTTTATTTATTTTATTTTTAAATCGGATTAAATTTTTATAAAATTATACTTATAAGTAATTAAACCATAAGATAAAAATAATTTTATAGAAGGGGATCAAGATAATTTTTTAGAGATGGGGACAATACAAGATAAGATTAATTTCATTTTATTAAATAATAAAAAATTAATATATATTATCTTTTTAAACTTGGGGCCATGGCCCTCTGCCATTATGTAGTTCCGCCGATGCAGCTTATTTTTTGTAAAAACATGATTTTAAAGTAGTTTCTGGAGAAACATGGTACACGGTCTCCTTTTTGCCTTTTTTATTTTTTCCTTACATAAGTTGACATTGCCACATCCTCCATTTATATGTCGCTTGTACTTAGCAAAACTATTTTTTATCTAAAAAAAAGAGAGTCAAAGGAGATAATTAGAGATGACTTCCTATAAGATCGTCATTATAGTAATACCAAATCCGTTCTGTTCCAGTGTGTTTCGGTCCTAGAAGGGATGAACCGAACTTTTTGATCCATCATTTTTTCAGACCGGTAGCTAACCATTTCGATCAATCCAACTCAATTATTTTTTCTTCTTTCTTTTTTCAAATCAATTAATAAAAAAATTATTTAAAATACTAAATTAAAACTAAGGGGTTGCTTGGATTGGGAAGTGGGTTGAGCTCATCTCAACTCACTTCCATTTCATCATTATATTTTTATAATTTTTTATACAAAACACAAATTCCTATACACATTTTTCAAATCCCAATACACCTTTTTCAAATTCCAACACACCTTTTTCAAATTCCAAAATAATAATAATATTAAAAAATAAACCAAACTCATCTCAACTCATCTCATCTCCGAATCCAAGCGGGGCTAAGTGAATTATTAATATGGATTATGTAACTAACTCAATAAAAAAATATTTTATATGATCAATAATAATAAATTAGATGAATATTACATTTTTAACTTATATAATAATAATTAGTTAATTGATATTATACATTAGTTAATTGATAAAATATTAATTTGTTAATAACATATTTAAAATTTTATATTGTTAATGATGATAAGTTAAATGAAAATTACATAATTATCATATAAATAATATATTCATTCAGTCTGATCTAGTCTAGGGTAAAAAATCTTGGATCGGGGTCAGACTGAAACTTTTCGATCCTTTAAAACTTGGATCAAGATCGATCGGTCTCCATCTCGGGTCGTCAATTCTACAGAAAGACAAATTAAAAAAATAGTAGAAAGAACTAAGAAACTAAAAAAATATTAAATGATTAATAAAAGAATAAAAATTGATTTTAAATGAAAATTAAAATTAAACAAAGTGATTAACAGAAAAAGTAATAAAAGTTTACGAACAATAGAATTTTGAGAATCCTTTGCACATATCTGATATTTTAATTATTTTTAATTTACTGATAACTCAATTGAGAATTCAATTCCATAATTCTCAATCGGAATATATAGAATTATAAACCAAGATTAAACCAAATGTAACCTTTTGAAAAATCATTCATTACTTTTAAATTATACAAATTATTATCCACATTGAGAAAACTCAACGACGATAATATACTCAAGGAGCGATATTGTAATAGAGAATTTAATCAATATTAATAATCAATGGATCCAAACATAATAAAAGAACTAATCCATTCAATAGAAAAAGTATGACTGAATCTATAAACGGAATAAATTTTAAGATTATTTGGAAAAGAAAATATCAACAATATATTGAGAATGATAAAACAAAAAGTTTTAACAAATTAAAAACAAAATAAATGAATTAAAAATATCATTTAGTATGCAAGTTCACCCCCAACCTTATTTGAAAATTTAATTACCCATAAATATGATAGATAACTTAAATCTCAAAAGAAAAAGGACCACGCAGCTGGCGATTGAAAATTGAATTTGGTTATGCTCCCCTCGTCCGTCTACGTACTCTCCATATATATCTATGCGGCGCTGGTTGAAAAACATATATATTGTAATGAACGAGATTGGAGAGAAAGCTGCCGCTCCCTGTCCCACCACCAAAATTATGTAAATGACCCCACCACTATTATTTTAAATCTTATATAGTGACTTGCATAGTAACTTGGATGGTAACTTGCACAGTAATTTCAAAACCTATAAATATGAGTTTCAGTTGTTATGAAATTCATAAGAAAATATAAACAGAGAAGAAAGTTTCAGAAAGTTTCAAAAGAGTTTTTTTTATATATTTTTCTCTTACAATAGGAGTTTCTTCATTAGTTTTATAATACGTTATCAGCATGACGGTTCTACCAATTCTGAAGCTAGTGGTCTTATTCCTCTGTAAGTTTTTCAATATAATATTTGGAGTTTTTGATATATTTTATTAATGATTATTATTTAAAATCTGTGTAAATTTATAAATATATTTTTTGAGATACACATATTTATTTCATTATTTATATATGTAGAAAATGACAAATCTTACAAAATTGAAATTTGTTACTCTTGATATATCTAAGAAAAATTATTTATCCTGGATACTTGATGCTGAAATTCATCTTGATGCGATGAACTTGGGTGAAACAATTAAAAAAGGAAATCAAACGTCTCTGCAGGACCGTGCTAAATCAATAATTTTCCTTCGTCACCATTTTCATGAAGAACTAAAATCTGAGTATCTTACAATAAAAAATCCCTCTATTTTGTGGAATAATTTAAGGGAGATGTATGAATGTCAAAAAATTGTCATTCTCCCAAGAGCTCGTTTTGAATGGTTGCACTTGTGGTTGCAAGATTATGAAAGTGTTAGTGAGAATAATTCCGTACTTTTTAAAATAAGCTCAGTACTAAAATTATGCGGTAAGAAAATCACCGATGATGATATACTAGAGAAAACTTATACTACATTTCATATCTCGAATGTGCTCCTGCAGCAACAGTATCGAGAGAGAAAGTTCATAAAATATTCTGAACTTATATCATATCTTCTAGTAACTGAGTATAACAATGAGCTCTTATTGAAAAACCATCAGTCACACCCTACTGGTTCAATATTATTCTCTGAAGTGAATAATACTAGATTTACATAATTCTCAGAAGTAAATGGTGCATCATTTTGAAGGAATCAGTGGCGTAGACGTGGTAAGAGAAATTATAGAAATGTTGGTCCCAGAAGTGACAACATTAAAAGGGATAATAAGATACCGTATCACCAGAAGTGGTACAACTCAGAAATGGGTAAAAACCCACAGAATAATTCTTCAAAAATAGGTGAAGGTGTGTGCCACAGATGTGGTATGACTGGATATTGGGTACGTACATATCGTACGGTCAGGCACTTAGTAGATTTATATCAAGTATCAATAAAAGGAAAAAATAAAAAGATTGAAACAAATTTTGTAGAACCATCAGATGATTCATTAGATTCAGTAGATATAGATATCACTCATCTTGATGTTTCTGAGTTCTTCAAAAATTTTGATGGTAGAATTGATCACCTAATTAGAGATGAAAGTGTTCCACTCAATTAATTTTCTTCATTATTTATAATACAAGTTTTGTATATTTTGTAGAATCATGGATCACATTGATGAGCTTTTTATCTCTAAGTTGAATGATAAAGATGTATGTCTGACTGACAGTGCTACAACTCACACAATTCTTAAAGAAAAGAAATATTTTCAAAATCTAACACCTAATAAAGCCTATGTCCATTCCATATCAGGCTCATCAGATTTAATTGAAGGCTCCGGAAGAATTTATATTGTGTTGCCTAATGACACCAAATTTTTTATTGATGATATTTTATTTTCTTCACAATCCAGAAGAAATTGATTGAGTTTCAAAGATATACGTCGTAATGATTACCATATTGAAACGACCAATAAAGGCAGTAAAGAACATCTTCTTATTACTAAAACAATATTGGGTCAGAAGCTCGTATTAGAAAAATTGTCTGTTCTATATTCTAGATTGTATTATACAAAAATAAGAACAATTGAATCATATGTGATAATGCACCAGAAGTGTACTGACTCAAAAGTATTTATGACTTGGCATGATTGTCTTGGACATCCGGGATCTATCATGATGAGACGAATTATTGAAAATTCGCGTGGGCATCCCTTAAAGAATCAAAAGAAATTTCTACCCAATGAATCTCCGTGCTTTGCATGTTCTCAAGGTAAGTTGATTATCAGACCATTTCTCTCAAAAGTCATTGTTGAATCTCCATCTTTTTTACAAAGGATTCATGGAGATATATGTGGGTCTATTCATCCATCTAGTGGACCATTTAAATATTTTATGGTTTTGATTGATGCATCTAGTCAATGGTCACATGTTTGTCTGCTTCCCACTAGAAATGTTGCATTTGCTAAACTTCTTGCTCAGATAATCAAACTACAAGCACAATTTCCTGAAAATCCAATTAAGACCATTCAATTGGATAATGCAGGAGAATTTTCATCTCAAACTTTTGATGATTATTGCATGTCAATAGGAATAGATGTTGAACATCCTGTTGCCCATACACACACACAAAATAGTTTAGTTGAATCTTTGATCAAAAGACTTTAACTAATCGCTAGACCTTTATTTATGAAATCAAGACTACTTGTTTCTGCTTGGGGACATGCTATACTTCATGCAGCATCTTTAATTCGCATTAGATCATCTGCATATCATAAATATTCTCCATTACAGCTTGCATTTGGTCAACAACCAAATATTTCTCATTTTCGTACTTTTGGATGTGCTGTATATGTTCCATTTGCACCTCCACAACATACAAAAATGAGCCTTCAACGTAGACTTGGGATAAATGTTGGTTTTGATTCTTCATCTATTATTAGATACCTTGAATCCTTTACAGGGGATATGTTTAAAGCACGTTTTGAAGATTGTCACTTTGACGAATCCACTTTTCCATTAATGGGTAAACAAAAGTCGATGCCTAAAGTACGACAAGAAATTACTTGGGATAATAAGATCTTGTCTCAATTTGACCCTCCTACAAATGATTGTAAACTAGAAATTCAGAAGATTATTCTTTTGCAAAGTGTTGCAAATCAATTACCGGATGTATTTACTAATACTAAAGGTGTAGTAAAATTATATATTCCTGCTGTTAATGTTTCAGCAATGATTGAAGTCCCTGAAAGACAAATTGTCAAAATAACAATAGTGAATCTAAAACACGCCTGAAGCGTGGAAGACCCATTAGTTCAAACGACAAAATTCTCAGAAGGAAAAGGATACAAAATGAATATGGTGTTCCTGAAGAACCCATACCCACAATACAGGTTATAAATATATTTGATGCTTCTGAAAAGATCAAATCCTCTATTCCAGAACCTCCTGAAGAGGATACTCCTGAAGAGTATAAATCTCTTGGAAAGAAACCTCCTGAAGAGGTATTTCATGGAATATTTTTCCCTGAAGAGGAACAGGTATCTGAAAATAATGAGATCTCAATACATTTCATGAATACTGGAGAAATTCTGGATAGAAATAAAACTGTTCTCGACAACATATTTTTATATAAAATGACCTTTGACATTAGCAGAAGTAATGAAGAAAGTGAACCAAGAACCGTCGAAGAATGTCGACGTAGAAATGATTGGCCAAAATGGAAAGCAGCAACTGAAGCTGAATTAAGTTTGCTAGCAAAGTGAGAAGTATTTGGACCTGTTGTCCAAACATCAAATGGTGTAATGCCTGTTGCATATAAATGTGTATTTGTACGAAAACGTAATGAGAAAAATGAAATTGTGCGGTACAAAGCACGGCTTGTCGCACAAAGTGTCTTGCAGAAACTCGTGATTGATTATGAAGAAACATATTCTCCCATTATGGATGCATTCACATTTAGATTTTTGATTAATCTGGTCGTTACAAAAGGATTAGAGATGTAGTTGATGGATGTGGTCACTGCATATTTATATGGATCCTTAGACCATGACATATATATGAAAATCCCTGAAAGATATAAGATGTCTGAAGCATTTACAAGTATATCCAGAAGTATGTATTCTATTAAACTTCAAAGATCTTTATATGGGTTGAAGCAATATAGACGCATGTGGTATAATCGCTTAAGCGAATATCTATTAAAAGAAATATTTAAGAATAATACTATATACACATGTGTTTTTATTAAGAAATCAGAATTCGGATTTGTCATTATTACGGTTTATGTTGATGATTTAAATATTGTGAGAACTCCTGAAGAGATCTAAAAAACCATTATATATTTAAAGAATGAATTTGAAATTAAAGATCTTGGCAAAACAAAACTTTGTCTCGGCCTGCAGCTTGAGCACTTGCCAAATGGAATTTTTATTCATCAGTCCATGTATACAGAGAAAGTCCTGAAGTATTTTTATATGGATAACGCTCATTCTCTGAGTACTCCAATGATTGTTCGAACACTTGATGTGAAGAATGATCCATTCTATCCTTGTGATGACGATGAAGAAATTATTGGTCTTGAAGTACCATATCTCAATGCAATCAAAATTTTGATGTATCTTGCAAATTGCACTCGACCATATATTACATTTTCAGTTAATTTGCTTGTAAGATATAGTTCTGTACCAACTCGAAGGCATTGAAATGGCATTAAACATGTCTTTCGTCACCTTCATGGTACGGTTGATATGAGATTATTTTATCAACGTGGATCAAGTCCACAATTAATTGGGTATGCAGATGCATGTTATCTTTCAGACCCATACAGAGGTAGATCTCAAACTGGATATTTATTTACTTATGGAGATACTGTCATATCATGGAGATTTGTTAAGCAAACACTATTTACTACTTCTTCAAATCACTTAGACATCATTTCTATTCATGAAGCAAGTCGAGAGTGTATTTGGCTGAGATCAGTAATTTAACATATCTAGGATTAGTGTGGACTCCCCATGATTAATAATAGCCCAACAATTTTATATGAAAATAATACTACTTGTATCACTCAAATCAGAGGAGGATATATCAAAGGTGACAGAACTAAACATATTTCACCTGAATTCTTTTATACTCATGAACTTTAAGAGAAATGTGAAATTGATGTCAAGCAGATACAATCTAGTGATAATCTGACAGATTTATTCACAAAGGCATTACCAACTGCGACATTCAAGAAGATTGTACATAATATTGGAATGCGAAGACTCAAAGATCTATCGTCATGCACTTTTCAGGGGGAGTAAATGTCATGAAGACTTGTGCTGATTGTACTCTTTTTCCTTTGCTGAGGTTTTGTCCCACTGGGTTTTCCTCTGCAAGGTTTTAATGAGACAATTTTAAAGCACTTATGGATACATAAGAAGACTGTACTCTTTTTCCTTTGCTATTGGTTTTTCTTCCCACTGGATTTTTCCTTGGTAAGGTTTTAACGAGACAGATTCTTTATGGGTGGTCATTTAAGGGGGAGTGTAATGAACGAGATTGGAGGGACGGATGCCGCCTCCTATCCCAACACCAAAATTATGTGAATGATCCCACCACTATTATTTTAAATCTTGCATAGTGACTTACATAATAACTTGCATAGTAATTTCAAGGCCTATAAATATATGTTTCAGTTGTTATGAAATTCATAAGAAAATATAGAAAGAGAAGAAAGTTTTAGAGAGTTTCAAAAGAGTTTCTTATATATTTTTTTCTTACAATAGTAGTTTCTTCTTTAGTTTTATAACATATATATATATATATATATATGTCATATACGTGACCTGCCCCATTGTGAAGTAAAGCCATGTGCCGTATTCGATTTGGAGTGAAACGCATGCGGGTCCATGAGTGATTGAAGTCTCCAGCCCAAGTGACATGCTAAATTCCATAGATCGTTGAAGTCCAAGCATGAGGTGCCATGCCTTCAATTGATGGCTTGATGTCGGCTGAGGTTTAAATGTGGCTGGCATTTAAATTGTTGATGGAGAGCATAGAACACATATGTGTGCTTTTTCCCTTTTTAACTATTCAGAAAGAAATAAAAAAATAAATAAATAAATAAAAATAAAATAAAATAAAATAAAATAAAATAAAATAAATAAATAATATAAATATAAATAAAAAATAGAATAATGCTTAAAAACATCTCGATATAAATAGAAATCTAATTCAATAAAATAAATGAAATCCAATTATTTCTACTTTCATTTTTTACAATTTAATAAAATATTATGATATTTAGAGTGCACTTTCGCGCACTCATCAAGTCGGTCTGGTCGGTTTCTTCGGTTCAAACTAATCGACTTTCACCCCTAGACAGGAGGGGCCTAGACGGCACTGCAAGCCTCCTTTCATGAGCCAATGAGTCACTAATAATCCTACGCACTACTCATTACAAGATTTGACCTTAAGACCTAGTGCGCACTACCAAACTCACATCAGGCAACAATGGTTCTGTCTGACCCTACTTAAGCATGCATATTATGTCAGTGAAGACTTGGTGTAAAACCTTGGAGCTTACGTTAGAAGAGCAAAAGGCCTATGAATACTTCCAGGAAGCCCTCCCCTCTCCTTAGACATCAAAATCGAAAGCAAGAGAGGAGCTCTTCTACGACATGGCCTGCCTACTTCATTTTACAATAATCCAAGTGGAGCTCTGGTATTGGTAGAATTACTTATTCATTAATTCCCACATTGGGCGTGGGACTTAGAAGTTATAAAACTTGAGTGGGAAGCCAGTGCCTCGAACGTGGCCCTTCTTTCAATCAAAGAAGAAGCAAAAGAAAGAAAGGGAACCCTTAGACAAGATGGGAGCATACAAAAGGAAGCCCATAACCTCCCTCGAAAGAGGGCATTGAACGAATAGAACGAACCTTAACCCTTAGCAATCGGGAGATAGTAGCTGTATCGCCCGAACGAGAAATCAGAGGGTAAGCGATTTTATAACCTGAGCTTTCCTTAACCAATTGACCTTACTTCGTAACCTTAACGTACTTTCTTTCTGACTTTAGCAAAAACCCTCGCCACTTCAAAAGGGCGCTTTGCCCCCTATTTTTTTTTTCATTAGAAAGAATGAGGCCTTACTTATTCTGTTCAGGGGGGATGAAAGACAAAGAAAGGGGTAAGGGGCGTGGTTAGTGTGTCACTGGGCCTAAATGAGAGATTCGAGAATCGTAGGCTTCAAATTGATTCGTCAACAGAGGATGCCTTTCAAGGAAAAAGTCAAGACACCGCATTTTCCCACTTTTTCATCTGTCTCATAGATGAGTAAGGCTGGCTAAAGCACCAAAACAAATAGTTAGTAAGAGAGTGCCACTAGGATAAAGATCAAAGGGATTCAAAAATTCTAGAGCAACACAAGACAAAAGGCCCATCCAAAAGAGTATGTAGCTTTTCGTTTTCTTGCTGCTTTCAAGCTGGAGCTTGCTCGGTGGTAAGACATCTTCAGCATCCATGTATCAATGACAAATAGTGGGATGGTTCGGCTGGCTGGCACTAGTCCCTTATCCATGAGGTTTTGGACCACTCAAAGTTGGCCTCCTCTTTAATGCTGGTGAAGACTCCACTGCTAATATTTGAGGGCGTGGTGACTATCTATTACAGGTTGGTCAAGAGACAGAAGGAAAGGAATTAGACATCTCGATTATTGATCTGACGAATCAGGTACCTCCTTCCTCTTTTTGTCAATGTTGTCAATTCCCAGAATATTAATAATGTACCCTCGTGAGTTGCCCAACTATATTCGTCCGACTTCTTTAGCCACTTTCGCATCTTTCGTATTGGGGGAGCTTACTTCGTGGTAGAGCATTTAGCAATGCCAGTAGCCTAGTGAGGGCTAGCTGCCTGGGGATAGGTTGATTGATTGGAAGACCCATAGCTTGAAAATTCCCCAATCCTTTGAGCTTCAAACTGGCTATGTGCTAAAGAAGCTCTAACCTAAGCCCTATAGGAAGAGTCGTGCTACTAAGTGAAGAAAGGTACCTCTACATTGATTGACTAAAGCAGGAAGAAGGGCCTACTGGACTACACGAAACCAAGCAAGGGGAACAAGCAACGATCGATCGCCAACATGCGAAAATCGATGCGCGTTAGCAACGCGCATTCGTTTTCTTGCTTACCTTGAATCGTACACATTAAAACTCTAGTTTTGGGCAGTCCAAATAAGGCCATGAAGAGGGTCTTTTCTAGTTTTTAATTGCAGTTGACAAAACATGATATTTTATTTATACTTGTAATGATATAAACGAGTTCGAAATAAAATAAATAAATCAAGCACATTTATAAAAAAAATAAATAAATTCTATTACAAGAAATCGCTCAAAAAATTTAGTGGGATTTATTTTCTCACAAAGAACAATTCAGAATTTGCCTATTTAGAATTTGTAGCTAACATTACTTAACAACGTAAATGACATTTTATTTTTCAAAAACATAAGATGATAATTTAAAAATCAAATTAAAGGAGTATACAATATCATCTTGCTCTAATATCGGTCCGGACCAAAAAAAAAAAAAACAATTGGACTAGACCGATCGAATTTACTACATAAATTTTTAAATAATTTCTTAATATGATATTTTATAGATTTTAAAGTAGTTATATAAATTGAAAACAAGTAATTATTTGATTTTCTTTTAACTAATTATAGTAATCATGTAATTTTCTTCTAATCGAATTATTTATGCTTAAATTATATAAAATGTTAATGGCATCAACTTTTAATTATTGATGATACACATGCTATTAACATTATTAATTTTTTTTGCTTAATTAAACACTTAATTAGTTAGGTATACACTTAATCCTTTTTTGGAACGGATTAAGGATGAAATATTTTGGCGATTCCTTACTAAGAATGAGTCCAGATAATTTTCAATTAAAGCTCTAGATTTTTGTTCATCTCTTGTTGTAATATCATGGATTAAGTGATAGCTTGGTATATCTAATATATGACCACAGACGAAGGTATCTCTATGTTAGCTAATTAGCAGGCTTGGGCATAGCTAAAATACCCAAACGTATTTTAAGTAAATTACTTGTTGATCCTTTGAAAAAATTGCGATCCGTTAAGAGAGAGTTTTTTTTTTTTTTTTGTTGATGTGGATTGCAGATTTTATTTTTCTACCTTTTTTTTAGGGAATGCATAACCCTTACAAAATTCTAGATTTGTATCTCTTATGTTTTGTTTTTCTTTTTAAGTTTATAACATTAATATCTAATTATTTTAAAAAATAATTGTATGACATTCTCTTATAACATGTTATTTTATTTTCCTGAAATTCCATTAACATTGGAGATTGTATTTATTTAGTCCATAAGTTATATTTGTATATCATTTATGTATACTAATGAGATTACTATGTACAATATAAATCATTAGTCTTTATAACTTGTAAATTATAAATTCATAGTATTAGACCATTAGCTTCCAATTCGGGGCGAGCTTCTCTCTCCCAAAACGCTCCCTAGCTCCTTTGGTGAATGGCGCCGCTGAAAAGGGGAGGGGAGGGGAGGGGAGGGGAGGGGAGGGGGCGGGGGTTGAGTGAGCGCTAGCTCCAACTCCCTCCCCTCTCTCTTCCCTCTTTTCAGCCTCTCTCTGTTTTTCCTTTCTCATTCCACCTTCTTCTCCTCTTTCTTTTCTTCTCTTGCTTTTCGTTTATTGTGTTTCTGTTTACTCCTGTCCCTCTTCTCTCCCCTTCTGTTTCGTCTTCCCCCCTGATTTTTCTATTATGTTTTTGTAGGCACACGCTTGGAGGTTATGGAGGTAATCGGCTTTCAGGAGTTCGAAACTTCCCGGGGTCCAAAGCACCTCATGCGCCCCACTGCTAGCTCCTCTGTGCGTAGATCTCTCAACCGAGACGGACCTGCGCTGATTAGAGTAGCGCGTGATCTACACGTGCGCTTTGAAACCTGGGATCTATGTTGCCACGCACTTCTCTGGCAGTATTTTTTAGTGGCCACGCGTAGTGCCATTGGGACTGAGACCCCTGGCTGCTTCAACCCTGACTGTCCACCACCTTCCAGATGTGGCGTGTGCATCTCACGTGCCACCCTCCGCTGTTGTATCCTGTGTTAGTTTGAATTCTTCCAAGGTTGAAAATCGGATATTTGTATTTCAGTTTTCCCATTTGTTGTGTACTTTCTGTTTAGTAACTTTCTTTTTAATAAAAACAAAAAATATTGTCTCTAGGGCCTCTGATTCGTAGAGTGTTCCTCCCTTGGACTTTTGTTCGAAGGGTTTTCCTCCCGCGTCATCTTAGTATGGGCTGGGAGCTTTTGGTTTATTGATTAACTCTGACTTGGACAGAGTTTGGCTGTCACCCAGATAGTGGTCTGAAGGGGTTTTTACAACCTAGGGCTAGATAAGATCAGTCACTTTTAGTATACTAGAAAGCTACAGGTCTTCGTTTAGTTGGCTCGTTATGTATATTTCAAGTCCAGTTGTAATACTCATTTATTAATGAATGCAGTTTGCTTTCTTTTCAAATAAATAAATAAATAAATAAATTCATAGTAGGCAATAAGAATGGGTGTTTTATGTTATCATGTCAATTATGATAATTTATCTCAGTAATATATGTGACGACCCCAAAATTATCGTATTTTATTTAAATATACTTATATAGCTTAGTGACTTAGGCAAATTGGTGGTTAGTGCCTTAAGAGATGGACTTGGGAGTTTAAGGGCCTTAAGGCCATGACAAGAGCTTTGGGCCTAAGTGGGGGAGAGACAAGCCCATAGGAAGATGAAAGGAAGCTCATTAGTCAACCCAAGCCCAAGTTTGATGACACATGTCAAGCTAGGAAGAGTTTAGTAATTTGAGTCAAAACTAGTAGTTGAGAGAAGAAAATGCTAGTATGTGAACTAGTTGACTAGTTGTTTTGTTGAAGGAAGAAAAGAAAAGACATGAGTGGAATCTTCCATCTTTTCCTACCTAGATAAGGGTGTGAGGTGTAGGATTTTGCCAAATAGGTCAACATAGGATCCTACCATATCTAGCAAAATGATGTGAAAGTGACTTGAGAAGATTTGGAGATGAGAAAGGAATGGAGGGTTTCGGTGGGGAGGCTTGGCCGAATAGCTTTAGGGCTTTTCCACCTAAACTTTTCCAAATCTAGGGGAAAGGACATGAAGAGATTGTGTCGAATTGGTGTAAGATTGGATGAGACATGGTGTGTAAGAGGAAGTGACATGAGATGGGAGATGATGGAGCAAAAAGTGGAAGGAAAGGGATGAGGGTTTTGGACATGCCTTAGCCGAATCCCCTCCCCCTTTGTTTGACTTGCTTTTGCCACCAAATCTAGATGAGGATTTGTGTAAGAGTGACATGACAAGCTTGTGTAAGATGTGAGGTGATTGGTGGATAGAAGAAGTATGTGACAAAATAGGAAGGAGAGTGAGAGGAAGAGAGGTTTCAGATGAAGGATGGGGAATTCGAAACCCCTTTGGGTGTTTTCCCAAAAATGGATTCCCAAATCCATTTGAATGACATGTGAAGGGATTGTTGGGGAGACAAGAGAGGATGTGAGGTGATGTAAAGGGGTTGGAACCCTAGAAGGAGTGGCCGGCCATGAGAAGAGGAAGAAGGAGCACAATCTCCAAACCTAGGATATGATAGATTAGGGTTGAAGTGATCAAGTGATGGGAGTCACTCAAGGGTCTTTCAAGCCCATCACAAGTCACTCAAACATAGGGGAATGAGTGGCCTAGGAGCTAGCAAAATGCCTTGGCCAAATGGCCTAGTTCCCTCACCCTTTTGGCTTGCACATTTCGGATACACACACACACATCTCTCATTTTTGCACCTCACGGCACCCTCCCCATTTCTCTCCACTTTGTTTCACTTCTTTTCACCACTTAGATATCTCAACACTCCAAGCTAAGAAGGAGAAGGAGATAGTGTTTGTGGAAGAAGAATAAAACTAGAAGAGGTAAGTAACCTAGTTACTTTGAAATAAAACCTAGAAGCATGAAGGAGAACTTTATGTTCATACCTTTCAAAAAGGAAACCTTTCTTTTGAAAATGATAAACTTTTAGCATGATCTAACTAAGCATTTCTTTTATTTCAGAAGTTATATAAGCTAGCTAGGAAGACTTGTAAGTATATCCTTACTTTACCTTTAGCATTTTTTGTATATTTTGGAGTGAATGTGCTTGAATGTATATATATGTTTGAATATGCTTGTATTGTTTGGTTACTTGCTTAGAAATGCCATGATAAAAATTTGAGAGTAGAAATGTTATCATGATTAGGATCCATGTGTAGAACCTATAATCTCTTGAGTTAAAGAGTTATAAAATGATTGATGATCTTAGTGGTTTGATGAGGAAAAGCATGTAAGCATGAAGTTGTTAAGCTAGTTGAGTATTGATGAATATGGATATATGCATATATGATATTTGGAGAAGCATCTTGATTTTTATTGTGAATATTGTGCATATAGAAATGCCATGCTAGGATAAAAAATGTATAAAGCATTGATGGAAAATAGTCATATTGATCTTGGAAGATATTGATGTTATTATTGCTTGATGATTATAAAAATGCATGCTTGTGAAGTTATGTTTTTGGAGGAGTTCTTAAGGAGAAAATCTTGAAGTTTTAATTCCTTATTTACTTGATATTCACGTTTGGATATTTTGGAGAAGTAGAAGTATGTATATTGGGAGAATGACATGTATGGATTCGATTTCACCTAGAGTATTCAAGTAGGACCTTAGTGAAAGGCTAAGAAAAGAAAACACCAAGCTTGAGGGCTATATAGGTTTCGGGTTTGACCCCTTATAAGGCTAGGAAATTGTTTTAAAATTTTGAACTAAGGCTAGATGATGTTAAGAAGATCAAAGGAAGAAGAAAACATCAATGGGAGACAAAGTAGGGTCTCGGCCCAAATCCTAGGGGTGAATGCCGAGCACCCCACTTCCCCCTAATGCATTTGTTTAGGTGTCTTCACATAAGTATGAGTCTATAGAATAAGGTTTCGAAGGAAAAATGACCAAATGTGTGTACTCGGATTCACCTCGAGTTATTGCATTCACAAAGTCGAAAGTTGCATGTCCCATGCATAAGCACGAAAACCTATGTTTTTAGTAAAGTATGTTTTCGAAGGAAATAAATTAAAATTTTAGAAGAACCCCAAAGGCTAGGACGGGGAAGTGTCCCAGTGGAACTCTCTGTTCACTCAGGAGTGCTTAAATTGAGTGAAAACCCCTGGGTCGACGAAGAACAGTCGGCGGACCATGTATGGCTCCAAAAGGTGTCCAGAGCGTGGTCACACCTAATGCTAGTGGGTGCTCTATAAGCGGTGTTGGCTCAGGCCTCACCATCTGATATGGTTGTAGTTGCTCAGACAGAAATCCCCGAGTGATGAATAGCGTGAAAGGGCGCGAAACGTAGTCACCTAGGTCGACTTGGTCGCCGAGTGTGACGGTAACTAGCGGGGAGCACACGGTGCATAGGAGAACCGTGAGGTGTCCAAAGATAAGAAGTCATGACGAAAAGAAAGGGGTTTTCGGGCCATATATGATATGATATGATAAGTGGCGCCTAAGATAAGAAAAAGACGAAAAGTTTTTGAACAAAGTGTTTTTTTGAAAGAATGTGCATTAAAGAAGCTTTGTTATGTGATTTGAACAAGTATGTTTTGAAAATTGAGAAAAGGAAAAGAAAGATGAATTTTTGTCACCAATGTGCATCAGTCTAAGCATAAGTCCCATGTTAGTGTATATGTAAGAAATTTTATTTGTTATTCACTTGACTATATGCCTAAAATGCTTTTGTTAAAGTATAGATGTACTTGCTGAGATTTCTCCTGAAAACTCACCCCACTCTTTATATCCCTACTATCTTTCCCTCTTGGGAACGATAGAAGTACTTGCAGGTGAGGATGGATCAGATGGGTACGATCCCGGTGATGACGCCTCGGACCCTCGAGGGTCCGATTGAGACCGCCCTCAGGGGGCCGGTGACTCCTGACTGCCCAGGTCAGTGGGAGGTGGAGTCACTAAAGGTGACCGTGTACACTTCTGTTGGTCTATACCCTTCGGGGTGTTGTTTAGTTCTAGGGGTTGACGAGTCCCTTCACTTGGGGCGTATTTTTGGGACGCCTTTTAGGGCGATATGTGAGGTAGGGCCTAGCATGGATTTGGATCGGCTTCGCTGGGGCCCGAACCTTAAGAAAGTGAAGAAGGAACCCGTCGGGTGAACATATGGGCAATGTTAAGACCCGTACTGTATTTTGATGCCCTGTATTATTGATTTTGGTAAAGTCTTCCCGCATGTGGGAAGCACTATTTTGGTTTCTTGGACAAGTTATGTAATTATTAAATCCTGGCTACGTTTAATATTATGTTTGGGATCCGTAGTCTGACCATGTAATGTATGTTATAGAAGGCTTGGCCTTTTTATTCCGCTGCGATAATCTTTACTTGACGTTTCAAAAAAAAAAACGTAAATATATGTTACGACGAGGGGTGAACTTCCTTGTGTTGTTCGTCCCCGACGCTTCTATTCACGTGCGATCCCAAGCATGGGTTGGGGGCGTCAACAATGTAAGTGAAGACTAATTGAGCCATAATATTATAATTATTTTGCACTTTAATTCAAGTTAATCATATTTTTCTTACTAATAGTTGAGTGAATTGGGCCGTAAAAAATCAACTCTAACTCAATTTATAACAACCTAGTTTTATGATCACTAATATCTAATTTATTACGTGCAGTTGATAAGGTTCATTTACTACGTAATTGTTCACATACATGCAGGTGTCAAGTGGGAGTTCAAGAGCATCAAAGGTTCAAGTAGGCCATGACTAAAGCCAATTGGCAGCCAAAATCAGCCCATGGGCCCAAACTCCATGTTTAAACTTCACGAAAACTCACTCCAAGTCACGCGGGTCCCTACACCAGATTTAGACCCCATTTGGATGCCAAATCCAACTTAGTTCCTCTCATTTAAAAATGGGTTTGGCATCCAAATGCCCAACATTAATGCACTTCAACAGAGTTCAAATGTGAACTCAAGAGGTGTGAGTGCATTAAGAGGTGGGAACGCATTAATAGTCGAATTGTGAAAGAGATGTGAACGCATCAATGGCACATGGCCCCACACGTCTCTCTCTCTCTCTCCCCTATGCCTAGCAGCTTGCAGGCTGCACAATCATTAAATTTTTTGTCACTTGCATTAATGCACGTGTGGGGAGACAATGGTTGCAATGAACAGTTTGGGTTCTACAAATCTTATAACTTCACATAAATATTCCTAAATTCATCTTAACATACAAACACATTTTAAACTCTTATAAATGGATCCTACAAAACTCACTCAATTATCTCAACTCACTACTATTTAAAAAAATTCAAGTCAACTCAGCTCAATTTGACATCCAAATGCAAACTTAATCTCACGAAATTCAAGCCTTGCAAGTCCTTGCATTAAATTTAATGTCACGAGAAGCAAGCCCATTTGAGACCCTTTCCAAGCTTTGTTAGCCCATGGGCCCAACTCCAATTTAATTATATTGGAAGTAACTTCAAGCCATGCGAATTCTAAAGCCTGATGTCACACCAAACGTAGTAGTAGTAGTCTTTGGCTTTGACATTTTGAAGAATAAAGCAGCAATAGTTTTCTTTTGGTGTCTATTGATTTTAGGGTTCTTTTAACTAGCAGAAAAACTATAGAAGAAAAGGAACATGAAGGGTTTTACCTTTCGGTTGGAGAGATATAGACTACAGAACACACGTACTTAGTTTGCTTGTTTTGGACAAGCAGCAACCGCTAGCAGCAAAAGGGTGGGAAAAAAAAATGCTTCAGTCGGTTAAGCAGCAGCAAACCTATTCGACGATAAAGAGAGAGAAAGAGAGCTTTAGATTGGGGCAAGGAGGAGAAAAAATGGAGGAAAGGAAAGGGAGAGCTGGTTTTTGCTAAAGAGTTTGTAGACTATGCTTAGCTGACTCCCAAGCCTAGTTTTTCATCATTTTCAGTTTCCATATTTTTTCTTTGATTCCATAGACCCTTGGGTTGGATTCGTCTCCTTCTCTATTTGAATTTGCATTTGGCTTTTCATTTTAGTAATTTAATATTGTCAAGATATAATAAAATCTATTTCTTCCTATCAACTTAAGCTTTTAGGACAAGTGGTGATTTCACATAGTATCAGAGCAGAGGTTTTGAGTTCAAATCCTGACTTTACACTACACACCCCATTTAATTAAATATTTCACTTGTTGGGCCTATTAATTGAGGGGAAATCTGGGACACAAGTGAGGGGAAGTGTTAAGATATAATAAAATCTAGCTCTTCCTATTAGGTTAAACTTTTAGAATAAGTGGTGATTTCACAAATATTCAGTAGTTGTATTCGGTTGCTCTTATTCATGATTTTATTTCATTAGACTTCCATTCAATTGTTTATGTTACGTTGGGACACTTGGAGTGTATTCGTTTGCTTTTATACTTTAGTGTATTTGATAGCTCGGCCTTAAGATTTTCTATTCTAGCAAATTGGTCATTTGGAGTGTTTACGGTGGCTTTTATTTTGGTTACTTGATTCTAATTTGTGTAATAGTTTGGGTAGCTTGGGACTCTATGGGATGGAAAATAGTGGGTTTCTGATTTGCACACATGGTATTTGATGAAATGCCTCTTAGAATGCAAACTTCATGATTTTCTGTGTATTGCTTAGAAGCATTGGATTAGATGATGTTGATGGTTGTGATTTAGCTTCTTAAGTAAGAATAATCATAATACATTCCATGCACATTCACGAATTCATTCAATGTATGAAAGTGATTGATGTAGTGTCAAGGTGCGAAAATTATTGAATAATAGCTAAATATTTTCCTTTCCCTTATTTGTGATTAAAACTTGTTTCACTCGGTTCCCTTGCATATACTTTAGTGTCCATTTACCATCTCATGTAAAAGGAAACAAAGGCATTTTTAGTAATATCCAAAAGTCAAATTTCATTATGAATACCATTGTGAAAAAACCTAGGATACAACCTTCTTTTCTTTTCGGTAGCATATGAATTTGGACTCTAAACTAATTGTTCTTTGAGAAAATAACTTAGGGACTTCTCTAATACTATTTGACAACTTTGGTACTTGGGAGTAACTTTTATGACATTTTTAGAGCTAGTCAATGACTTCTAATTGAAACGTTGATAGAATAGTGGTGTTTGAAAATCTATACACCACACACTGTCAACATTGCATGATTTAATTTAGGGCTTGACAAAAATTTGAAAATCTGACTCTAACAAAACTGAGTTAGAGTCCTACTTATTTTTAATTTTTCAGTTGGAGTTGCAATCAAAGGTATGGATGGACTGACTCTGATCCAATCAAATTCCAACTCCGACGTTGACTCCGAATCTGACCCCAAATCCAACTCTGATATTGTACCCATCTTATAAAAATATGTATTCATCAATTATTTACAATATATACTAGTATGGTCATATAGTTATATAACTAGAACGTATATAAAATTCAATAATATATTAGTATGAGCTAATTATTATAAAATAATATACTTCTACTATTAACATTGTGTTTCGTGTACTTGTGAGCCGAGATCTCATTGTTTGTATTATGAGAGCTTTGCATTTAAAGTATCTAGAGTTTTCTCGTACCTAAGAGTCTGTTATTTATACTTGGAGTCTAGAGGGGGACATAACATGCTTGTCCATGTGGGATCCTCACCCTCTTGCACTATTCCTTTGTCAGAGCTTTTAATGTGGAGTGGCCTTTGCGACAACGATATTAATGTGGGGTGTAATTTGGACTATGACACCATTACTACAGCATGGTTCCCTTGCCTTTTTCATTAATACAGTGTCTTTTCTTTGCCTGCATTCTTCCGTTAACTCCTTTGTTCGTTTGTCGATGTCTTCATGTTAGTGGATCAAAGGCTATCATTTATCCCTGTTTACCTAATTAGATGGACACTCGAGTACTTGGCGTTGCTTGGAGGATGATCCATGTAGTATCCTTTATAGTGTCATCCTTTGCAACTGCTTGGAAAGCTGGCTCCTTTTGAGTCGGGTTGAGGGTTCAACCCTAGGGCTATACAAAAAATGGCCAGTACTGACTCAGACTGGCCGTCGAAGCACAAAATCGACTGAAATCGACAAGGAACCGATTGATCGGTAGCACAATTCTATCAAAACTGACATATGCCAAATGGGCGCCAGTTTGAACCAGAAATAAACCACTGATCGGCCAATTGTATATATATATATATTCCAAATATCTGTTCACAAAACGACGTCATTTTGTGGATGAAATTTGTAAAAAAAGTAAATAAAACAGTGTTGTTAAGCAAAATGGCACCATTTAGAGCTAGGTTTAAACATACCTATACTAAGTCATCTCAATTTTTCCTTTTCAAAACTTTTCCTTCTCCTTAGTCAGAACACCCTAGCAGCAACCACCCAATGTTTTGAATTCTATTTTGATGATCATTCCAAGTTAAGTATTGGAGCAAAATATTTCGGTACTAGTGTATTCCAGTGCACCGTTTTGGGACTAATTATCTATTGTATATAAATATTTATATGTATATATAAACTAACAACTAATAGAATAAATACATATATATATATATGTAAATGTGTATCACATGTATATGTGTACATATATGAATGAATTGAAAATTTATAAAATGAATATAGGTTAAAACAAAATATGAATTTAAGTTGAGAAACAAAAACAAAGAAAAAAAATAAAAGAATAGATAAATTAATAATAATAGTGATATTTAAAAAAAACAAAATGAGAAGACATTTAAATGGTGATAGGAAATCTTTTTGGTTCCAACTTTTTTTTTCAGGGGTTGTGTTTGGAAATCTTTTTGGTTTATGGATTGTAAATGGTGATAGGAAAACCATTCTCATATTGCAGAACAAATCGGTGTCGAACAATTGAACTCCAGCCAGTTCTCTTCCTCACTGTCGATAAGTTTTAGTCAAGAAACATGCATATTTTAGGTGTTGCAGTTTCAATTTTAGGCCAAAACCGCACTGAAGATAGTTTTCTACCCTAGTCAACCCATGCTATTTGGGCCTCCTAGCCTCAGCTTCCTCCTTTGTTTAGACTAGGCCTCGTCTCTTAGGCCGATAAGGGGGTAATTCTCCTTCATATACTATAATATAAATAGACTAATGATAGTTTAGTACATATAAATATCATAGTATTATTAGCGTACATAATCAAGAATATAAATAAATTAGACACTAGTATTTAAATAAGTATATCAAGTTAATAAACATATACTCATTTACTAAATTATGATAACATGTAATTAGACACTAGAAAGTCTAGTATATGATTCAGTTAGAAATAAGTTAGAAATTAGTCTAAGAACATGTAACTAGATACTATAGTATAAGTCTGGTATTGAAATAAACTAGACACTAGTATTTAAATAATTGATAAGTCTAGGATAATAAGTTACTAATTCATAATACTAATTTACTAAAATACAATAAATAAATCTAGTGTAGAAATAAGTTATAAATAAGTTAGACACTAGTATAATATATTAACGTGTAATTAAACACTAAAAATAATATGTAATACTATGATATGATAATATGTAATACGACACTATAGTATAAATCTATTATAAAAATAATTTAGATATTTGTATAGAAGGCCAAAACCACACAAATATTTTAAAAAATATTTCTAAAAAAAATTGAAAATTGAAAGTCCACAAGAAAAATGTTTTTTAAAATTGACCAAATATGAAAAGAAACCAAAAGTTGAAAGCCCAAATCCAACTCCGTTTTGACAAGTAGAGTCGGAGTTGAAATTGGAGTCGGATTTAGGGGAAAATATTACGACTAAGTCGGTGCTCAGCCTTAATTTGATTTGTAAGATTTAAATTTTAAAGTTTATATTTTACATCAAATTATATCACACAAATAGTATGTGGTATAAAAACATTCAAATAAAATTATTTATGTTGATATACTTGGACTAAAGTGATTTTGTCATTTTAGAAAAAGGTTGTCAAATGAGTAATTAATTTACCATTACTAATAGAATTTCATTCTTTATCCCGATATAATTAGGGGTGGTACCCGCATGGTGCGGGGTAGGGTGGACCTTTCCCTACACCCCGCCCCGCACCATGCGGGGGAAGTCTCAACCCTGCCCCCACCCTATTAATTTGTCATTTTAGGAAAGGTCAGTAGGTGGACCTTTCCTTAGTCCACCTAGTCCACCTATTGACCTTCATTAGCTGCTTTGGTTGCAACCGTCTCTGCTACTCTCTCGTGTCCTAACTTCTTTGCTAGACTCAATGTTGTAAGACACTGGTGTGATTTCACTACTGTTCTCCATTTGACCATCATGTTTCTGGATAATCCACTTCTCTCCTCATTGCCTTAAGATTCCATTAGCTTAACCCATTATCTCTAAGATCAAAGCCCTAGCCCTCTGATGATCCTCTTCATCGCAATGGTGTGCCGCATCGATTCATTGGGATTCCTCCTCCAACCTCTATGCTTCGAGTTATCCTTCCATGAAACGATAGATTACTACCAGTGGTATGTCTGCCATTCATGCATTCCTACTTTCTTGCACCAAGATAACACTTTTGGAATTCCAGATGTTATGGCTGAAAAGGGTAGTTCAAAGGCTTCTTATATTTTTTAGTCCTGCCTTCAATTTAACCATACTACCCTTTCTTAGTTCGTTCCTGGTAAGTTGTTGCATTGCAAATAAAATAGGAAAACTACTCTCAGGAAACTAGTCTCTCATCACCCGCTTACTTTCCTATGTAAACTCCGCGTTTCCAGGCTTCCCCACTACAGCTTCACCAATGGTATAGTTTTGGACCATAGCTTTTGTTCCTTCTAGTCTATGATTCTATGATGCCCCCAACGCCCACTTGAAATTTAGCGGTGACTTAGAATGTCAGAAGATGCAACTTGGTTACATATCCTGTACATGGTGGTTAACATGCAATGCACTTAACATACATTTTAGCAATATAAAGTAATCGTAGTGGAATAAGTCATTTCATAAAATTTTGAATAATAAACTAGTATCCCAACTATATTCGTAACTTTAAATCATACCATACTTGTTTTGAGTTCATCAAATAAGGCATAAACCAAATTATACATCATAGTAATAGAATATCAAACTCCTTGGTTGTAACATATGGGCCCAAAAGTGGGATTAAAATTTAGTTATTTTATTTAGTAGTGTCATCTATTGATTTAAAATTGGTAATTGTTTTGAATTAGAACTCTTTCGCACTTCAAAATCATTATCCTCTTAGTGTTTGTATTCTCGCAGGAATAAATTTCTAAAGTATAGTCAACCTCAAACTCTCGCAAATCTCCATAAGACTCATTTTACTTCCCTTCTCCTTCTCTATAAAACCCATAAGACCCTTAAAAAAAACCCAAGAAACTTTATACACATTAGCCATTGTAGCAACCTCTACACCTACCTCCCTCAACCAAGCAGCCACAGAGCATGCCGAGGGTAAGCCACCAATGACCGCCTTAGGGAATGCTGGACCACCTCTCAGCAACCACGGAACCTACCAACCAGGCACAACCCTCCACCCATGCTATTCCAGTAAGCCATTGCCATCCACCATCCTCTTCTCCCTCTATTTTTTCGGTATCCATTTCTCTCTTAAAACCTTATCTCCCTTGTGTCGCACCACCATGCCAAAGGAGCCTCTAGCTGTGCTGCCGGTCACTCTCAACCACCTAGAGTTGCCGTCGCACTCAAACTCCTCTCTAGGTAAGTCCATCGCACAAGCCCTCATAAGCTATTTTTTCTCCCTTTTATTTGTTTTGTTTCAGCTTTTCCAAAAAAGCCCCTCCACTAACCCTTTTGTCCAAAGCCTCTATTCCTTGCCTCTAGATTATACTATCTCTTTAGATTATTAGAGTGGGCCTCTGCCCTTAAGCCCATTCGGCCAGTACTTCTTTAAGTTTAAGAGTATTGGGCCTAGTTTTTAAATGAACTTGTGGGCTTGATGTTTAAATGGGGCTAGTTGTGTTACATAAATATTTGGCATTTTAAGTGGGTCGTTTTCTTTAATTGGGACTAGGCTGAAATTTAAGTTAACCCAAAGTTTTAAAAAAATAAATATGAGCCCATAGACACAATTCTTATAGAAAATATTTCAAGGATTTAAAGTATATTTTAAAGTATACTTTTAAGCCTATTATTTAGTTAATATTCCAATTGTCTATTTAATTGGATCTTTTTTAATAAAATCACTAATTTTAGATACAAAATCAAGGAATATGTTAAGAGCTTTAAATAAGATTCCTAGCTATTAATCTTAGTATAACCAAATATTAGTAAAATAATTACAGTACACATATAAATGAGCATGCTAAGTAATTAGAATGCTAAAACATGTTCTCTAGAAACTTAGTAACGTTTAGTATCTAGTATAGGTAACACTTACAACGTGCGAATCAAGAAGAGGTAAGTAGCATGCTCATTTATATGTGTACTATAATTATTTTAATTATGCATTGTCGGCGCCCCAGCTTGCGCTTGGGTTCGTACACAAATTGTGACGCCGGGGACGAACGTCACAAGGAAGTCATCCCTCATCTTTACGTGTGAGAGAGCCTTATTTTAAGTCATGCACAGATATATATATTTTTTTTATATATCGCAGCGGAAAAAGGTCAAGCCATAAATAAACGATAAAACGTTACGCTTGTCGCACATCACATGGTTAACGAAATAAAACCCAAATTAAACATCACATGCATATATATATATATATATATATCAGATTAAGGTCACCAATGTAAACAATTTTATACAAAAGTACTTCCCAAAACAACGGGAAGATTTTCCACAAAATACATCAGTGAATACAAAATAAAGGTGCTGCCAATCCACTCCTCCCTCCGCCAACCATACTAATAGGCAGGTTCTTCTTTTATCTTCTTAAAGTCCGGGCCATAACGAAGGCTGTCCAGACTCAGTCCTGGGCCTACGTCACACATCATCCCAGAGGATGACGTAAACAGGCGTCCCATGTGGAGGAGCCCGTCAACTCCTAGCACCAAACAGCACCCCGTAGGGCGTAGGTCGTCAAAAAAATACGTCGCCATAGGAAGCGACTCTACCGCCCACTGACCCAACAGGTCTAGGGTCACTGGCCCGGCAGTCTCAGCCTTAGTCGGGCCCATGAGGGTCCGACCCATCTTCTCGAGAGTCGTAATCCGGGGATCCATCATGTCCTGCAATAACTTCTATCGTTCCCAAGGGAGCGATAGTAGAGATAATAAAAAGGGGGTGAGATTTCGGGAGAAATCTCAGCAAGTACACTAGCACTTAAACCAGAACATTTCAAATATACAGATGAGTGAACAAAACATTCTTAACTAATGCACATGCAATGAATGACTGACTCATGCACATGCTCATGAAAACTTTGAAACAGACTTGCTTCTTTCAGACTTCTTTTCATAAAACTTTCATACAGATTTCTTCTTTCAAACTTCTTTTCATATCATTACTTTTCAAATCATTTCATTAAAACATTTCGTATCTTTCATTCTTTCTTAGGCGCCACTTATCTTTGAACAGATCTTTCTTATGGCTTGAAAGCCCTTCTTGTCATGACTTTTCACTTAACATGTATGAGACACAACACGGCTCCCCTAAGCACCGAGTGTTCCCTGCTGGTTACCGCATCACCTTAATGTGAGTGCGTCTTATAACTTTAAAACGGCAGGTCCTTACACCATATCCGTCCTTGGCACCCACCAGCGTTAGGTGTTACCGCGCTCCGGACACCTTTTGGAGCCATACACGGTCCGCCGACTGTTCTTCGTCGACCCAGGGGCTTCCACTCGACTTTAAACACTCCTGAGTGGACAGGGAGTTCCACTGGGGCACTTCCCCGTCCCAGCCTTTGGGGTTCTTATAAAACTTTACTTCTTTTCTTTTCTTTCAAAAATTCAATCTTTTCTTTTCCTTTCTTTTTCTTAAAAACATGCTTGACTTTAAAAACCTTCTTTTCATGACTTATGCATGGAACATGCAATGCTCACTTAATTTCATGCAAAACCCGAGACAAGCTCGAGTGCATTCACATTTCATTTTCTTTTCTCCCTCTTTTGGGATAACTTCATAATTTTCCTACTTAGTCATCATGTTCTATACCCAAAATTGGGCCTAGGATTGAAGTGGGGTATTGGGCCCATCTCCAACCCATCATGGCCGAATCTTCCTAGGGAGTTCCTAGGGCTTTCCTTCATCATTTGACTCCAATTATCCTCCAATCAATTTCAAAGTGTCAAATTAAATTATGTACCCTCCTTAGCAAGGGGTAACCGAAACCTTAGTGTTTCCCCAAGTAACCATTTTCACTTCCAAACTTAGTTATTTCTATTTCCTCCATTCACCTTTCTAACTTAGGGAACTCCTCCCATTATTCTATTCAAGCTTCCTTTTCTAATAGTTTCTTCTATAAGCTTAACTAGACAATTTCACCACAAAGCAATATAATTTTGATCTTCCAAATCTCAACCTTAAATATCATGAAATTCCAATTAAACATTACTAGACATCATACACAAGTGGTCACTTCTTCCATATGCAAGTATATACCATTTCCATTCACATCAATCATATAATTTATTCCCATGTCCATTTTCATTTTCTCAAAACAATATGCTCCTTGAATAAATCAATTTCATCACTAGTTTCCTCCAATAAACTTTACCTTAGCAACACCAAATTTAATATTTAACACTAAAATCCTTCATGCATCAATTTCATCATTTCATAAAATAATCATGCTTTTCCTTTCTTTTTGCAACTAACACTTGATCCATCATCTCTACTCACATTCTAAGCTTATTTCATCATATAGATTTACACAAAAATATTCATGTCACAAACAAGTAAAATCAATTCAATCCAAACATGGCAATGGCAACCATTAATCCAACAAGCATGATCACCTCACTATATACAAGAAATGTTAAGAAAAAGGTGAAAGTATACTTACCACACTCCTATTATACCTTAGCTTAAAATCTGAAAATACACATATGAAATCTCTCATTAGGCTAGCCATGAACATAAAACTCAAAGGAAACCCTATTTCCTTCTAACCAAAACAAAGTGTCACATGTGTGTGTGTGTTCTTCCTAAGCTTGCATGAATTTAGTCACTAACCTTCTCCAATGAATTGATCACCTCCACACTCTTGCTTTTTGACTTCACTACTATAGGGTTCTTCAAATTATGTGGTGAAAGGAGAAGAAGCAAAAGTAGAAGTGACTTGAGTGAGTTTGGCCGAGAGGTGGAGAGGAAATGGGAGTGTTTGCATGTGTCCAAGTGAAATGAGCTTAAGGGAATTGCATAAGGGGTCACACGGCCAGCTCTCTTTCCTAGGGTCTTTGGTACACTTTTTACCATACTTAGGTATGGCTAATGATAGATTGAGTGATTGACAACTCTAGGCCACTCCAAGATCAAATCTTGGCCATGCCTTGGTGGATTTTCCTTTCTCCTTCTCCCTTCCTATGGCCGGCGACTTCTTGGTGTTTCTAGCATCCATTTTCTTGCTTTTCACTCAATCATCATTCCCCTATCCTCTCATGTGTCCATCCAAGTGATCTCAAAGCCGTGCTTTTTTGGAATTTGAGCAAGGCATGATCCGGCCAAGCCAAGCCTCCACCGAATCCACTTTGCCCACTTTCCTAGTTTTTGTCATTTCCATCACCTACACTCACACCATACCTCTCTTCACATCACCATACTCTCTTACACATGTACTTTATTCACTTACACACTCTTCCCCTTTGTCCTATCACTTGTTGGTGGCCATACCCCATGAGATTCTCCAAATGCACCCCACGGATTGCCTTCCACCGAAACCACCTAGTTCCTTTCATCCATGCTTCTCCTCATGCCATTTGTCACTTCCCTACACACCATGATCTCAATTGGCAAGTCAAGGGATGGTGTCTTGTACCTCCAAGATTCCATGGTAGGAAAATTATTCCATTAGATCCTACACTCAATCCTACATGGCATGTATCTAACTACTAGTCAACCTCCACCAACTAGGATTTTCCTACAAGTATTTGGATAATTTTCTAGGATTTTTCTTCAATTGACAAGTGTCTCTACTATGGGCTTGATGGGCCATGGGCTCATTCTATGGGCTTTTGGACTCACCATTGCTCTCTTGGCCCATTTACTTGATCCATTCCTCAAAAGTCTCATTCCTAAGCCCATCTCTTCAAAGCCTATTTTGTTCTTTCACCAATTACCACTAATCTTGTGTATTAACCTTTAATTAACTAATTAAATTAAGATGAAGATTTTTAGGGCTATTACATGCATTAAAAATGTGATGTTATATATACGCTATGAGCCAACTCAAGGTTAGGCATCTTTTCACAAACCTCAATGAATCAGGATGATATGCTTTTAAGTGACCCGAAATATGTTATGCCGATATGGATTGTTTTTTTATGGATGAAATGTTGTTAAAATCATATAAATGCTCTGCAATGTTCACGTAATAATTAAATCATGTGTGCCATGTAATGTCATAAAATATTTAGATAATGTATACCAAGAAATTATGTAGTACTTAAATCATGAAGCCATGGAATGTTATAAAATGTTTTGATCATATTTTGCCATGTAATGTTATACTATTCCAGGTACAAGGGTATTCCATGCTAGAAGAAGTCCATGAGATCCAATAAGTTTCTTATGCATTAAGAAAGATAAGATATTTTAAGAAGACATGGACATAAGCATGTTCACTATAGGTTATGATAAGCGGTGACACGGACTCGAGCATAGTTTACCATAACTTAAGTTATAACACGGACTCAAGTGTGTTTCACTTTATAATATGACACATTATGTGGTGCCACTAACTTAAACGTGATTCACCATATGTTAAGTGAAATACGAACTCAAGTATTTTTTACTACATGTTATGACACATAGATGGTGCCACGACTCAAGTATGGTTCATTATATGTTGGGTGAAACACGGACTCAAACGTGTTTTACTACTTATTTTGACACTTTAAGACAGTGCCACAGGCTCTAGTATGGCTCACCATATGTATATATGGATAGTGCTAGTGGGCCGCTAGCGGTTACCATTGGGCGTATTGATATCTTTTTTTTACCGTTGGGCGTATTGATATCTTTTTTTTTTCTTTTCAGTTTTTTGTAATATTCTTACTCATTATGTAAAAACTAAAACATACATAGTTACCAATGGGTGGCCCGCTAGCCTATTTAACTTTTTTTTCCTTTCATTTTTTCAACAAATTTTTTATATCCTTAATCATTGAGAAAATATAAAAAAATACACAATTTTACTAATAGTCTCTTTCTTAATCATTGAGTTAAAAAAGACGATTTCTCTCTCTCTCTCAACGATTTTTCTCTCTACTAAAAATCAAATATCCCATCTTCTCTAAGGTTTGGAGCTTTGGCTCCTCACTCCCTCCTTTTGTCCACTGCCTCCAATGTTTTATTATGTTTTTCACTTTTTTCAATTTTTATAGTGTTCTCCATCCATAGCAAGAAGAAACGCTATTCTACTACTTTTCAATCTCTCACGATCGCCGTGTGCTCTACCACAAGACTCCCCTACTTTCAATCCTGCAAATAGCCGAATCAAAATGTTGAACAAAGCGGTTGCTTCACATATGTAGTTCAACCCCTATGTGAGATCCACTCGTTGTCGCATCGGGGAGTACCTGTTGTAGCCACACGCTGCGTTTTCGAGACCAACAACCTCAAATCCTTTAGATCTAACCATCTTCTGCTGTCCTAGAGTGGTGTGTGGCCTTCATGTGTCTCCACAATTGCTGGCATTCACGACGCATCTCATGTTTGCTATCTTCTATATTTTTGCTCTTTCTAAAATCAAGAAACGTAAGGAAGAGGTAGAAGTCTCATGCAGCCAAACTGCCATGGACCATTGAAATGCAACACAACTCACTTCACTGCGAGTCTTAGTCATAGTATTACAACCCGTTTATCCAACTATATCAAATCGCTTCAAGCGACTTCCATTTGTGGGAAATGGGTAAAGGTCAAGTCATTGGCCTCATATTTATTATTATTATATCTTATGTTGTATTTGTTGATTTGGGATGAATGTTGGACCTCCCACTCTGTTGATTATTGTATCATATAACTGTTAAACATATCTATAATCTTCTTGCTTAGAAAAAAACAAAAAAGGTTTAAAAATTACAAAATTAAAATAATTGAGCAATAACTTTGAAGGTCTCCACTAGCATTTTCCATACACACATAGATATATATTATATGCATGTGAGATTCTACAATATCAATTGCTCACCCAAGATCTGATCTAATTAATTCATTAAGCTAGTGAGGAGATCAGACAAAGAATTTAAATTAGTATAATTAGGTAAGAGGCAACAATATATGACACTATTCATAAACCTGACATGAAGATAACATGAAATAAAAGGGTTTAAGTTTGATATAAATGGATCATGGTCAAAATGAGTTGATCTAATAAGACATGGTTAATAAATGGGTATCCGTGAAACCCCAAGCAACCCGTATAACACACATAAACTATATTTTCAAATTTCATAAATGTTTAATCTTATGTTTTTTTATTTGTTGAGAATATGTAACATTGATGTTAGTATTTGACTAAGGCTGTAAATGAATCAGTCTGTTCAATAGCCCACTCGATACTCACCCGATTAAACTTGAATCGAATTCAACTCATGAGAAAAAAAGCTTATCTGTAAAAGCAGATACCCGCTCGATTAATAAATAACACATATCCGACAAAACTTGACTTAACTCAGCTAAGACTTATAAAGGCCCGTTTGTTCATGCTCGAATCGACTCGTTAACTCGACTTAATTAAAACTCATTCACATATTGATAAATATATACATAAAACTACGAATATATACATATATATATGTATTAGCTAATAATATAATCATACTATTTTTATAATTAAATATATAATATATGACCTAGTTATATCTATATATTGAATACACTTCATAAACATATTTTATAATTTGTACAATACTTAGTTGATAAAATTTAATAGTTTCCTATATTAGTATGTGTAAACTATATATAAAATAGATATTTGTTATCATATTATATGTATGTATTAATAATATATGTAGGCATATAATGTAATGCCCCGGTCCCAAAGGGGTCCGAGAGTTACTACCTATCACATATACTCACATTCAACACTATAATTATAGACTCCAAATTTCTAAATATCATATAAAACTTCGTCTTAAAACCCACTTTCTTAATATCATTAATTCCAAAAATGCTAAATAACCAGAATGCAATAATATTTTCTTACTAAACCTTATCAATGTTCATATAAATTCTCTATACTTAATCAACCATTCTTGAGTCATCTCACCCAATGCTTCATAATCCAATCATTGGCTGAAATATCCAAACTGATCTAAAAAATATTCAAAAATAAGGGATGAGTTTAACCACAACTCAGTAAGCGGAGGATATATATAAGAGTGCAAACATGAGCATTTTCAAAAGAACTCCATATGTATGAACTAGAAACCTTTTATTTCCATATACAGATTTTTAAAATATATATTAATAAAATACAGCGATTTTTCAATCATTTTACATTTAGAAAAAAAAAACTCTATTCATTATCAAAAACGCTTTGGCACAAGTAACTGTACAATCTCATCTTATCATCATATCAGAACATGTACCATGTTTAACCCCCATGGTAGGGTTGTGCTATCCCTGGTGGCCAAACCAGACAGTATCATATTGTGAGACTTTCCCTTATTCGTTTGTTCTTGGAGCCCTGAGTGTGTACACAGGAAAGAAACATATATAGGACCACTTTGTTTCCAAAGTGGTTGCACTCCTATCATATCATATTATGGTGGTACCAACCATATCACGTGAACCAGTATCATCATATCAGAACCATTTTCCAAAACAAATCAAACAGATAAGAATGTCAAATATTTTCATATCCATATCATATCATGTCATGTTATATCAAATCATGTACCAAACTTGTTCATATCATTTTTAGATAACCAACAACAATTCTAAAATATTTCACATCACATAAATAAAATATCAATTTTCATACTCGCTCTTTTATGCATTTTAGAAACATGTCAACACTGCTCATGTTTACACTATGCATGACAAAAACAATTTTCTCTTTATCACATAGATTTCGTGAGTAATGCAAATAATTGACCGAGATTGTTTTTCCCAATTTCTCATTTATAACAAAAACATGTAAAGTTTTTTAGAAAGTCAACATCGGTCTCAGAGTTGGTGTAAAATCAAGTATAGGAACCCCGCTTACCTAGATTCCTTAGCTTTTCAAAAATTTCCTCAATAATTTCGAACCACGATACTTGTCACCTATTAGTCACGGAACTTTTTGTCAATTTTCAATTGAACACATACTTCAATATCTAAGCCTAATATGCTAAAATTACCTATTGTTAATTCCTCACGAACCTAAAATTCTCCATCCTTAACAAATATCATCAATCTCCAAAATCTCCAACATCCGTTTAATTTCTGACTAAGGTATTAAAAGAAGAAAAGCAAAAATCAACACAACTTTCATTGAAAACACTTTTTCTCAAATAAAATATAGAATAGATAAAAGCTACACACGTCCAAAATTCAATAAATAAAAGCAAAGAAATAAATAACTTATTTATATTAAAATCTTTTAAAGTGGAAAATTATAACTTTTGCTAACTCAAAAATAAGACTCAAAAATCACTGTTAAAGGTTTCAAAAAGTAAATTTTGTGCTTGCTACGCACCTCTAAAATTCATACCTTAAAAATATTTATTGTATGAAATTCACATCTTTATTTATTTAAAATAAAACCTTCACAAAATATAAATCAGACTTAAAATAAAACCCACTTAAAAGGCAAGATATTCTTAGTAAATAGAACATTCGGTGCATGGGTCCTAGGTGACACACGAAAATGAAAGGAACAATGGAAGTTTGAAGCTTTCAGATCAAACCATGCAGCAGGGGTGTTCATACTCACCAAGAGAAGAAGCAGCACGTTGTGCTGGGAGGTGGCATATGTTATATATGTCAGCGACACTAGATGGATGAATACCGTGGCACAATGGGGTCAACGAGCCAGTGATTGAAGTAACAGTCATCGGAGATAGAGACTGCCGGATGGAGGGTACACGGCAGCACTGGACTTACACAGTGGCTATTGCTTGAGACACTCGTGTGGGGACAGCACATGCATGGCCTAAGTGCTCTATTTTGGTGAAGTAAAACAGGGGTGGTTTTCTTTGGGTCTTAACCGAAAAGCACGAGGCTCACAGTGGTGCTATCCATGGTGGATTCACGGTGGCTAGGAATGGGTGTTAGGTGGTGGTACCGATTGACTGTAACGTGGTGTATGAGAGTTGTCCATGGCAGCAAACATGAAACAACCAAAAGGTTGTTGCCGATTGCTGGGTGCTTCTGGGCGTGGAGGCGCGGATTTTGGCGACACAGAAGGGTCCACGGCAACCCTAAGTCTGATGAGAAAATTTGTTTGCATCAGGAGCCGGCTGTGTGTGAACTGTTTATATAGGCGATTCAAAACACAGAACTCTAGAGATGGAGGAGAGACTTCCAGGCGTGGGAGTTATAACTATATATAGGAACTGCAAATCCTAGAGAAAATAAAGGAAGAGAAGAAGAAAATGAAATTATGAAAATATATCTATTATGCGCACAGTAAAATCGTGGGGATGAGAACGTGCGTGGGGCAAAACATACATATATATATATATGTATATATAGGAATTAAACCTTAGGGACAGATACAAGTTGCAATATATATCTAAATATATATATGCATAAATAAATTCATAAAAATATGGATTTTAGAATTTTAATAAAAGAAAGGACCTTACAATCATAATCTAGCCATTTGAAATAGATAACAAAATTATTAAAATAAATAAAAGGATAAGCTTGATCCTCGTGTAGGAAGATAATAATAATAATAATAATAATAATAATAATAATAAATCAATTTGTATAAAAAGAATTTCTCGACCCATAAAAAGATTTTTAATAATCATCAAATCAAATGAGAAAAGAAAAAATTTACTAAAACAATTTTACACTCGTGATCAATTTTAAAATAAATCTTTGAATATCAAAAAGGAGTTTTTACTTAAATAAATAAATAATTAAATAAAACATTTTAAAAAGAAATGTGTCACTGGAGTCGGGTGTTACATATAATATATTATTATTATGGATAAATATCAACTAATTAAATATTAATTATTTATAAATTTGTCAAATCTTATAATTCAATAGAGGTTCTACTTGTTAGTTGTACAAATTTAATATTAGTTTTTTTTCATTTATCAAATTTATTAATCATTAAATCTTATTCAAAAAATAAAAAAAATTTGAACTCGAACTCGAGCTTAGATATTAATTATCTATAAATTTGTAAAATCTTATAATTCAATAGATGTTCTATTTGTTAGTTGTACAAATTTCATATTAGAATTTTTTTTTTAATCTAATTTATTAATTATTAAATCTTTTTCAAAAAACAATTCGGGCTCGAGCTTGAGCAAAACTCGGTTCGGCTCGAGATCATTTGTGGGACAAGCTCGAACTCAAGCTCAAGCTAAGAGTTTAGCTTATCGAGTCGAGCTCGAGTTGAAAGCTCAGCATATCGAGTCGAGCTCAAACAAAGAATAAAAAAATTCTCAAGCTTGAGCTTGAGTATTTTGAGTTAAACCGAGCTTAGCAAGCTAAAAACTGTCTTGACTCGACTCGATTACAGTCCTATTAATTTAACTACTTCATTTTTCAAAGTAGTAAACTTCTTTTTTGTTAATATGTGCTTTTATCTTATGAAAGTATTATATTTCTTATATATTAATGGTTTGAATATTGATAACAAAATATTTTATCATGAATCCAATTATAATTGTGAGTGATTTATATAGTTATCTTTGTATTATATACAAAATTATATTAATTGGATTAAAATAAATAAATATATAGGTCAACTCAACTCATTTATATTAAAGCGGTTAAATGAGTTGAAGCTGGTTAAATCGGCTATGTCCAACTTAATTCAATAAAAGTCAATTAATAAACGGGTTAATCAAGAATGTCATATCGAGTTATTTATATGAGTCGTGTTATAGTTTAAAGACCTGGCTCATTTAATTAAAAAGTCTTGTGTTTCGTTTGACTCGTATAGTTTAATCCATTATTTATATGGATCGTGTTAACCAATTTAATTAAAAGGATCATGTTCCATTTGATTCATATAATTTAATACTCATGACTTGACATAACACAAACATAATTTATAATTAATTGTCACTTATGCATGCCTTAATTTGCACCACTGATGCATGCGGCTTAATGACTTGAAAGGTTAATAGATTTATGCGTATTGATGTAATTTTCATTTTCATGGGGCACACATAATAAAACCACGCGCCCCTAGAAATAATATATATATATATATATATATATATATTAAAAAAGATGTCACTTCAAAAAAGTAATGGTTGCATGCACGATGTTCTATCATTTGAATTAGCGTTTAGAGAAATGTTAGATTGATAAATAGTTTACTGGACAGAAATTCAAGTTTGTTTCACTATTGTGCTTGTTAGAGGAAAGCCATTAACAATCTAACACCATCAAGAGAGTCTCTAATGAAGAGGGGTTACTAGCTCAAAAAGAGAAGGAGATCAACCCCCTTTTCCAATATTTTTAGCAAAAAGTATTCACTAGCTCACAGTCAGAGGGAATCAAGGACTCATTAACAGACATGGAACCTAAGGTGTTTTTTGAGATTAACTGCATACTGAGGAAGCCATTCCACTAGATCAAAGATGTTGTCTTTGAAATGGAACCCGTGAGCTCACCGGGCCCTAATGGATATCCTGTCATCTTCTTCCAAGAAAATTGGGAGCTTGTTGGTAGGGAAGTGGAGAGTGCAATCGGGGATTTCCTTGAATCTCGGGTAGGTTTTGATCATATTAATGATACCCTTGTAGCCTTAATCCCCAAATAGAAGAATCCCCTATTGGTGATAGAGTTCAGGCCCATCTCCTTGTGCAACGTGATGTATAAAATTGCATCCAAAGTGATAGCCAACAGGCTGTACCTAATTCTACCCGAGCTGATATCTCCCTCCCAAAGAGCCTTTGTGCTAGGGAGATTTATCTCGGACAATGTCATAATTGCCTATGAGACCTTGCACTCAATGCAACATCACATGAGTGGGAAGAAGGAAAGCTACATGGCCCTCAAACTGGATATGAGCAAGGCCATGACTGCATAAATGAAAAACCTGATATATGCCCCCTATTTTCAGGTTTTTCATTTGCTAGAGGTTCTCTGCTCATCAATAATCTCTCTTTCACCGATGATAACTTATTATTTTGTAGAGCTAATGTTTTAGAATGCTGTAGGTTGTTTAGAATTCTCAACTTATATGAGTAAGCATCTGGCCAACGCTTGAACTCAGAATTCTCAACTTCTCCTCTAGAATGAGAGAAGCAAAGGGTTTCGAGAAATATTTGGGGTTACCATCCTATGTTGGAAATCAAAAGGTTTCAGCCTTCAAGCCAATTTTGGACAGCATCCGAAGGAGAATTCAGACCTGGTCTACCGAGTTCTTGTCTAGGGTGGGCAAGGAAGTCCTGCTGAAATCAGTAGTGCAGGCTATCCCCACATATTGCATGAGCATTTTTAAGCTTCCCAAGGCAATCCTCACGGCCATCAATAAACTCATGCACCACTTTTGGTGGGGTGTAAAAGGGGAGAAGACCAAAACCCATTGGCTTTCCTAGAAGGTTCTTGACATGCTTAAATCTGAAGGAGGGTTGGGCTACCGTGATTTTGAGCTTTTCAACTTGGCTCTCCTTGCTAAATGAGGGTGGAGACCAACCCAATACCCTCACTCACTAGCAACCTGTGTCCTCAAGGCTAAGTACCACCACTATGCTTCCTTTTTGGAAGCCAAAACAGGTAGTAACCCCTCCTACTTGTGGTGCAATTTCTTGGCGGCAAGGCAAGGTTTAACATAAGGCCTTTTGTGGAAAGTTGGCAATGGAAGGTCAATAGGGATATGGCAAGACCATTGGCTGCCTACCCATTCATCCTTCAAAGTTCAATCAGTGAAAAGGCCCCTGGAGGGTGGCAACATGGTAAGCAACCTGATTGATCACCAGACCTACCAATGGAACAAAGCACTAGTCCATGCAACCTTCAATCCAGAAGAAGCTGAGCTGATATGTCGCCTACCTATTAGCACCACTCATGCCCAAGATAAACTCACATGGAGATGCTCTAAGGATGGTACTTTCACAGTCAAAAGTGCGTCTGCACTCTTTGTCGACATGGAAAGTATGCATACATGGCAAGGTTCCACAGCTCCACTCAAGTCATCCCTCTGGAAAGGAGTACGAAAAATTAGGCTACCAAATGCAGTCAAGATGTTCCTATGGAGAGCAGCACATGAGTCTCTTCTCGCAGACTAGAACCTTTTTAAGAGGAAGATAATTGACTCCCCAATGTTCCCCATTTGTGACTCAGCTCTAGAAAATAGTTCATCACTCATTTTGGTCATGCAACTCATCGTAGGATGTGTGGAGCTCGTGCTCCAGGATTTCCAAAAAATGTCCACTGAGGGTCTCTCCTTTCAATCCTTTCTCAGCTCAATCCTACTCCTACAAGAACAAGGCCAACAACAAGAGTTTGACTCGGTTGCACACAAGGTATGGAACTGCAGGAACAAATGGATCTTTGAGGGAGATTTTAAAGCCCCTTCTGCCATGATCACAACAGCCATGCAAAAAATAGAAGACTTCAACAAGGTGCAAACAAGAACCAGCCACAAACCTACAATGCAGCAACTGCCCCAAATTGCTTGGTGTAAGCCTCCTTTGCACACCTACAAGGCCAATTGAGACGCGTCAATAGACAAATCCCTTAGTAGAATTGGAATAGGCGTTGTCATGCGTAACTGGTAGGGACGGATTTGTGCAACTTTGAAATCGCAATATGAGAGTTTGCCAGATGCCCACCTAGCAAAATCGATAGCAGCCCTCAAAGCCGTCATCTTCAGCCGCCAACTCAATCTTCCACTAGTGATGCTTGAAGGCAATGCCAAGCAAGTAGTACAAGAAGTCTAAGGGGATCAAGTTATCTAGAACTCAGCTGGAGTAATCTTACGTGATGTAAAAACTTGGTTTCTACTAGGCTTAACTGGTCTTTTCATTACGTACCTAGAATATGCAATTGCATGGCCCACAACTTAGTTAAGGATGCTTTGAAACTCTCTAAGGAAAGCATATACGTTGAATATCTCTCCTCCTTGTAATCATCCGTTACTATTTCAATAAAGATACTCCAATCTTCCTCTAAAAAAAATTAATTCTTTGGAGTCTCGTAGTTGAGGCCTCTTTGTGCTCTCACAGGTTTATTTTTATCAAAAATAAAATAAAATCAAATATATTATAAAATTAAAATAAAAACTATTATCGCAAGAGAAAATATTTAGAACTCTTTATTTCTCAAGAACATAATTTTTTCGTTTCCTTTCTTTCTTTCTCTTTCTTTTCTTTTTTACTCGTATTTGTATATTTTTCTGATTGAGCAAAAGCTTGTATTTATAGGCAATGATTGTTCATAATAGTGCAGAGGAGGGGGAGGGGGCTCACGTCCCCTTACAATTATTAAAGGTGAGGGGGACATAGTGAGCCCCCAAAATTTTAGACTTTTATACAATACTCTCCCTTGAATGATCATCCATAAAAAATTTGTCTCATTAAAATTTTGCCAAGGAAAAATCCAGTGGGAGAAAAAACTAATGGTGAAGGGAAACAAGTACAGTATTCTTATGTACCTTCAAGTGCTTTAAGATTGACTCATTAAAACCTTGCAGAGAAAAATATAGTAGGACAAAACCTCAGCGAAGGAAAAATAGTACAATCAATACAAGTTTTCAGAACATTTACTCCCCCTGAAAAGTGTATGGTGATAGATTTTTAATTTTTTGCATTCTAATATTCTGCACAATCTTCTTGAATGTCGTAGTTGATAATGCCTTTGTGAATAAATCTGCCAGATTATCATTTGATCGTATCTGCTTGACATCAATTTCACATTTTTCTTGAAATTCGTGAGTATAAAAGAATTTAGGTGAAATATGTTTGGTTTTGTCACTTTTGATATATCCTTATATGATTTGAGTGATACAAACAATATTATCTTCATATAAAATTGTTGGGCTATCATTGATCATTGGAAAATCACATTTTTCTTGGATATGTTGAATCACTGATCTTAGTCATATACACTCTCGACTTGCTTTATGAATAGCAATGATCTATGAGTGATTTGAAAATGTGGCAGATAGTGTCTGCTTGAAAGATCTTCATGATATAACAATATTTCCATAAGTAAATAAATATCCAGTTTGAGATCTACTTCTGTGTGGATCTGAAAGATAACCTGCATCTGCATACCAATCAATTATAGACTTGATCTACGTTGATAAAATAATCTCATATCAACCGTACCTTGAAGATAACGAAGGACAAATTTAATATCATTCTAATGCTTTCGAGTTTGTGCAGAACTATATATTGCAAACAGATTAATTAAGAATGTAATATCAGGCCGAGTGCAATTTGCAAGATACATAAAGCTCCAATTGTACTGAGATATGGTACTTCAGGACCAATAATTTTTTCATCGTCATCATAAGGACGAAATGGATCATTCTTCACATCAAGTGATCGAAAAATCATTGGAGTACTCAGGAGATGAGCTTTGTCCATATAAAAGTGCTTCAGAACTTTCTCTGTATACATGGACTGATGAATAAAAATTTTATTTGGCAAGTGCTTGAGCTGCAGGCCGAGACAAAGTTTTGTTTTGTCAAGATCTTTCATTTCAAATTCATTCTTTAAATATATAGTGGTTCTTGAGATCTTTTCAAGAGTTCCCACAATATTTAAATCATCAACATAAACTGCAATAATAGCAATTCTGGATTCTAATTTCTTAATAAAAACATATGGGCATATAGGATTATTTTCAAATCATTCTTTCAATAGATATTCGCTTAAACGATTATACCACATGCGTCCGGATTGCTTTAACCCATATTAAAATCTTTGAAATTTGATAGAGTACATATTTCTAGATGTACTTGTAGATGCTTCAGGTATTTTATATCCTTCAAGAATTTTCATATATATGTCATGGTCTAAGGATCTATATAAATATGCAGTGACCATATCCATTAACTGTATTTCTAATCCTTTTGTAACAACCAAACTAATCAAAAATCTAAATGTGATTGCATCCATAACAGGAGAATATGTTTCTTCATAATCAATCCCGAGTTTCTGCAGGAAATCTTGTGTGACATGTCGTGCTTTGTACGGCATAATTTCATTTTTCTCATTATGTTTTCGTACAAATACCCATTTATATCCAACAGGTATTACACCCTTTGGTGTTTGGACAATAGGTCCAAATACTTCTCGATTTTCTAGCGAGTTTAATTCAGCTTCAATACCTGCTTTCCATTTTGGACAATCATTTCTACGTCGACATTCTTCGACGGTTCTTGACTCACTTTGTTCATTACTTCTGGTAATGTCAAGGGCCATCTTATATGAAAATATGTTGTCGATAACAGTTTTATTTCTATTCAGATTTTTTTCAGTATTCATGAAATGTATTGAGATCTCATTATTTTCAGGTACTTGTTCCTCTTTAGGGGAAAATATTTCATGAAACACCTTTTCAGGAGGTCTATTTTCAGAAGATTTTGAAATATAAGATTTGTCCTCTTCAGGCGCATCAACTATACTTATAGCCTGTATTGTGGGAATGGGTTCTTTAGGAACATTAAATTCATTTTGTATTCTTTTCCTTCAAAGAATTTTGTCTTTTGTAGCAATAGGTCTTCCATGCTTCAGGCGTGTCTTAAACTCATCTATTATTGCTTTGACAATTTGTCCTTCAGGGACTTCAATCTTTGTTGGAGTATAAACAACAGGAATATAAGATTTTACTATACCTTTAGTGTCAATAAATACATCCGATAATTGATTTGCAATATTTTACAAATGAATAATCCTCTAAACTTCTAGTTTACATTCATCTATAGGAGGATCAAATTGAGACAGGACTTTATTATCCCAAGTAATTTCTTGTTATGCTTCAGGCACCGCTTTTTCGTTACCCAGTAATGGGAAAGTAGATTCGTCAAAGTGACAATCATCAAAACGTGCTTTAAACATATCTCTTGTAAGTAGTTCAATATATCTAATAATAGATGGAAAATCAAAACCAACATATATCCCAAGTCTACGTTAAGCGCCAATTTTTGTACGCTGTTGAGCTACAATTAGAACATATATAGCACATCCAAAAGTATGAAGATGAGAAATATTTAGTTGTTGACCAAATGCAAATTATAATGGAGAATATTTATGATATGCAGATAGTCTAATACGAATTAATGATGCTGCATGAAGTATAGCATGTCCCCAAGCAAAAACAGGTAATTTTGATTTCATAAGTAAAAGTCTAGCGATTAGTTGAAGTCTTTTGATCAAAGATTTAGCTAGACGGTTTTAATTGTGTGTATGGACAACAAGATGTTCAACATCTATTCCTATTGACATGCAATAGTTATCAAAAGCCTGAGATGAAAATTCACCTGCGTTATTAAATCGAATGGTTTTAATTGGATACTCAAGAAATTGTGCTCGTAGTATGATTATCTGAGTAAGAAGTCTAGCAAATGCAATATTTCTAGTGGAAAGTAGACAAACATGTGACTATCGACTTAATGTATCAATCAAAACCATAAAATATTTAAATAGTCCACTTGATGGATGAATAGGTCCACATATATCTCCGTGAATCTTTTATAAAAAGGATAGAGATTTAACGACGATTTTGGAGGGAGATGGTCTGATAATCAACTTACCTTGGGAACATGCAGAGCAGGATATTCATTGGATAAAAGAATCTTTTGGTTCTTTAAGGGATGTCCATGCAAATTATCAATAATTCGTCTCATCATTATTGATCCCGGATGTCCGAGGTGATCATGCTAAGTCATAAATATTTTGGGGTCAATGTACTTCTAATGCACTACCACATATGATTCAATTGTTTTCATCTTTGTATAATACAATCCAGAAGAGAGAGCAGACAATTTTTTTAATATGAGCTTCTGGCCCGATACTATTGTAGTAATAAAAAGATGCTCTTTATTGCATTTATTGGTCATTTCAATATGGTAATCATTTCGACGTATATCTTTGAAACTTAATAATTTTCTTCTAGATTGTGAAGAAAATAAAACATCATCAATACAAAATTTGATGCTATTAGGCAACACAATATTAGCTCTTTTGGAGCCTTCAATTAGATTTGATGAACCTGATATGGTATGAACATAGAATTTGCTTAATGTTAGATTTTGAAAATATTTCTTATTTTTACGAATTGTGTGAGTTGTAGCACTGTCAGCCAGACATACATCTTTATCATTCAATTCAGAGATGAAAAATTCATCCATGTGATCCATGATTCTACAAAATATACAAAATTTTCATTACAAATAATTAAAAACATTCATTAATTGGGTGGAACACGTCCATCTCAAATCAAGTGATCAATTCTACTATTAGGATCATTAAAGAAATCAGAAACATCAAGATGAGTGATATCTACATTTAATGAATCATCTAATGGTTCTACTAAATTTGTTTCAATCATTTTATTCTTTCCTTTTATAGATGCTTGATATAAATCTGCCAAGTGCTTGACCGTACGACAAGTACGTGACTATTGTCCAGTCATTCCACATCTATAGCACACCTCTTCATTTCTCTTTGAAGAATTATTTTGGAGGCTTTTGCCTCTTTCTGAATTGTACCGCTTCTGGCGATACAGTATATTATTATTAGTATCCATTTTAATGTTGTCACTTCTGGAACTAATATTTCTATAGTTTCTCCTACCACGTCCATGCCACGCCACCGATTTCTTCGAAAGGATGCACCATTCGCTTCTAGGAATGATGCAAATCTAGTATCATTCACTTCAGGGAATATGTTGAACCAGTAGGGCATGACTGGTGATTTTTTAATAAAAGCTCATAATATTTTTTGAACTTTCACTCTTGATATTGCTACTGCATGAGCACATTCGAGACATGAAAATTAGTATAAGTCTTCTCTAACATATCATCATCGGTGATTTTCTCACCGCATAATTTTAGTACTGAGCTAATTTTAAATAGTGCGATATTATATTCACTAACACTTTTAAAATCTTGTAACCTTAGGTGCAACTATTTATAACGAGCTTTTGAGAGGATAACAGTTTTCTAATGTTCAAATCTCTCCCTTAAATTATTCCATAAAATAAATGGATTTTTTACTGTAAGATATTCAGTTTTTAATTTTTCGTGAAGATGGTGGTGAAGAAAAATCATTACTTTAGCGCGGTCCTGCAGGGACGCTTGATTTCCTTCTTTAATTGTTTCTCCCAGGTCCTTTGTATCAAGAATTCATGATAAATAATTTTTCTCGAAAATGTCAAGAGCAACGAATTCTAATTTTGTAAGATTTGCCATTTTCTACACATATAAATAATGAAATAAATATGTATCTCATAAATATATTTATAAAATTACATAGATTTTATCAAACAATAATCATCAATCAAATATTTTATATTCATATCAAAGACTGCAAATAATATGTTGAAAAACTTACTTGAAGAAGATGACCACTAGCTTTAGTATCGGTAGAATTTCGTACTGATAACGTGTTATAAAACTAAAATAAAAACTATTATTGCAAGATAAAATATTTAGAACTCTTTATTTCTCAAGAACATAATTTTATCTTTTCCTTTCTTTCTTTCTTTCTCTCCTTTCTTACTTGTACTTGTGTATTTTTCTGATCGAGTAAAAGCTTGTATTTATAGGCAATGATCATTCATAATAATGCAGAGGAGGGGGACATAGTGAGCCCCTCACTTTTTAGACTTTTATACAACAAAATATACCTTATTTGCATACCCTGTTTTATCATTTTTGAAAAAATAAATTAATGATATAAAATAAATTATGCTTATAAGGCCGCAAAGAAACCACAACCGCATGACTCCATATTATTGCTCTTGCACCATTGATACATCTGTGTTTTTATTTTTTGCTTAAATATTAAGAAATGATTAAATTGATTAAGGTTTAAGAAAGAAAAAAAAATGCACTAATATGTACATCATAATTTTTATTGGTAGACCTATTGATCTCTATAAAAGCACCCATAGATTTATGTGTTTTCATATGCTTTCATTAGGGGCACATCGTAAAAGCCATGCGCCCCTTAAATAAAATAAGAAAAGGAAATTACAACTAAATAAAGGCAGAAAGTTTCAGTATTAATCTCATCAAAATAAATTATCTAAATTTGATGAAAGATATAAATTTGATGATAAGTTAATACCAAAATAATCTCACTTTCATCTTAAAGAATTATTATTCAAAAGTCAAATAAAAAATACTTTTATTTTATTCTTTCCACTTTCTTTTCCTTACTTTTTATCAAATATGACAAAAATATTTTTTATAAATCTAATATAAAATTATTTTAGTGTTGACTTCTTATCAAATTTATATTTCTTATTAAATTTTAATAATTTATTTTAATAAAATCAATATTAATACTCTTAAAGCATAATAGAACATGGAGGCATAATTGCCCAACCCCATGTAGTTAAATCATACAGGTGAGCCATTAACGATTTGTACGTAGCCATTGAATTTTAAGGCACAGCCAGCCCCACCTGAACTACGAGTTTTGGAAATCATAAACATCGAAAATAAAACAAAACATATGCCGTTTGGTTTTTATGATAAAGCCATTCACTAAAACCATTATATAAAGTAAAGGCAAAAGGTCGAAAGACAATTTTTTAGCAAAGAGACATTTCTAATTCTCCCTAAAAAAAAAAAGAAAAAAGAAATAAAACTAGCTAATAAAGTTGAGACAGGTCATCAGTACAACAAAAGAGGTTAATTCATATGGTACAAACAAACCCCAATTGGATGGAAAACGTCACAAGACTAGACATATTTTCACTGTAGCTTGTCAGTTATAAAAACTGAAGGATTACCCCATTAGAAACATAATCTACTTCGAAGAATATGCACTGCGTGCCTCAAAAGTTGTGCAAAGGCCCACTCCAATGAACACTCCATCAGCATCATCAATCATCATCTTTGTCTGTGTCATCACCAGCCTCAGCATTCTCCTCGGCCTCCTCCTCCCCTTCTTCATCTTCCTCATCACTCATGTTGTTTATCACGTCTGTAATTATGTCCTTAACCTCTGCTTTTCTATGCATTAAATCAACGCTAAAATGGGACCCTAAAAATTACATGTACAAAGTCATCACCCAAGTTCAGCTGAAAAAAATTAGGTAAAAAATAAAAGGAAGCTAGCATACCAAGTTGCCTGAGAATATCTGATAAAGTTGCCTGCATCATAAGGCATAAGCATATTTTAGAATGACATGACAACTTCAACAAACCAATCCATGTAATGCCAGACAAAACTTCTACTTACAGTATTGAAGTCCACTTTCTTCACAATTTCAACAACTACAGCATGCATCTCCTCTCTACTGGGTTCTGCCTTTGCCTTCTTACTAGTTTTGCCTTTTCCTAGTTAGCGGAAAATTTTGAAAAAGAAAGGCGATATTTTCTGTCAATTACATAAGCTTTTTAATGCAAAAGGAATGAAATTATTTAAAGGATACCAAGCATTGATTTTGCCTACAAGCATGACAGCTAACTAATTTTTTAAACCAATTCTCATAAGCCACATAGCAATAATACAGCTATGAGACAGATACAATCGCAAATAGCAATACATGCAACAAACAACTATATCCACTTACAGAAAGAATTCCTAGGAAAAAAAAAAATAAGACAATTGAGCAAACTGAACACTGAAGATGGCGGGAGGCAACACACCTTGATCCTTAGTGGAGACCTTGGCCGGGGACTTGGTTGGTTGTTTCTTTCCAGTATCTTTCTCTTTAACGTTCTTCATGGTTACCTTCTCGACCTTTTGTTTCTTAGATGTCGATGACTTTGACTTTGACTTTGAGTGTGATCCATCGGCATCATTAGCACCTCTTTTGACTGCTGAAGTAGATAGTTTTGGAGATTTTGCAGGAGATTTTGCCGTTTTTGCAGGGGTAGCCTTTCTTACTGGTATAGGTTTTTGTGTCACTTTTTTCACTGAACCATCCTTCCCAACTTTTTTGGATGAACTTTTAGACATCTCCTTTTCTTTATCTTCATCTTCATCAGATTTTGTTTCTTCATGGTCACTTCCATCATCTGCCTCTGTATCATTGTTATCATCATCATGAGATTCTTCGTTTCCATCAGAAGATTCAACTTTCTCATCAACCTCATCGTCTTCCTCCTCTTTAGAAGGCTGCTTTTGCTTTCTTGCAACTTTAGATGTTCTCCGTTTCTAGGGGTAAAAATGGAAGAAGAAAAAAATGACAACACATGCAATGAGATGGACAGACATGCATAAAGATAAGATACCCCATCAAAATACAAAGCTTAACAGTGAGAGAAAACTATATCAATCATCAATCAAGCTAGGTATCTCAGCAGAATATTCTCCTTTATGAACACTTTATCCATGTGAATCTAGAAAATGTTTAAACCTGAGCTTAATCATCAAGCAAAGTGCAACAAGCTGGATTAGAAACTACTTCTCTTCCCACTTTATTAGGACACACTTCGTGGGAGTAGTATACTTACCAATTGTTAAGGTCAAGAAGATTAGATATATCGAGCATCAGGCAGAGGACGAATAGAATGTGCATATAAGTACGAGAAAGAGAGAGGAAACTAAATCAAAGGCCCAGAACACAGCATATCACTTACCTAAAAATATCAGTAAATTACAAGAACGTTATAATACACTAATCTTATAAGAATAAGGAAATTCAGAGTCATTAAATCTTTATGGTAATTCTATTCATTACATCTTATCAGAAAATATCAAACTTAAATCTGGTCCCCATTTAACTGCAAATGAATGACAAGGGACCAAAATCACGGCAGATATGCAGCACATAGGCACATGAGTAAGCATGTTTTATAGATTTACGCTAACCCTGTCAAGAGCAAAGGACATCCTATTCATAGTCTGTTGGGATCAATCAAATTTATCATACAGCAACATAATGTATTTTGCTGGCAATTCCCACTTTTTTTTTATAAGTAATAAAAAATTTTATTCCAAAGAAATAGGCATAAGCCTTAGTACACAGATCGTACACAAAAGGAAATACCTACTTCCTCCAAACAACAAAAAGAAACAAACCCCCAAGACTCTAAAACAGTAGTGCAAGACTAAAATCCTCGGAGGCCAGGAGAAATTTCCTCCAAAAAAAGTGGCCAGATATTTTGTTACATATGATCCTCAGAATGATGAATCCTAAGGTGAAGAAGCATTAGAGAGCACAGTAGTGGAAGACTAGCATTATACTTCTCTCTCTCTCTCTTATGTTTTCTTTTCATAATTCTGGCGCTTCTCGTTGGGATTAATCTTTAATCTTCCTTTTATTTCTCTTCTTTCTAACTCTTTCTTTCCTATGGTCTTGGTTATCGATGGAGTGCAGCTTTGGGGTTGAAGCAAAAATGTGCCTCCCATGAAGGCAAAACCAGAAACCCATCCAACCTTGACGAAGATCTACCATTTAACCAAGAATAATCACTGCCCGCCAAAGGTAAATTGATTAGATTTAAATAAAAAATCAAATCTGAAAATGAAGACATAGCACTTGACAAATAGGAAGCCCCCATCCTCTCACTAGGGAACCGAACAATGTTAAAATCCCCTCCAAAACACCAAGATATATTCCAGCAATTGTAAACTCCTAACATTTCATCCCATAAAAGAGACCTACTATCCACATTAGGGACATAAATTCCAGCAAAAGCCCACTCATAACCATCAAGAAGGTTTTTAAAATGACAAGCAACCAAGTATTCCCCCACATAGTGATCCAACAACTCCACCTTCCACCTATTCCACAAGATTAAGATTCCTCTTGCAGCCCCATTAGAGACCAACTCTACCCAACCCACACTACAAAAATGCCACAAATTTTGAATGATGGGTCACAAACTTCAATTTGGTCACTTGAAAGCAGATTACATCTGCATTCCAAAGACGCAACAAGTTCTTCACCCTGAGACGCTTCCTATAATCATTCAAACCCCGAACATTCCATGAAAAGATTTTTGGCTTTATGACAAAACATTGACAGCCCTCTCCTTACCCTTATCTTTCCCATCACTTCCATCCCTAGATTTGTAGTTAATAGAGCACTCCAGCCTTTTTAATTCCCTTTCCTTTTTTGCTGCTGCTTTAGCCAAAGCTGGTTGACCCGCTTCTAAAGCAATCAGAATAGCTCTAAATTCTTCTTTATATTCTTCACGGACACAATTTCCTCAGCCTTTCTCCTGGCAATTCCCACTTGTAAAAGCAAAAAACTAAAAGCAGAAGGAAACACGGGGCACATAAACAAAACAAACATCTTATATTTTAAAACTTAAGGATGAACTGAATACATGATTCAGAAAATATTAACCCCTGGCAAACAGTATATGTAAAGGATTCCTCTTTCTGCTTCACTTGACCAAAGGTCCACACTCATCAACAAACGATTTGAAATTTTGAACTTTAATATGACTATAAAAGTTTCCGCAATGTCACCACATAAAAGTCTCAATGGTAGACCTACAATCCCTAATCTAAATATTCTTTTATCAAAATGAGATATATACAGTCTACAGCAAGCAGATAATATAAATAAATAAAAAGAAGCAAACATTGTTAAGCAAGCAACAAATCATCAAGAAACTCCACTAGAAGGCCATGCATCAAGATGAAACAATTAAAAAGTTTCTAGAGAGAAAACCTTGGGTTGTGGTTCTGCAGCTTCTCCAGGGCTTGCAACTTTGCTTGGTGTTACCTTTCTCCTACGCTTTTGACCTTTCTGAAGTTAATGTAAGAAGCAAGATTGATCAACTCTTACACCAAAAAGTTAACATCCACTAGTGCTCAATACCTATGAAAAGCAATATATAATACAAACCTGCTCCTTATCAGCAAGCAAAATGTCAGTTGTTGCATGTGGGGATTCCAAAAACTCTAATAACTTCACAGATAGTTCATCCTAGAATCACAGAGAAGCTGATAAATTGGTAGGAAACTGACAAATTTAGGTACAAGAACACTAACAGAGAAAATATGGGTATAATAACAAGTGCCATTCTATCACCACTACCTTCTTCACACCGGACTTATTTATTGGAATATTAAGCACATCACAGAAATCCATCAGCTTTTCCTTAACACACTTGTCAAGCTTCTCCTTTACCTTTACCCGTTGCTTTTCCTGCAGTTAAAAAACAAGAAGCATAGTTTCTTCTCATACAACATACATAAATAAATACACTACATGCATGAATATACAAGAAGATTATATAGCGGAATAAGCAAGAAGATAATTATAAGAGATTAGCAAGAATGATAAATGAGTGATGCACGTATATAACAGAAATACCTCATTCTCAGTCCACACATAGCCTGAAAACTGGCCTATATTTCTCTTCAAAATTTGTGCCTATGCAAGAATGTCAACAATAAACATCTCAAAACAAAATCCAGTAATAACCATCGAATGAATTTCAAACACAAACAACTAAACCAAGAAACCATATGCATGGCTCACCTTAGCTTTCTTTCCAAAAAGTATTGTATGAAGCATTTGCAGGTTATCATCAGTTTTTCTCTTGGACAACTTGAAAGCCACTGAAACAGGTTATTCCATCAGACAATAAATATTGCAGGATGCCATATCAAGTTGAATAGAAGTAAATAACATGCCCAAAACATAGTGGCATGTAAACAATTAGAGCTGAAAAATTCTCCCTTCAATATGAACATTCACGAATGTGGGGAATTTTATGAAATTACAAAAGGTTTCAAATAAGAAGCAAAAGTGAACACTATTAAGGCCAACACCTGCCTCCAAATTTATTCTTCTCCAAATTTGCTTACTGAGCATCCTCAAATCTACTGAATTTTCATCCATAAATTCTCCATTGATGAAACAACTATTCGTTACCGTTCTCTAGTCTTTCTAGGAAGACTAATATTCTAAAATCAATCAGACAATCAACATAGACAAATAAATGCCCTTTATTTGTCAATTATAAATTCTTTCAAGAGGACACCCCAAAAAGAACATCTCTTTTGAACTTCACTTAAGCTATATGCAGTTTCACTCATACTGAAAGATACATCCTCAATACAACATAGGGTAAGGATTCTCTTTTTACTTTTTTTTTAAAGTCCATGACAGGACCCATTCTTTTACTAAGTATTAGGACTCCAATTCAAACTGACTGGTTACTAAGCATAGTATGACATAAAAAGTAAATAATACAAGATACATTGTACTTGGTGTTGTAAAGGACAAAACACCTAGATGAGAGGTGTCATTCAGCTAATTGATGAAACTAATCTATTTTTACATTGCCACTTAGACGAGCACTTTCTAGTGCTTGCTGTAGTCCATATACACACCAAGGCTAAACATGTGTCAGTCTGTGTTTGTGCATCAAATATTTCTGGCTGCAAAATTGGTTGTGCAATCTTATTGATACAAATTTCTTCTATTACAACGTATTATCATTACAAACAATTTTTTTTAATTGTTATTGGAAGGAAAATAGGAGAACAAAAAGAAAATGTTGAGCAACAGATGAGGAAGAAGAAATAGAAAACAGATAAAGATCTGCTTACATTATCAACTGTAACAATTTAAAGTAAGAGTACCAACTCAATTTCCCTTGCTGATACAATCTAATCTATACATTTATTATAAAAGGGAAAAAGAAGCATGATATCAGTGTTGGTAAAAGCACACTCAAGTGCAAAGTATCAAGGAAAAAGCACTTCCCTTAAGGTAAAAGACGCATTTAAAAACACGTGCTTTTTGGTGTTTTTTCTAGTGAGATTAAAGCACAAAATATATTCTTTCGTAGTTCTTTGATATTTGTGTGAATCATTAATTTAAATGAAGTAGATGAGGAAGAGGAACAAGGTTAGAAATGTTATGATGACAATGATGATTATCCTATGCTTGAAATGAGGATAATTATATACACTAGGATCATATTGTACTATAGCTATTGCTTATGTTAGCATAGAAATCTATCCATATTTCTTGTGCTTTCTAGGTCATTGCCTTCTAGACTTATTTTGGTCTTATTTGGTCATGACTACCAAATATCACAGTTGTATAATTTTTTAAAAACCCAAGAGAATTACAAAAAGTGCTATATTTAGTTATATAATTTTTTGTTGGGACGTTGTTCCAGACACCTAGTGCCAATACTCGGGCTTACTTCAATACTCAATTTCTTGCCTATGCAAAGAATCAACTAATAGATCTGCATCCAATGATACACACTAAGGTTAAGTGCTACTAGATGTTGGAGAAATATTTCCTACAACTCAATCACACTTAGCATAATGAACTTAAGCTACGTGTAAGATTGCCCCATTCTTCCATGTTTGTTTGGAGTTACACAATGCCATGGTGTATTTTTCAATTTTATCACATAACAAATGAAGTCCAACAAAAACAAACCATTCTATTACTAACAAGATTACAATTTTGGACTACCTATTATCTACTATGCCCCATGTTCCAAAAAAAATTATGAGAGCAGCAGGCGTGAATCATAGGCAATGAAATCAAACAAAACATGTAAATAACAACACAGAAAAATAGAGAATGAAAACTGCTTATCAAAAATTCTGTATCTTCTAGTAGTGCCGAAAATGTGTTATGCCAGTTTCCCAAGTGCTACCTATATATGTCTGCATGACTGACCCCTAGGGGTTGGCACACAAAATTTGCCAGGACATCAACCACTAACAACTAAAAGCTCAATACGCCAATAATCAACTGAAACATACCATTTGGAATATCTTTAAGCTGCGTACCGCGACCCTGCAATCCCAGAAGCTCAAATTACTCAAACCCAAAGAATTGGAATATAAATATGGCAACTTTATAATCCGTACCTTCTCAATTGACAAACCTTTGCCCGCAGAAGACTTGGCAGACCTACTGGGCGAGGAGACGGAGAACCTCTCAACCGTTTTCCTCTCCCTGGTCGGCCTCTCACTCGCAGGGGTAACAGGCTCTTTGTTCTCCTCGTCAGCGGACTCCTGGCTCGGCTTCTTCTTCGGCTCGCTCAGGTCCTTCTTCGAGCTCCCTCTTCGACCACCTCTCTTTCCCTTCTTACTGGCTTCACCTTTCTCCACCTCCTTACTCTCTTCGCCTCCAGCTTCCACATTTTTCTCCACAGGTTGTTCATCTTTGGCCTCTTTCGCAGGAAGTTCCTGATCCTCTTGCTCTTTCTTCGCTTCTCCCGATTCTTCTTCTTTATCGTTTTCGTTACCTTGTTGTGCGTCGGGCTTAAGCTCTTCCTTGACTTCTTGCGCCGGAGCTTGCTCGCTGTCTTCCTGTACAGGAGCTTGCTCGTTGTCTTCCAGCGCAGGAGCTTGCTCGTTGTCCTCCTGAGCGGGAGTTTCCTCCTCGGGCTTCTTGTCCTCTAGGGTTTCGGAAGCCATGGGAAGGAATCAATCAACAAGAACAAAGAAAGTTAAAACCCTAGGGTTTTGAGGGTGTGAGAAAGAAAGAATCAGTGGTTATGACGCTTTGGGAATTTGGGAAATTTGGGGGAAAATGAAACTCAAATTTTGGAAATTTTAGGGCAAAGCACCCGCGGGTGTTGGTTCAAAATTTGGTGCACAAATTTTGTGGGCGCGCTTCGCTTCGTCTTTTATTTTTCATTTTTTTATTTTTAATCAGTTGCTGAGTAGCTGGAGCTGTTTACTCCATCCCGTAACTGTCATTTGTCTGGGACGATCATTCATTCTCGGCTCCATTCTAACATTAGATGCCCAATTGCGAATTTTCTATTATTTTACAAAAAATGCTATCTTTCAACCGGTTTATATTCTCACTCTACACATCGTGACATGACAAACCGTGTCAGAACTCTTACGCGGATGACCCTATTTACTAGACCTGACACCGAACTAGTGTGCCAACTTACATGCCTTGGGCATTGGCCCAAGCCTTGACGCGCAGGTAGACCCTAGCGAAACTAGTGGCATGCCGACAAGACATACCATCCAGCACATGGCTCTAACCAGTGCCATGCAGACTAGGTTAGTGGCATGTATACTATGCATGTCATCTAGCACGCGACTCTAACCCGCGCCTTACAGCACATAACACCCAGACCGCCAGTTTGGACTATGCATGACTATCACCCTGACCACCAATTTGAGATATGGGACAAAATTAGAGAGGCAATCCGAATTGATGCTAAAGTATTGGAGATCATTGAGTTGCTTGAAGCCCAAGGAAATGGAGTAGTACGCTACAAGGTGAAAGATGACTTAATCTTCTATAAGAAATATGTGTACGTGCTGAATGTGCTAAATTTGAGAAAAGAGATCCTTAAACACTTTCATAGTAGCAAAAAGGGAGGTCAATCAGGTTAGTTGAGGACCTACATTAAATTGAAGAACTTCTTCTATTAGGAATGACTCAAAAATAAGGTGAAGAAGACGGTAGCCGAGTGTGACATATGCCAAAAAACCAAGTATGATATAAGGCGACCATTTAGGTTATTGCAATCATTGGCAATTCTAAACAAAATTTGGAAAGATTTGTCCATGGATTTTATTTAGAGATTGCCTACTAGTAGAGGGTATGAGGTAATTTTTGTTATTGTTAATTGGCTAAACAAGTATGCACACTTCATTCCCTTCAAGCACCCATACACGGCTAGGAGTGTGGCCAAAGTTTTTATTGACAATGTTGTGAAGCTCGATGGTTTTCCCAAGAGTATTGTGTCAGATAGAGATAGGGTGTTCATGAGCACATTTTGGAAGGAATTATTTGGGTTACAAGGAAGCAAGTTGAAGGCAAACTCATCCTACCATCCTTAAACTGATGGACAAACCGAAGTGGTTAATAGAACTCTAAAACAATATTTGAGATATTATTGCCATGAAGAACAAAAGAGATGGGGCGAGTACATCACATGGGCTGAGTAATGCATTAATACAAAGAAGTCCATTGGAAGTAGTGTATGGGAGACCACCACCCGTGTTAGTGAATTATGAGAAAGGGACGACAAGAAATGGTGAGGTTGAGAAAGAATTGATGACTAGAGATGAGATCTTAGTGAAGGTCCAAAAGGAGCTCAAGAAAGCTCAAAAGGGAATGAAGAGATATTATGATGAAGGGAAACAGGTAGTTGTTTTTGACATTGGTGAGTATGTATATCTAAAGTTTCCACCATCTGGGTATAAGACCAAGAGAAAACAATTGAGCTTGAAGCTTTCCAAGAGATATTATGGTTCCTTTAAAGTATTGTAAAAAATAGGGGATGTAGCCTACAAGTTAGAGCTACTTCCATCATCCAAATTGCATTCAGTTTTCTATGTGTTAATTATATAGAAAAGGATTAGAAACCCGAGCCTGATAATGGAGGAACTCCCTAGCTTTGGTGATGAGGGGAGGATGTTTTTTGCAGCCTAGAGGAGTGCTTGAGTATCGAGTATTCACACAAGGGAGAGTGAGAAGGAAAGTGTGGCAAGTATTGATTAATCCAGTGGCAGGAAGTGCTGAGAGAGGAGGTTTCATGAGAGGACTATGATGATATATAATCAATGTATCCACACTTGATCCATGAGGGCAAGGATATGCTTAAAGGGAGGGAGAATGTCAGAACCCCTAGGTGGATGGCCCTATTAACCACACCTGACACTACACCAGTGGGCTAAATTGCATGCCTTGGCCCAAGCCTTGACATGCAGGTGGACCTTAGCAAGGGTGGTGGTATGCCCTCATAAGCATACCATCCAGTGTGCAGTATCAGCCTGCGCCTTGCAGGCAAGGCTAGTGGCATGCCTACAAAGCATGCCATCAAATTCACGGCTTCAGCCCATGCCAATCAGGTTAGGCTAGTGGCATGCACACTATGCATGCCATCCAGAGTGCAACTTTAACCCATGCCTTGCAGCACGCAGAGCCCAGACCACCAGTTCAGGCCATGCATCACCATTGTCCTGACCACTAACCCGGGCCATGCAAGACTACCGCTCAAGCCACTTGACTGGGCCACACCACAGTAGCACGGCACCACCTTGTGCCCACTATCAGGCCTCAGCATGGCATCATGCCATGACCACCATCAGCAAGCCACGCATACCGCTATGTCGTGCCCACCACTAGACCAGACCATGACTAGCCCAATTGTGGACTATGCCACACCTTAGCCTACCATAGGCCTAGCATGCCACAACCACCACACCACTTGGGCACCAACCATCTATCCTTACTTATGTTATTTCATTTATTTTCATTTATTTTAATTAGTTAATTTTGCTAGGGACCTTTTGGGAGTTTACAAATTTTAAGACTCTATAAATTGGACTCTTAGGTTTCACTTTCATATTTTTGACATTTGAACTTTTGAGAGACTCCTTGAGAGAGTTTAGGCCGACCACTAGTATGGTTTGGATTATTTTTGGTACTTTGCACTTTGGCTTCTTGGAGTGCAATTTGTGAATCTCCTTAAAGAGGATTACTCCTTACAATTCTTGAATAGGAGTAATTTACATTTATCCTTTTATTTATGAAGTTGTTTGAAGTATTTTTCATTTTGGTGTTCTTGTGATTTTTTTGAGTTTCATTTGAAGTTGTGGAGTGTGAAAGAGTGAGTGTGAGTGTTCTTATGAGTGCCAAAATTCACACCAATTGTGAATTTCGACATTATCAAATTGTGTGTGAGTGAGTTATTGCATTGGTTCATTTGAAGAGTTGTTTATTGGTTGTTGAAGTGTGCAAGCCGAAACACAAGTAAAGCACTTGTGCATTTTCGGGTTCTTCAAGGTTCATCACTTGTTCATGCATTTTCTTGCATGTTCTTGGGATTTTCTTGAAGATTCTCAAAGTTTCTTCTTTGCCAAACACCATACACGACTAACCTTGCCAAAATCGCCCACCCCACCTTTCCATAGCTGGTCATCCATCACTTGTCCACTTACCAAAAATACACCACTCGGCCACATCACCATTTGCTTTGGCCGAACCCTACTTGCCATCTTACACCTCATCAAACCTTCTATAAATATAGCTTGATTGATCAATCAACCCTTGATTGCTTCAATCACATCCAATCTCATCCTCAATCAAACCTCTATCATATCCCAAACAAATATCTCACCAACCCAAAATATCCAATCATCAATCCATTAGGCCATATTCGGCCAACACATCCCACAAACCTCTCGATTTCCAATCAATGAAGGAGATACTCTTACAACCTAACTCTAGCCACAATTACATATCCTACCCTTGGCTGAAAACTCCACTCCTAAACCCTCACAATTTCGACAACACCAATCCCTAGCCAACCCATTGTCGCCTAGCACCCCCATCCCATTATAGCCGAACATCACTGCAAGGAACTCAAACTTGCCGAACCTACCATCACCAAACCGCCCTACACGCTAGTCTCACTACATCCAAACCACCATTCTTGGTATCACAAGTGATCATCACCAAGTAAATGAGCCCACTTGATCACTATGGAGCAACAAGGTGAGGAGGACCCCTTTGGGTAGGTGGATGCTTGACCGAGATCCCCATCAAACCAAGCCGTGTCACGATTTTTGCTACTGTAGTGGGTTTAGAACATTGCTTTCACCCACCCGAGTTCTTCTTTGAGCTAGTGTTCTCTCACGGTTTCATTGAGCATCCACCCACCCGAGTTTATCTTCTTCGAGCTAGAGAAAACCCCCTCCCCTTCTTCTCCTTCGCGTTTTTGAGCTAGAAAACACTGTCGCATCTTCTCCTTCGCTGCTACAGGCTAGAGACTTCTCCTTTATGTCTTCTCCTTCGCATCTTTGAGCTAGAGAAAACCCCCTCCCCCCTCTTCTCCTTTGCGTCTTCGAGCCAGAGATTAAAACCCAAGAACCATATTTCTTTTCAGTTTAAAATTCAAAAAGCAAAAATTTCACACCTCTCCAAAACCAACCACGGATTGTTCCTCTCCATAACCAAAAAACTCTCTCTTCCTTAACATTTCACGGGACGGTGATCTTAGAGTGGTGGTTGACGCTTCAACCAGGTTAATGGAGATCCAGAAAGAGAACTGTAGCATCCATGACCACAAACATCATTAGATGGCGGCAAAATTCGAGCTGAAGCGTAAGCTTTTCAAGGCCTTTCTAAGAGATCTTGATTTCCCCACCGAGGTTCGGGAACAACAATAGTAAGGAAGGGATTGTATTTTGTACTTCTGTTAGATCGAACGAAAAAGATTTGTGCTTTTGGAATAAAACACATTTTTTTTAGCTTTTGAAATGAAACACTTGCTTGTTTACGGTGATATTAGAAATGATTTCTTTATTTTGTGATTCTTTTGGTTTTTTTTTTAATGTTTGAAAAATGGGTTTCAAGAAAAAAAAAAAAAAAAACCAAGGCAGAATTCCTTTTGGGCTTAAGTATGTGTTAGTTCGAACGACAGGAGGAGGAAAATCGACGACAAATGGAGGGAACAAAGGGCTGAGCCGAACGTGATTACTATAACAAATCAAGCATATTCAAATTGGGGCTGAAATGATGGGGAATGGGGGTCTAGGTGATAAATGAGTTTTTACTGTAGCAAAGTTTTAAAAAAAAGCCATATGGACAGGTGTGTGGAGTAGAATACTGTAGCTGCTACAGTAAGGCTGAAGTATAGCAAAACTTCATTGGATCTACTCTTCATGTTCAACTCTTGTTTCATATGGTTTACTTTGGAAACCACTACCTTAGGATCAAGTAAGATGTTTTTAAAGAAAAACTCATTTATTCTCTTCCACAAGTTCCAAAAAAATAACATGAGTTCCTCCATTTCTTCTGTACTTAGCTTGCTAAACATGTCCTAAATTAGAACCTTAAAACTGAAGCATGATACTTTACTTTTTTGAATCCTTCTTGAACATTGACCCAGAATGTCTAAAGTAGAAATACGGTTTCAAAGTATGTGTTCAGTGGTTTCTGGCTCCACTAAATAAATAGGATAGTCGTTGTCATTAATTACCTTTCTTTTGCACAGGTTGTCTTTTGTAGGCAAAACATTAATACATGCTTTCCAAATGAAATTTTTTGTGGCTGGAGGAATATTAAGCTTGCAAATCCTGGTCCAATCATCATTTCCTTTTGATTTATAAGAGCAATTACCTCTTCTTCTTTCTTGAATTTCATCTTGAATGAAGTAAGCACTGCTCACTGTGAATAAACTTATCCACATAAACTTATCTTGCCTTGTTGCCCAGATGACTAACACAAGAGGGGGGGTGAATTGGGTTATATTATAAAATTAATACTTATAAACTAAATATACAATATAAAATATAACCAAAATATAAAGCAGTAGGAAATATAAAGAGTAGGGTAAGAGAAAGCAAACTCAGTATTTTTACGAGGTTCAGCCCCACTGCCTACGTCCTCGCCTCAAGCTACCCCTTGAGGATTCCCAAATCCACTATTCAATCTCCTTTAGGTGGAGATAGAAACCTATTACACCTTTGAGCAGCACCGCTCCAAAGAATCCGTGTAGAACACCCTCTACACTTCCAATCACCTCACACTTGGTGATTCAACTATTCCCTGTGTAGAACACCTTCTACACACACAAGGGTTATACGCACCCTCTTACTTCCAATCACCTCACACTTGGTGATTTAACTATTCCCCGTGTAGAACACCTTCTACACACACAAGGGTTATACACACCCTCTTACTGATACAAGAATTGATAGTGGGTAGGCTATCAGAAAACACTCCTCAATGAGTGAAATAAGAACAATACAGCACAAACTATATCTCTCTCAACAAGAACAAGAATTAAGGCTCAAAACTTTAGAAAAGAGAGAATGAGAGCTTTGAAAGAATGATGCAAAATTTAGCAATAGATGTGTAAGCTCTTGTTGTAATTTTTACAAAACTCAAGTGAGCTATTTATAGGCAAATGAGTCTTCAATTTCAAATTTGAAAAGATTCCCATGTCCAAGACATCATCATTCACTTTTCAAAAATTTCAAATCAAATCTTTTTACTTTTTGCATGTGACAAAAGGAGCACACTTTACTTTTCAAAAATTTCAAACCTAATATTTTACTTTTTGCATATGACAAAAAGAGCACACTTTACTTTTCAAAATTTTCAAACAAAGACATCTACCTTTTGCATAAGTCAAGAAAAGCATCCACCACTTTTGAAAATATTCAAATAAAACATGCACATGTGAAAGATGACAATCAATCATCTTAATATTTTCAAAGTTCAAACCTTTAATCATATCATGCACATGTGAAAGATGACAATCAATCATCTTAATATTTTCAAAGTTAATTTTCAAAATATTCATGCACATGTGGAAAATGTATTTTAATGCTTTATGATAAAATATTTATTTTGAGCCTTAATCCTAATTTTGAATTTTTAAGAGATTTACAAAATTACTCTATGATTTTAATGTGAACTTATTCCCTTCTTGCTCATGCTTGGTTCCTTGATGTGCTTGATTGTATTGTGTAGACAACTTGAACTTGAGACTCCTTTATTCTTTGAATTCATTTGTTATCATCAAAATCCATGTGTAGATTTACATGAACCTTGAAACCTTGAGTTCAACAATCTCCCCCTTTTTGATGATGACAAATACTTGATAGAACTTGAAACCTGTATGAATACTTAAGCTCCCCCTGAGAATGTGCGTTAGTTTTTCAAGCAAAAATATAAACATAATTCCAAGTATATATAACAAGTTTAGCAATTTAAACAATGTTAATGTTCTAGTCTAAAACTTCTCCCCCTTTTGGCATCATTAAAAAGGAATCATAATTATCTCAATAAGATATATTCCTACAATAACTAACAGACAAATAAAACGCTGCGTTAGTAGAGACTGTAGAAGTTAGAACCACCCGTGTCCGACAAAACCTGCAAAGGTTGAAGCCGAATTTTATCATCTCGGTGCGGAAGAAGATTTAAATCCGCTTGATGTTATTGACGAATTAGATGTTCCAGAGATTTGAAGTTGAATAATTAAAATTATTCGTGTCCGACAAAGACAGCAAAAGCTGCAGGCTTAGCTCTGGCAATGCGGTGCGGAGTCACGCGTATTTGACAAAACCTGTAAAGGTTGGAGGCCTAGCTCTAGTAGTCGGTGCGAAAGCAGATTTAAATCAATCGCCTGATGTTGTTGACAAATGGGTTTGAAGGCTCTGAGTTTCTATATAAAAAAATCATTTTCACCTATCGGATACAAAAAAAAATATCGCTTCTTGACCTAAGTTCTGTTTCTCCATAACGATAGAATGGCCGAACAATTCTCTTCCACTAATGTTCCAGACTTGAATCAGGAACTCTTGACGCATCAACCATCAATCTTCTCTCCTAAGGCCGTCAATGCCATGATAGGAGCAGAGAACCGTTTTTCTAGTAAGAAAACTTTTGACAATGTGTGTCCAACATATCTTATATTTCTTTTGACTAATAAGATTTGAAGAGACAATAGTTTGTCTTGTTCTTTATGCTATCTCTATAAAATCAGTTTTAAAGTTCATCCGATTTGCATCAAATCTTATTCTCATCTCTATAACTCATCTGCATTCCTTCAATATTCTCGCTTTAAGTTTTCAATTCTTTTCTCAATGGCTCATTATTCTACATCTCAATCTCATGTCCTTTCTGCAGCTACCATTGGCGCCATGTTGCAGCAAGAGAACAATAGTTTGGCTAATAAGCCAGACTCCGATGCTATCTACGACTTGGTGAGTCTCGGTACTCGCTACTCATCCTCTATTGTTGCTTTTTCCCAACGGCTACAAGTAAAAAATCATGAGGTTGAAAAGCTTAAAGAACAAATTGTTGTACTTCAACGAATTGTTCAAGAGTCTCACATAAGGGAAGGAATCGTTCGACAGAAGAATAAACGGTTGAAATCACTATTGGATTCTTCATTCCGCTTGCCAGTTCCCATGGATAGGGAGGACATGATATTGTATGAAGAGAATGAGCGTCTCAAACATGAGGCTAAGAACCTCAAGTTTATGTAGGTCATTTGAGTTAATGGAATAAAAGTATCTAGCAGATATTCATGGCATGCATGCGTAGTCTATCTTTTGATAGGGGTTTTGTAAAAATGTCTGCCAATTGATCGTGTACTAGTGAATTCTAATGCAATATCGCCCTTCTGCACATGATCTCTAAGAAAATGATATCTAATATCAATATGTTTGGTCCGAGATTGTTGTATTGGATTCTTTGAAAGATTTATAGCACTTGTATTATCACATTTGATTGGAATGTGATTGTACATAAGTTTAAAATCCTCAAGTTGTTGTTTCATGTAAAGAACTTGAGCACAACAACTACTCGCAGCAACATATTCTGCCTCAGTAGTAGATAGTGCAATAGAATTTTCTTTTTACTAAATCATGAAACAAGTGCAGGACCTAAGAAAAGACATGTTCTACTAAAACTTTTTCGATCATCTTTGCAACCAGTATAATCGGTACCTGAATAACTAATAAGATCGAAAGAAGTGTGTTTAGGATACCATAACTCTAAGTCAATGGTACTGGCAAAATATCTAAAAAATCTGCTTGACTGCAATCAAATGAGATTGTTTCGGAAATGATTGAAAACGTGCACATAAACATATACTGAACATAATACCAGGTCTACTAGTTATCAAATATAATAAACTACCAATCATACCTCGATATACCTTTGAGTCAATTGATTTACCGGATTCATCTTTATCAAGTTTAGTGGATGAGCTCATTGGTGTTCCAGTTTCCTTAGCACCTTCCATCCCAAACTTCTTCAGCAATTCCTTAATATATTTTGATTGATTGATGAATATTTCACTTTTTGTTTGCTTAATTTGCAATCCGAGAAAGAATGTAAGCTCTCCCATCATACTCATTTCAAATTCTTCCTGCATAGTCTTAGCAAAAACTTGGCACATATTTTCGTTAGTAGCACCGAACATAAATCTGAATCAAAAGAATATCATCATTTTCTAATTTAATGAAAAGAGTTGTATCAATTTTTCCTCTTGAAAAGCCTTTTTCAATCAAGAAACCACTGAGTCTCTCGTACCACGCTCTAGGAGCTTGTTTGAGTCCATATAGTGCTTTAAATGAGTTTGAAAACATGATTTGGAGAAATATGATTTTCAAAACCTGAAGGTTGCTCAACATATTTTACATATTCCCACGATCTTCCCTTTCGAGTTGTCTCTAAATGTCATGTGTCCTTCTTCTTTAGATCTAAGATCAAAGAACTTAGTCTCGTCTCCCGTCATGTGTCTTGAACATCCACTATCTAAAAACCATTTATTTCTACGTGTAGAATACTTCATGCATACCTACAAAAGCAATTAAAAACAATTCTTGGTACCCAAGTTCTTTGGGTCCTTTATTTATTAGTATTAGAATAAACAAGATTTTTAGGTACCCATATGGCCCTAATAGTCATTGTATGTTTTCTTCTAATAGGACAAGCATGATAATTATGACTATTGCTATTACAAAAATTACAAATAGCATGTGACATATATGAATAACTTGAGTGATTATAATAGTATCCTTTTTTAACAAAATTATTTTTATGAAAAGAATTTTGAATATTGGACTTTGATGTAGAAGGATTATCAAAGAAGTTTTTATAAGATTTGTATTTTTGTTTTGGCATATATCCCAAGCCTGCCTTGTCAAAAACACATCTTTGACTACCAAGAAGTTTTTCAAAATTTCTTTTTCCATTCGTAAAGTTTTCAATAATATTTTCTAAATCAGTTTTCTTTTTCTTCAACTCAAGATTTTCATCTTTCAAAACAATACTTTCTTTTCTTAAAATATCAATTTCGTTTGTTAAAGAAGAATTTTTCTTTTTCAAAGCAGTATACTTGATACCCAATTTTTCAAATTCCTCATATACCTCTTCTAAAACATTTTGCAATTCTTCATATGAAGGATCTTCAATATTATCAAAATTTGTTACCTCAATGTCATCTTTAGCCATAAGACAAAGATTTGCTGATTCTCCATTGCTTGCTTCACTATCTGAGCTACTTGAATCATCATTCCACGTAGCTTTCATTGCTTTTTTGCCTTTGTTTCGATCTTTCTTTAACAGAGGACAATCTGGCTTGATATGACCAGGTTTATTGCATTTATAACAAATTAAAGTGTCATTTTTACCTGAATCTTTCTTGGAAAACTTATTGAAGGATTTCCTTGGAGGAGTTTTATTTTTCTTTAAGAACCTCTGAATTCTTCTTATTATCATCGCAACTTCTTCATCTTTGTCGTCATTTTCCTCATCTTCATCACTTTCACTTTCATGTGGAACAGCTTTAAGTGCCAAACTCTTCTTTGAATTTCCTTCTTCTTCTCCTCTTTTCAATGTATACTCATGGGTGATAAGTGACCCGATGAGTTCATTCACTTCGAGCTTCTTAAGGTCTCTAGCTTCAAGAATCGCTGTCACTTTTGACTCCCAACGTTTTGGTAGAGAGTTGAGAATTTTTCTTACTATCTCCACTTTGGAATAAACTTTGCCAAGAGCTGTCAAGCTGTTTATGATGTTAGTAAAACGAGTGTGCATACTAGAAATAGATTCATCATCATTCATCTTAAACATCTCATATTCATGAGTAAGAATATAAATTTTTGATTCCTTGACTTGAGAAGTTCCTTCATAAGTAACTTCCAAGTTATCCCAAATTTCCTTTGCTGTAGTGCAAGTCATTACTCTATTAAACTCATTACCATTAAGAGCATTATATAATAAATTCATAGCAGTTAAATTCAAAGTATAAAGTCTATCGTCTTCACGATCAAACTCTTCTTCTTCCTTTTTGACCTTTACTCCATCAATCACTTTTGTTGGAATATAAGGTCCATTTACAATGCATTTCCAGATTTCTCGACCTTGAGCCTGAAGGAATATTCTCATTCTAACTTTCCAGAATGAGTAATTGTCTCCACAAAAGAGTGGAGGCCGACTGCTGGATTGACCTTCACCAAATGAAGCTGCAATGTTAGCCATAAGATCTTAACTCAAAAGATAGTTAATCTTATAACAGAGCTCTAGCTCTGATACCAATTGTTGCCCAGATGACTAACACAAGAGGGGGGGTGAATTGGGTTATATTATAAAATTAATACTTATAAACTAAATATACAATATAAAATATAACCAAAATATAAAGCAGTAGGAAATATAAAGAGTAGGGTAAGAGAAAGCAAACTCAGTATTTTTACGAGGTTCAGCCCCACTGCCTACGTCCTCGCCTCAAGCTACCCCTTGAGGATTCCCAAATCCACTATTCAATCTCCTTTAGGTGGAGATAGAAACCTATTACACCTTTGAGCAGCACCGCTCCAAAGAATCCGTGTAGAACACCCTCTACACTTCCAATCACCTCACACTTGGTGATTCAACTATTCCCTGTGTAGAACACCTTCTACACACACAAGGGTTATACGCACCCTCTTACTTCCAATCACCTCACACTTGGTGATTTAACTATTCCCCGTGTAGAACACCTTCTACACACACAAGGGTTATACACACCCTCTTACTGATACAAGAATTGATAGTGGGTAGGCTATCAGAAAACACTCCTCAATGAGTGAAATAAGAACAATACAGCACAAACTATATCTCTCTCAACAAGAACAAGAATTAAGGCTCAAAACTTTAGAAAAGAGAGAATGAGAGCTTTGAAAGAATGATGCAAAATTTAGCAATAGATGTGTAAGCTCTTGTTGTAATTTTTACAAAACTCAAGTGAGCTATTTATAGGCAAATGAGTCTTCAATTTCAAATTTGAAAAGATTCCTATGTCCAAGACATCATCATTCACTTTTCAAAAATTTCAAATCAAATCTTTTTACTTTTTGCATGTGACAAAAGGAGCACACTTTACTTTTCAAAAATTTCAAACCTAATATTTTACTTTTTGCATATGACAAAAAGAGCACACTTTACTTTTCAAAATTTTCAAACAAAGACATCTACCTTTTGCATAAGTCAAGAAAAGCATCCACCACTTTTGAAAATATTCAAATAAAACATGCACATGTGAAAGATGACAATCAATCATCTTAATATTTTCAAAGTTCAAACCTTTAATCATATCATGCACATGTGAAAGATGACAATCAATCATCTTAATATTTTCAAAGTTAATTTTCAAAATATTCATGCACATGTGGAAAATGTATTTTAATGCTTTATGATAAAATATTTATTTTGAGCCTTAATCCTAATTTTGAATTTTTAAGAGATTTACAAAATTACTCTATGATTTTAATGTGAACTTATTCCCTTCTTGCTCATGCTTGGTTCCTTGATGTGCTTGATTGTATTGTGTAGACAACTTGAACTTGAGACTCCTTTATTCTTTGAATTCATTTGTTATCATCAAAATCCATGTGTAGATTTACATGAACCTTGAAACCTTGAGTTCAACATGCCTGGTTGTTGCACTCAAAGGAATTTAAATAATTTTTCTCGTCTCTTTTTGTGAAAAAATATCATTAATCACATTGGTCTTCCCTTGTTTTGTTTCCTAGTTAATCAAATCTTCCATTTTTGAAATAGTGTTGGATCGATTCTGGCCTGTTTGAGAAGTGAAAGTCATAGCAATTGGCAGCCATCTATCTGTCCAAATATTAATTGATTTTTCATCAGCCACCCTCCATATCAACCCTTCTTTCAACAAAGGTTTAGCATGTAACAAACTTCTGCAAATATAAAAAGGGTTAGAACCCATTCTTGCATTGAGGAAATTTATTTTAGAGAAATATTTATGCTTTAAAACTTTTGGGGGTAAGGGGTTAGAGTTTTGGATGAGATTCGATCATTGCTTTGCAAGTAAAGCTTTGTTAAAATTCTCAAAATCCTAAACCTCATTCCCTTTTTTTATTTCCCAAAATGGCTCCATTTAACCCAACTCAATTTTTCTCTTGATGAATCTGCCCCCACCAATAGCCCTTTATCGATTTATTCAGCTCTTTAACCAAACCTTTTGAGAGTTTAAAAACTCCCATAGAGTAGGTTGGTATAGATTGAATAACAAATTTTAAGAGTATTTATTTCCCTGCCTTGAACAAAAACTTCATTTTCCAATTTTGAATTCTACCTCTAACCCGATCAAGTATACTGTTGAAGTCTTTTATTCTAGATCTTCACATTGAAGCTAGTAGACTAAGATAACTTTCATAGTTAACAGTAGATCTGATCCCTACTGTACTAAAAATACCTTATCTAGTTGAGGCACTTATATTTTTGCTGAAATATATTGAATATTTTCCTTTATTTAATCTTTGTCCAGATGCCATTTCATACCTAGAAATTAACTATACTTGTTGACGCCCCCAGCCTACATTTGGGATTGAACATAAACTAAAGTGTTGGGGATACGCAACACAAGGCTACATACCTCTCATTCATGTCATAAGTAAATGCATGCACCAAACTTACTAGCAGTATGCAATAATTATCACAGTGGAAAATAAGGTCAGCCTGAAATAAAATAGATAAGAAAATAAAACTTGCCAAGTATCACATGGTAGAACTAAATAATACCCCATACGAATCTTTATACATAGCATAATAATGTATCATGTTCTACAAAATACCAAATTCTCGAAACAAGGGGATTACACAACTTCCCCAAAGTTACCAAAATATAAGTTGAAACAACAATCGAAAGAACTGGCCTCATGAACTCTCCCTAGAACAAGGGTTTCTTTTTGACCTTCTGATACCCTGTAAGTACACAATTATCACAATAAAAGCATTACAGACATATATAAGTGAACACCAAAACAAATGCATGTGTCATGAACATGAGACGTATGACTTGACTTATGCACATGCACTTTCCCATAATGACATCGACTTTCCTTGAAACTTACGACTTATGCACATGCTTTTTTCATAAAAAGGCTTTCATATTATAACTTCTTGACACGTATTCAAAATATTTTCATCATATTTATTTCATTAGGCGTCATTATTCATGTTCATGTCATTCTTGGGTTTATAGCCTTTCTTGTGATGACTTTTCACATTGGATACCTCACGGTTTCTCTATGCTCCCCGCTAGTTACCATATCACATGAGGTGACTACGTCATAATCTTATTTTTATGACGGGCGAATCGCCTATACCGTTTTTGGGCATCCATTAGTTTTAGGTGCGACCACGATCTGTGATCTTTTTGGAACATTTCGTGGCCCGCCGACTGTTCTTCGTCCTCAGGGATTTTCACTCGACTTTAATCATTCCTGAGTGAATAAGGAGTTCCACTAGACTAATACACTGTCACAACCTTTGTGGTTCTTTAAAAATTCTTAATCCATTTTCTCTTGAAAAATGTATTGACCCAAAAGACATGAAATGACTAGACTTGGATGTTTAAGCATGTGACATGTGACTTCCCATACTAGGCATACAGTTCATGAAACATGTATATACACATACATCACCATGTCACATCTTAGTCAAGCTACTTCATGCATATATCATTATCTCAAGAAAAGCATATTTATCAAATCAAAAGAAAACAACCATTCAACCCTCACCCAAAGTGAGTGAGGTCGAGACACCTAAGAGGTTTAAAAGCCTCGTTTTTCCTTCTCTCTTCTTCTATTTGTTCATGCATACCCTTAGAAAACAAAAAAATAATTCATTCACCACAAATAGGGTTTGACCAAAACCTAAGTATCCTTAACTTGCATATTCCTTTATCAACATTTCCTAAAATAAATCACACATTTTATCCCATGCATAGATCCAAAAATATGCCAAGAGATTTCTCTTAGTTTCAAGCTTTTGAACTTCTAAAATATCCAAGTTATGGTCCTTTCATTGATTAAAATGTTATACTTAAAGATTTTTCCTCCAAAACTTTCATAGCTGAAAATGCTTTAGTCCCAATTTTTTATTTATTCATCAATCTATCAATCCATGGTTTTTCCGACACTATCCAAAGGTTAAGGCATATTCCTTATATTTCTTTCCAACAATGATTACTACAAACCATAATTATTCTATAGATTAAAATCCTACAATATTATCCTAACATAGCATAGACTACACATATGGGATGAAACCCATCAAATAAACAAGCCAATTAAAAAATGTAAAGCATCCAACAACAACAACATATATTCACTTTACATATACAAGGAATGCTAGGATTAGGATAAAGATGTACTTACAAAGTTTTCAAGTGTAGAAAAATATAAAATCTTCCAACGAGAATGCTTCCACTAAGAAAGCCTTGAAGAAAGTTCAAGTTTGCCTTAGAAAAGAGTTGTTTGGATGGTAGGAAAAATGCAAAGGAAAAATGGAGAGAGTAGAGAGAGATGTTGCTGAGAGTGTTGGGAGAGTGGGGAGGAAAAACGGTGGAGAACAAGGAGAACAAGGCCATTCGGCCAAGGGATCTCTCCTAGGGTTAGGGTACTTTATACCTTAGTTGTTGAGTGACACAAGGAAGAGTTAAGTGACACTTGAAGAACCTCCATCACTAGGGACAAGATGAAGATGGTGTCTAAGAAAGCATATCCTAGGATTGTATTTGGTCTCCCAAATCTAGCCATGGCCAATTCATCCAAGGGTGGAGATCAGTTCACCCATCTCTCAAGTCACCTTCACACTTGTCAATCACACTCTTACTTGTCATTCACCAAGATATGAAGCTATTTTCTTGGGATAATCACAAGTACTAGTCAGCCATCCCCTTGCTCCCTCTTATCCGAAACTTCATCTCTTCTTCCAAGATTGTTTCTTACTTGCAAGTTACCAATCCAATCACTTGTCATTCACTCTTACACAAATCCTGCTTGTCACTTATCTAGATTTGGGAAACACTTGGGAGTCCCAAAGTGGGAAGTCGGCTACCTCATCTCTTTTGCCCATCCAAAACTTCCTCTCTCAAGCCACAATTTTTCTTTCCAATGATATTATATCTCAACATGTCACCTGTCACATTTTCCAAGAGATTTGCCTAGTCAAACCTACCATTCTTGAAAGATCAAATAAAGCTTCTTAGAGTGCCAAGTGTCCAACTAAATCTCACAAGATTCTAGGCACTTCTCCTATAGTATGGCCGACCATCACCAACCATCTTGGGCATTTGGGCCTTGCCACACCTACTTGGGCCAACTCCTATGCTACTCTTCCAAGAAATGCCCAATCTTTTGAATAAAGTAATATATAAAAAATATAGATATTTCTCCAAAGGAACAAATGTTTTAGGAAGAAAATTTGGACTATCACATCTTCCCCCTCTACTGTCACAGAGTCCTGAGAGTAGTAAAATACCGCATCTATGTCCGAGTCATAATTTCAAACTCCGTATCCTCCTTGGGTTCACCTTTCTCCCTCTGTCGAATATGATCATTGGAGGTATCTGAAACTTCTAGGGGTTCTATACTCTTCTCGCTCACTTCCCCTTGAATTATTCTGCGTAAGAGTTTTCTAATGTGAGTCACGTGTCACTTCTTGAAACACAGGAGTACACGCATCATAATCACATACTATCTCTTATACTTTAAGAAATTAAAGCTTAATGAAGACTAAAATTTCAAGACTAATACATGGTGCATTTCCTAAGGACACATGAATTTATCATTTAGAGGTGTTTTGCTCTAATACAACTCTGTAACACTCCCATATTTTCACTTAAAATAAGACAGATATTTGAAGTGTCGGGATATGCAACACAAGGTTACTTGCCCCATTCATAATAAATAAAAATGTAATATTCTTAACATACGTCTAGCAATATGCAATATTCATAGTGAATAATTTTTTTTCTTAAGTAATACTAGGCATCAAACTAAAGATATCTCAAATATTAAACATAATTCATAAACATTATAATGGTATACCTTTTTAATTATATCATGAGTCCGAAATGTTCGTAATCATAAGAGTACTAGAGATCGAACTCTTTAAGTGCAAGTAGGAACTAAAGCAAGTACTATGATAATCCATTGAGTAGCTCGCCCAAGTTAGTCAAAGATGCCATAATACTGATGATAAGTCGAAGCACAGAGGTTATGAGCTCCATGTCATGCCATCATCTAATCGACTGTCTCTAGTAGATCATTCTTTAGTGCGCTTCCTGATCCTACCACATGGTCTACCAATTTTGGGGGGACTACCGCATTGAGATTTGAATTCAAATTTTAGCAAGTTAATAGAAAATCTTCACATAGATTAATAATGCATGCATGACGTTACAGGCATGAATACATACTCAAAGGCCATAAGCAAGGATAAAATAAATTAATATGTAACATGGCATAAACTAGGAGTGGGCAGCAGGGTCTTGCCCCTACTGCCCCGCCCTCGTCTACCTCGCCGCTGCATAGGCGGGGTGGACACCCATCCATAAGATGCGGGGGGTGGGGCTTATGGGTAGCCCACATCAAAGGCGAGGATGGGATGGGTGGACCCTCGCCTCGCTCTACTCAATGTAATAATATATATGAATTCATATATATTACAAGTTATATAAAAAAATCCCATGTATCAAACGATATCATTTTGTCATTGTGCAAAATGATGTCATTTTGTGCATCGGAGTTGTTTAAAACAACCCAACATTAAACGACACTGTTTTGCACAATGACAAAACGACATTGTTTGATGCTGGGTGTTTTAAACCCTCCCCTTTCCCCTAGTTCCTGAATCTCCCCAGCCCTCCTTTTCTACCTTCAAGATTCTTCTTCTATCCCTTTGTCTCTTCTGAACCTCCTTAGTCCTCCATTTCTACCTTCGTGATACTTTTGAGTCTTGTCGCCTTTTGTCATCGCAGTTGCCGTTGTGCCTCTGGCTGAAGGTAAGTCTCGCTACTAGTGACTTCATCTTTTTTTTTTTTCTTTTATACTTTGTCTGACTACCGCCAGTGATTTCATCTCCTTTCGAATGCTTGTGATGTCGCCTTTCAGTCCTAATTGATGACAACTGTTCTAAGCATTGGGGGTGCGAGGGCGGACCAATGGAGGTCTACCCCAACACCCCGTGCAGCAGACAGGGGCACCATACCCTGCATGGATGGGGGAAAAATGTGAAAAAAAATTCCCCAACCCCGTTTATGTAGGGGCAGGGTGCGGGAAAGGGGTGGTTTCGCCCCGTAGGAGGTAGGTAGCACCTCTAGCATAAACTGATATGACATGAACTAAGATGTGAACATGAACTTAAAACTTAAGATGATACAAACTTTATATGAATAACATGAACTTGAACTTGAAGTATGATTGAACGTGAACTTGACCATAGGATGAATGTCAATGTAAACTTGAAACATGATTGACATGAACTTGAATATAGTATGAATATAGTATGATTGAACATGAACTTGAACATAACATGAACATGAACTTGAAATATATAAGTTTTGAATCTTGTTCATTAAACTTGATAAATAGATGTGATCATATACCTGCTAGAGGGTCCCCTTAAGCTGTCATAATTTGGATTTTTAAATATCTATTGAATTTTTATATGTGGCATGATTATTGAAGGTTGATCAAATAATAAATAAGTATAATAAAGAAAAGGCTTATAAATGTATGTTGGAAGGTTAGGAGTAGGATTGGATATAATGGTGGCTTGTTTTATGTGGAAAAAGTGTCTAACCCGAGATCTCGCTCGACTCTCGCTTGATGTCTGGCTCGAGCGAGATACAGGGAAAGATTTGACGTCTTTTGATAAAACGGCCATAACTTGCTCATTTGATTCAAAAGGCTATAGAAATCTAAGACAAATATATACAACTTTTATGTTTTGAGGTTTAAGATATATGGACTTAAGAAAATACAAAATTGAGATTGAAGTAGAAGATCTGGATTGGAGATAGATAGGCATTGACTTTGAAGTTGACTAAGGACTTTGGATAAGATTAAGTCTTTGAATTATTTTATAAATTAGCCTAAGATCTGAAAACGTGTGTATATATGTGTAAAATGAGGAGATTTTATCTAGGAAATTTCGTGTGAAACAAGAAGGAATATCTACCAAACACTTGGTGAGCCCGGATTGGTATTCTCGGGCTTATCTGTCGACTTTTAGTGGAAAAATCATAACCTGATCATATGAGTTCAGAATTAGTGATTCTAGTTCCTATAGAACCTTAAAAAGTATATTTAGAACTTTTATGTTTTGGGTTTTCGAAGATAAAGAATGGATCAAGGATGAAATCTGGTGTGAAGTGGACGACCCTGGGTTGAGTCCAATTGATAACCGACTTAGATGAATTGTCCTATATTTGGCCATGTGAAGAATATTGTGATTGGCTATCAATTTTCCTAAGGTCTTGACATGTGTATGAGTATGTGTCATGAGGATATGAAGTGATCTAGAAGCTTTAGACGGCCCAAAGACATGAAGCAAACGTGAGAGACAGAAATCTACCTTAATCTGTCCAAGTCTAACTAAGTGAGTTACAAACCAAAGTTATCCCAACCAAATCTCAAAATGGTCTTCTAGAACATGTCAAGTGGTGTCTTAGAAAGTGTAACATGTGACAAAATTGGATAGGAGAGGGGCTGAGAGGTGTGGCATACCAGATGAGAGCTGGAATGGCTTGGTTCATGCATAGTTAGGTGAGTGCCACCTCATGCCTTATCTCCTTAGCTCACTTCTCAATCATTGATCAATTTTGGTTGCTAAAATATCTCAATGTTAACCATTGTATGATGATATTTGTTGCAAAGCTTAGGATCTTGGAGGATTAGAGGTAATCATTTGATTTTAGGAGGTATGACACCTCATCTCCCAAACAAAGACATAATCGGTTTCCTATAGCCATCCTTTCTTTTCCTTTTCCTCTAAAGGGTCGACCACCCTCCTATATATATGGATTGGTAAGTCTTATAACCCTATTTGGAAGGTAGAACACACGCCCATTTGGAGAGAAAACCGAAGAAGAAGCCTCTCTAAACCATTGAACATCCAAATATCACCTAAGTGAGCTAATTGTGTGATCTTGAGGAATTCTTGCAAGAGCTTAGTTCTATCATCAATACAAGCTTTTGAGAAATTTGTAAGTACATATATTAACTTAATTTTGGCATAAAATGAGTGGTTTGGTGATTAGATCATGTTTGATATTCATTTGAGCTTAATTTTAGTTTATGTGTTAAGTTGAAGCCTATTAAGTTTTGGAGTGGTTTTTACTATAATAAAATGCTAGAAAAATTATAAGACCTTAGGAATATATTCTATGATATTATATGAAGAATATTATGTGAAAATATGATGTCTTGATTTGGAAGAAAATGATAGATCAACCCTAGTAACTTTCGGATTTAAGAGGGGTTATGTTGCAGATTTAATATCTTATGGTAAATTGGTCATAACATGTTAGTATAATGCCGGAATTGAATTATTTAAGAGTATATGGAAAGCTAAGACAGAGCTCTACAACTTTGGTATTTTAAGCTTTAAAAGATAAGAACTCTATAGAGGGCGAAATTGGGATCGAATGGCAGAACACAGTATGTGAGGACTTCAAAAAGGTGTTCTTCTTATATTCTAAACTCTTAATAATTATAAGAACATAGATTTATGTTTTAATAAGTTAAAAAATAAGGTTTAGGTAAAAGAATTGCATGTTTTAAGTTAAAAAACCCTAAGAACTGTGACTTCGATCGACCCTCGCTCGACTGAAAGATCGAGTGAAGAACAAATATAAACCCTCGTTTGACTCTTGCTAGATGTTTCGCTCGTGCGAAGTGTAACCCGAGACTTCGCTTAATACTTGGTCGATGTCCTGCTCGAGCGAGTTCTAACCTAAGAACTTGCCTGAATCTCACTCGATACTTTGCTCGAGCGAGATACCCAGTTTGCTTGATGTTCGTTTGATACTCTGCTTGAACGAGTTCCAACCCGAGACTTCGCTCGATACCTCGCTCGAGTGAGATACCCTGTTTGCTTAAATTCAAGACATTGACTTGGATAAAGGTTGATGTTTTAATAAAGAAAAATTATATATGTTATTTAATAAAGAAAAAGGGTATAATTGACTTCGCTCGATTCTCGCTCGATACCTCGCTCGAGTGAGATACCCTGTTTGCTTAAATTCAAGACATTGACTTGGATAAAGGTTGATGTTTTAACAAAGAAAAATCAAATATGTTATTTAGGGGTATAATTGGTATGATACATGTTATAAAACTGAGTTTGTCTTAGTAGGCATTGATTTTATGAATTAATGTAACGTAAATGTATGTGCATGTGACGTATGCTATTGTGAAATGTTCTCACATGTTATAAGGCTCATATGGATATAAAATATGCATGTCATAAGTCTAAGTTTATGTTTATGTTGCATTACGTCACATATATGTTTCATGAAGTGTGTTTTAAGAAAATACATTAAGAAAACGTAACAAGTGAAAAGATTAATAAGTCAGTCACGTCATGACGGGAACTAGTGATACGCCTGTATGATTGATGTACCGACAAGGACCTAAACCTGTCGAATATGTGAAAACTGACAGGGACCTAAGCCTGTGTCGAGTATGTGAAACCCAGCAGGGACCTAAACCTGTCGAGTATTTGAAAATCGGTAGGGACCTAAACTTGTCAAGTATTTGACAACCGATAGGGATCTAAGCCTGTTGAGGATATGAAAACCGGCAGGGACCTAAGCCTATCGAGGATATGAAAGCCGGCAGGAACCTAAACCTGTCGATGATACGAAATAAGAACTATTCGATGGGGACGCCTGTCGATGATATGAAACAAGTAAGACTCACAATGTTATGAAAGAAAAGAAATTAGAGTTTAAGTATGATAGAGTGAGTCCATGAAGAACATAAGTTTAAGTCATGCATGAGTCTCAAAAAGCATTTTTATAAGATATATGTCTCTGAGCATTGACATGTATGATAAGTTCTTATGTCATCTATGCCATATTTCGTTGACTATGTACTTACTGAGATTTCTTGAAAATCTCATTCTTTTATATTTTAGCTATCATTTCTTATAGAATGATAGATGGTGTTGTAAGAGTAAATAAATTGTGATGAAATTCAGACATTGCAGGAGATTTTGAGGAGCCCCAAGGGTCCTACAGAATACTCCTCTCATAAGAGAATGATCTTGCGTATTGGATCAAGTGGAATAGTAAGAGTATCAGAAGGCAGGAAGAGATATTTGTTAGAAGAAAACTAACTAGGTTATGTAAGTTCTGGATACGATAATGTTTTGATGAATGAAAAGTTATGAAGAATATAGTTTTAATATGCCATGTGATCAATTTATGCAAGAGTTAGATCTCTTCGCATATATGGAAGATTTACCTCTTTCCATTGCGTTTTGCATTGCACTTAATTAATAAGTTTAGGTGCATACTCTTAGAAAAAAAAAATTTGGGGCGTTACATAAGCCATGTGTCCTTACTGATTATTGCATCACAATACAAGTACATGCACCACCTGTGAGTGTGTTGACATACACACCAGTTCATAAGTATCTACACTTGCTGTGGACACACGTATTGTACATATTTTGTGACATGTATTTGCACCTACATGAGTACGTATAACATGAACGTAAAAAGTGGCACCATTGGCCTTAATGCCCATTGTGCTTCGGTGACTGGTTAATTAAGCTTCATTCGCAGCTCGTTAATATTTACCTTGCCAATCCAGAAAATTTCATACTAGTTTAGACATTCCAGTATGAACAAAGAAATTCCACTAAGATATTATCTTATCCTAATACTTAGGGTCGTGATAGATATAGATAGACTTGAACTGACTTGAAAGGTTGTTCATGAGATATGCAAATTGTACTTGAGACGAAATGTGACATGAAACTAACAGAAGCCTTGACGAAATGTAATATTACATGAACACGGGGCGAAAGATATGGCGTACTATGAGATAGAAAACACTTCATAACATGACATAATATGTAGCAGATAATATTTCATAATATGATAATATGTAATAGATAATATTTCGTAATATGACATAACATGTACAAAAAAAATATTAAGTGACATGACATATGTATAACATATAGTATTATTTAATATGACATACTTTAGCAGATAGAAATATGTGACATAATAATTGTATTACAGGCAAGTATTTTGTAACAAAATATAATGTGTAATAGATAACATGTAATGACATGACATGGCAAGGTATATATGATAACATACATATATAATTGTAGTTTCCTTATCCATCACACATACACAGTAATCTGATAGTAAATTAAGAGTTAATTTACAATGATCACCGCATTACGGTGATTTAAGCAGGAAATACGAGAAACTATAAGTAGGAATTTTAAAAGTTAGAAATTGTATCATTAAAAATAAGAAACATGAAAAGTAAACTTAAGAGTAAAATTACCATTCTATTATCTAAATGTGAGAAAATGATCATTTTATCCAAAACTTAATGATTTCACATCATAACTCTAAAAATTACCAAAATTTATATTTTTTTATGTAAATCTTATCCTAAACTTGAATATCAATTTAGAAACAACTTAAAACCAAACGCAACTATGAGAAACACCATACGGCCGAAATTGCTAAGTGCCACTTCTCTTATTTTTATTGCAAATTTTTCCAACTTCAAAACTCATGATCAAACTAAAATATTGAAACAAAAATCCCATATCCTAAGTTTAAAAACATGCTTCAAACATCCAACAAAAATATACTTCTCATATACATAAAACTTTTTAATAAAAATATCCAAACTTTTTAAATGAAAACACTATCTTAAATCTCAAGGTTTTGACCTATTTCAAAATATTTTCAAGAATTCTAAAAAATCCAAAACTTCCTACTAACATGTTCATAACAAATTCGTAAGAACTAATATGCTTTGAATCAATACAAAAAAGTCGTCAGAAATCACAAAATCACACATGACGCACTTGGCTTCAATACTTAGTCAAAAATAGAATTTTTTTCCCTAACTAGATTTGATTAAACACTTGATCCAAGGCATTCTATGGTTAGATCTTTAAATCAAAACATCATATGGCTTAATAATGTGTTCTAAAACAGATCCAAGTATTAAACTTAAAACCATATGACTAAAAATAATTCAAAACATGGATCTAGCTAAAAATATCAAACTTTTTACTCAACCATATAATCTCTTGCATAAAAATTCATATTCTCCCAACCAATATAAAAAATCTTTAAAATAATATCCTAACATGTAGAAACTTTGTTATATATGCTCCAACCATGATAGAAATTGGATTATGCTATTGGTGCTTCAAAGGTTTAGGATCATCAAATAAAAATATAAAAGCCATTGGAGTAAGACTAAACCACAAAAGACTCACATTCTTAACACAAAAGCTCGTTTTCCTTTTCCAGTTTTTAATTTCCTAGATCTGAGAAAATACTTCATCAAAAGTCTTAATCATGCAACTAATCTCCAACAAACATTCATATAAACATATGAACAACACTCCATAAAAGTTCAGACCAACATCTGTCTATTAGTTTGGTCAGAAAATTCAAAACACAATACACTATCTAGATTACTGCACAAATTGACCTTTCCATGATTAAAATAACTTTTGACCAATCAAATGACCATGAAACCAAAAAAATATATACCCAAGTAAAGTAGACTCAAAGGATAACAGTGTTTATGAAGGATGCATTGTGAGATGATACTTACAAAGGCCTAAAAAATAACACACAAACTCCTCTGAAATCTACCCGAGAGAGCTCCCAAGGATTTATCTCCAAGAATGGAGGTAAAAAGTGAAGAAGTGAAGGGGGTGGTGACCAGCACACCTAAAAAACCTCTGGAAAGAGAAGTATGACCTTGAATGACATATTGGTGGATGGTGCTTAGGTCACAAAAAGGTGAATAATAGTGGAGTGGATTGCTGCCGTTGTGTCGACGTCTTTACTTACGTTTGGGCTCGGAAGTAAACTGAGACGTCGGGGATAAACAACACAGGAAAGTTCACCCTTTGTTCATAACTTAAGTTTGAGTATGCCTTTTAAATTAAAAGTAGTGTATAAAAAAAATTTCGTAGTGGAAAAGGTCAAGCCGATCTAAAATTAGGCAAGTACTTAAAATTTGCCTTATGTCACATGATATTACAATTTTAAACTCCCAAAATAACTTCATATTAATAAATATCACCAAAGTATCAGTTTTTACAAAATATTTACTTTCCCAAAACATTGGGAACCATCAAAATATACTAAAATATTAACAGGCGACAACGTCCATGCATTGACCTCACGACCATCCACTAAAAAGGGGGTTCCTCCTTGACCTCCTTAATCTTGTGACCAAACAGGAATTGTCCTAGGCCCATTCGACTGCCACGCAGGAGGCCCGTCCTCACCTTCGAGGTGTAAATGCAGCCATAAATAGAGACCCGTCGGTCCCTAGAGTAAGGCAGCACCCGATGCATCGGCGACTAGCGGTCTCAATGAGCACACTATATCGCATATCCGATATAAATTGGTCATACAAAGCAGAGGTCACCATATCAAAAGGCGGGGAGATCACTAGACCCTCAGTGGTATGGGGAGTCTCTCCAAGCGTCAAAATCATCGAGGTTATCTTTATCTGCAATCACTTCTATCGCTCCAACAAAAAACGATAGTGAAAATATAACGAGATGAGATTTCAAGAAATCTCAGTAAGTACACAGTTATCTCAACGAAAGTATTGCAAGCATACATTTAAATGAATAACAAAACATAACATACGTTGTTCATTATGAGACTAGTGACTTAACTGATGCATATGCTCATGATAACTTTGTAAAACTTGACTTTCTTTCAATCTTAAGTCGTATACTTGCTTTTCATGAAAAGGGTTTATCATATGACGAAATTCTTTTGACTCATGCTTTAAAAACATTTTTTCGTAAAAACTTTTTGTTTCTTTCATCATTTCTTATCTTAGGCGCCATTAACATATTCATATCGTTTTTGGGGCTTGAAAGCCATTTTTGTCATGACTTCTTTGTGGATACCTTACAGTTCCCCTATGCAACGTGTGTTCCCCCGCTAGTTATCGCATCACCCGGCGACCACTCAAGCCTAAGTGAATACGTTACACGTTACTGTACCACCCACAAACCACACAAGTCGGGGCGACTACGTTATCCGCTTTTCATCACTCGGTGACTACTTAAACCGAGTGACTACATCCTTATTCTCATAATGGTAAGGCAAAAGCCAACACCGTCTTTCGGCATCCACTAGCTTTAGACGCGACCACGCTCCAGACACCTTTTGAATCCATACATGATTTGTCGAGTGTTCTTCGTCGACTCAGGGGTTTCCACTCGACTTTAAACACTCTTGAGTGAACAGGGAGTTTTACTAGGACACTATCCCATCCCAGTCTTAATGGTTCTTATAAAAGTTTAATTCTTTTCTTTTTCTTTGAAAATATGTTTGACTTAAAAACGTGATTTTCATGCTTCATACATGTGACATACAACCTTAATACTTATCATGCGAATCATGAGACTAATTCAAGCACACACTTTGTTATGCATTTTTCACAATCAAACCATCTCAAGATCTCATCAACAATTTGCATAAAAATACACAAATGGGCTTAATAGGCAAAGAAGGGTACTCGGCATTTACCACTAGGATTGGACTGAAACCCTTCATAGTAACTTCCTAGGGTTTTCTTCTTTTATTTTCCTCCATGTACTCATCAAGCCTTAAGAAAATTAACTAAATGTTTTAGCATCACTAAGAGGGGTTGACTGAACCCTATAGTCTTTAGGATTAATATTTTAATCACTTTTCCCTCAACCAAAATAGCATACTTACTCCTATATAGGAAAACTGAAATTTCATGCTATTAAATCCTACTAGTTTCATGCTTATAAATTTTCTAATTATCCAAGACATAATCATCACATGAAAGAATAGTTGAGCATTGAAAAACTCGACCTTAAAACCTTAGAAACCGAAATCCCCATGTGCACCAAACCAATCATTTTCAACTCCAATATTTATCTTAATCATGCATGCCTTTTGTCACCATCTATCATATCAATCATGCTTTCTTTTTCCTTTATAACAAAGTGACTAAATTCACCAATAAGATATAAATCTCAAGCCTAGAATAATATACTTGCTAAGCATGAATTTATAACTAAACATACAGGGCATTTCTTCAAGCAATCTAACCTAGCATCACCAATCATTTAACAAACCTCATCTTAATCATGCATGCATTTTTGTCACCATTTATCATATCAATCATGCTTTATTTTTCCTTCGCAACAAGTAACTAGATCCGCTCATATAATATAATTTCAAGCCTAAATAACACATTGACTAAGCATTGACTAAGCATGAATTTGTAACTAAATAAACAAAGCATTTCCTTTAAGAAAACCTAACCTAGCATCACCAAGCATTCAACAAACAATAACCACATTCACTCAAATATATACATGAAATGCTAAAAACAAGATGAATGTGCACTTACAATATTCCAAGTAGAATAGAATAGATCTGAAAAATATATGAAATAATCCATTAAGAATAAACTACAATTATATAGTTAAAGAGAAAATTTCCAGAATATAAACCTTGGTGTGTGTATGTGATCTAACCTAAGTTTCTATTCAAGGAATAGATTAGGGTTTAGCTTACCTCTTCAAGTATGCTTCCATTCAAGATTTCTTCGCTCAAACTTCACTGGACTTAGGATATTTTGGTGCTTGGGAGATGAAAGAACACAAAGCAAAGTGAGAGTGGAAAGGGAGAGTTGTTGCCGTGGGGTATGGTGTGGGTGCGTATGTGAGAAAGTGAAACTAAAAGAAATGGAAAGGGAGGCACAAGGCCATTTGGCCCAGAGAACTTCTAGGCATTCTATGTACTTGTTGAACCCAAGGTTTCAAGTCTCGCATCTACGTATAAATTTTGATGATAACAAATAATTTTTAAAACTCAAAGATCAAGTTGTCTACGCATGAAGGGAGCTAAAAACATCAATAAATCAAGCATGAGCAAGAAAGAGATCAAGTCTATAAATGAATCTCATAGATTATTTTTGTACATCTCTTGATAAAATTAGAAATTGGATTAAGGCTCAAAATTACTCTTTTTTTCTCATAAAACATCAAATTACTTTTTTCACATATGCAAGATATTTTTAAATGTTTTAGTTTTGAAAATTATGTTTTTTACATGTGCATAACATCATCAAACAAAATAATTTCAAAAATTATATATATTTTTTTATAAAAACTTGAATTTATAAGATGATTAATTATCATATTTGACATGTGCATATTTTGTTTAAAATTCTTGAAGGGAGGTTGTGTGTTTTTTTGACAAATGCAAAAGGTAGATGATTTTGTTTGAGAATCTTAAAGGGTGGTTGTGTATTTTTTTGACAAATACAAAAGGTAGATGATTTTGTTTGAAAATCTTAAAGGGTGGTTGTGTGTTTTTTTGACATATGCAAAAAGAATATGATTTGATTTGAAAAATAAATCATGCTCATTTTGTCATGTATGAAAAGCAAAAGATTAGGTTTGATTTCTTTGAAAAATGAATGGAGTTGTCTTTGACAAATGCAAAAAGGAAATGTTTTTATTTGAATTTTTTGAAAAGTGAATAGTGCTCTTATTTGACATATGAATCTTTTCAAATTTGAAATTGAAAACTCATTTGCCTATAAATAGATCACTTGAGTTTTGCAAAAATCATAACAAGAGCTTACACATCTATTATTAAGTTTTGCATCATTCTTTCAAAACTCTTATTCTCTCTTTTCTAAAGTTTTGAGCTTTAATTCTTATTCTTTTTTAGAGAGATATAGGTTGAGCTGTATTGTTTATATCTCACTCATTGAGGGGTGTACTTTGATAGTCTACCCACTATCAACTCTTGTATTTGTAAGATGGTGCGTATAACCCTTGTGTGTGTAGAAGGTATTCTATACGGAAAATAGTTAAATCATCAAGTGTGAGGTGATTGGAAGTGTAGAGGGTGTTCTACACGGATTCTTTGGAGCGGTGCTGCTCAAAAGTGTAATAGGTTTCTATCTCCACCTAAAGGAGATTGACTAGTAAATTCGGGATCCTCAAGGGGTAGTTTGAGGCGAGGACGAAGGTAGTGGGGCTAAACCTCGTAACAATACTGAGTTTGCTTTCTCTTACCCTACTCTTTACATTTCTTACTACTTTATATTCTGTTTATATTTTATATTGTGTATTTGATTAATAAGTGTTAATTTTTATAATATAACCCAATTCACCCCCCCTCTTATGTTAGTCATCTGGGCAACAATTGGTATCAGAGCAAGAGCTCTATTATAAGATTAGTTATCTATTGAGTTAAGATTATATGGCTAACATTGCAGCTATATTCGCTGAAGGTCAATCTAGTAGTCGACCTCTACTATTTTGTGGAGACAATTATACTTTCTGGAAAACTAAAATGAGAATATTCCTTCAGTCTCAAGGTCGTGAAATATGGAAATGTATTGTAAATGGGCTTTATATTCCAACAAAAACTGTTGATGAAGTAAAGGTCAAAAAGGAAGAGGAAGAATTTGATCGTGAAGATGATAGACTTTATACTGTGAATGTAATGACTATGAATTTTCTATATAATGCTCTCAATGGTAATGAATTTAACAGAATAATGACTTGCAGGATAGTAAAGGAAATTTGGGACAACTTGGAAGTAACTTATAAAGGAACTTCGCAAGTCAAAGAATCAAAAATTTATGTTCTTATACATGAATATGAAATGTTCAAAATGAATGATGATGAATCTATCTCTTCTATGTATACTCGTTTTACTAATATTATAAATAGTTTGACATTTTTTGGTAAAGTTTATTCCAGCTTGGAAATAGTAAGGAAAATTCTCAACTCCTTGTCAAAACGTTGGGAATCAAAAGTAACGGCGATTCTTGAAACTAAGGATCTTAAAAAACTTGAAGTAAATGAACTCATCGAGTCACTTATTACCCATGAGTATACATTGAAAAGAGGAGAAGAAGAAGGAAAGCAAAAGAAGAGCTTGGCACTCAAAGCCGTTCCTCATAAAAGTAAAAGCGATGAAGATGAAGAAAGCGATGACGAAAAGATTGCAATGATCACAAGAAGATTTATGAGATTCTTGAAAAATAAAGTTTCTCCAAGAAAACCTTTCAAAAAATCTTCCAACAAAGATACAGGTAAAAATGATTCATTAATTTGTTATAAATGTAAAAAGCCAGGACATATCAAGGTAGATTGTCCCCTGCTAAAGAAAGATTGATACAAAGGCAAAAAAGCAATGAAAGCTACATGGGATGATGATTCAAGTAGCTCAGACAGCGATGCAAGTAATGAAGAATTCGGAAATCTTTGTCTTATGGCTAAAGATGATCTTGAGGTAACAAATCTTGAAAATCCCTCTTATGAAGAATTGCAAAATGCTTTGGAAGAGGTATATGAGGAATTTGAAAAATTGGGTATTAAATATACCGTTTTGAAAAAGAAAAATTCTTCTTTAATAAATGAAATTGATGTTTTAAGAAAAGAAAATATAGTTTCAAAAGATGACAATGATGAACTGAAAAAGAAAGTAGCTGATTTAGAAAAGATTGTTGAAAATTTTACAAATGGAAAAAGAAATTTCAAAAAACTTCTTGGTAATCAAAAATGTGTTTTTGATAAGGTGGGCTTGTGATACATGTCAAAAGAAAAACTCAAGCCCTATAAAAATTTCTTTGGTAAACCCATTAAATCAAAACCAAACTTTCAAAATTCTTTTCCTAAAAATAGATTTATCAAAGAAAGACATTATTACAATCACTCAAGTTCTTCAAGTATGTTACATGTTATTTGTAATTTTTGCAATAGAAATAATCATAACTATCATTCTTGTCCTATTAGAAGAAAACATACAATAACTATTAGGGCCATATGGGTACCAAAGAATTTTATTTCTTCTAATACTAATAAATAAAGGACCCAAAGAACATGGGTATCAAGAAAAGTTATTTTAATTATTTTTGTAGGTATGCATGAAGTCTTTCGTAAGTAAAACAAGATGGTTTTTAGATAGCGGATGCTCAAGACACATGACAGGAGATAAAACTAAGTTCATTGATCTCACTCATAAAGAAGAAGGATACGTGACATTTGGAGACAATTCAAAAGGGAAGATCGTGAGAATAGGTAAAGTTGGTAATAAATTTTCTCTCATAATTGAAGATGTTCTATTTGTTGAAGGTCTAAAACATAATCTTTTAAGTATAAGTCAATTATGTGATAAAGAATTTACAATTACCTTAAAAAAGGATAAATGCATTATTTTGAATAATCATAATTGCAATATTTATTTTATTGCTCTTATAAACAATAATGTTTATACAATTGAATTTGAAGAAATTGCCTCACAAGATACTATTTGTTTATTAGCTCAACATGAAAATAGTTGGTTATGGCATAGAAGGTTAGGTCATGCAAACATGGAACTTATTTCCAAACTTTCAAAAAATGATCTTGTAAGAGGTTTGCCAAAAACAAATTTTTTTAAAAACAAAATCTATGATGCATGCCAGTTTGGTAAACAAACAAAAACTTCTTTCAAAATCAAGAAACATATTTCCACTACTAGACCTTTGCAACTAATACACACGGACCTTTTTAGACCAAACAGAGTTGCGAGTCTGGGAGAAAAATATTATGTATTTGTTATTGTTGATGATTTTTCTAGATATACTTGGGTCATCTTTCTCGCTCATAAAGATGAGGTACATAATACCTTTACCAAGTTATGTAAGAGAATTCAAAATGAAAAGGGCTATACTATTTCAAACATCCGAAGTGATAGGAGGAAAGAGTTCGTCAATAAAGATATTAAGTCTTTTTGTGATGAAAATGTTTTCTGCATAATTTCTCTGCTCCTCGAACTCTTCAACAAAATGGGGTAGTAGAGAGGAAGAATAGATCTCTTCAAGAAATGGCACGAACAATGCTTAATGAAAATAGTTTACCTAGTTATTTTTGGGCCGAAGCGGTAACTACTACATGTTATGTTATAAATAGAGTTATGTTAAGGTCTAAATTAGATAAAACCCTTATGAGCTTTGGAATGAGAAAAAGCCCAACATTGGTTACTTTCATGTATTTGGATGCAAATGTTTTATACTCAATGACAGAGATAATTTAGGAAAGTTTGATGCAAAATCTGATGAAGGTATCTTTCTTGGGTATTCAACAAATAGTAAAGCTTATAGAGTATTCAATAAAAAGACTTTGACTGTACAAGAATCTATGCATGTAGTATTTGATGAATCTAACCCTCTACTCTCCAAGAAATCTATTGATGAAGAATCAGAAGGTACAAATAACACAAATAGTATCAATCTCGACAAAGAGAATACTATGGAAGAAATCCAACATGGAGACATCAGGAAAGATCATCAAGATTTAGTACAAGATGCAACCAATCAGTGGAAACATGTGAAAGATCATCCAGTGGAACAAATTCTAGGAGAACCTTCACGAGGTGTAAGTACTCGATCATCTCTTAGAAATATTTGTAATCACACTATTTTTTAATCTCAAATTGAACCCAAAAATATTGATGAAGTACTTATTGATGAATCGTGGATTCTAGCTATGCAAGAAGAGCTAAATCAATTTGAAAAAAATAATGTATGGACACTTGTTCTTAGACCTAAAAATCATGCTGTTATTGGAACAAAATGGGTTTTTAAAAGTAAGAAAGATGAGTCTGGAATCATCACTAAAAATAAGGCTCGACTTGTAGCTCAAGGTTTCAATCAAGAGGAAGGAATCGATTATGAAGAAACATATGCACCTGTCGCAAGATTAGAAGCTATTCGAATGTTACTTGCATATGCATGTTATAAAGATTTCAAACTTTTTCAAATGGATGTTAAAAGTGCTTTCTTAAATGGTTTTATAAATGAAGAGGTATATTTTGAGCAACCTCCAGGTTTTGAAAATCATATTTCTCCTAATCATGTTTTTAAGCTCGCAAAAGTATTATATGGACTCAAACAAGCACCTAGAGCTTGGTATGAGAGGTTGAGTGGTTTATTGATTGAAAAAGGTTTTTCAAGAGGAAAAATCGATACAACTCTTTTTATCAAATATGAACAGGATGATATTCTTCTAGTTCAAATTTATGTTGATGATATAATATTTGGTGCTACTAATGAAAAATATGTGCCAAGATTTTGCTAAGAGTATGCAGGAAGAATTTGAAATGAGCATGATGAGAGAACTTAATTTCTTTCTTGGATTGCAAATCAAGCAAGCAAAAAGTGGAACATTCATCAATCAGTCAAAATATATCAAAGAGTTACTCAAAAAGTTTGAGATGGAAGGTGCGAAGGTAATTGGAACATCAATGAGTCCAACCACCAAACTTGATAAAGATGAAAGAGGTAAGCCAGTTGACTCAAAGATATATCGAGGTATGATTGGTAGTTTATTATATTTGATAGCTAGTAGACCTGATATTATGTTCGGTGTATGTTTATGTGCACGTTTTCAATCATCTCCAAAGCAATCTCATTTGATTGTAGTCAAGCGTATTTTTAGATATCTTGCCGGTACCATTGACCTAGGGTTATGGTATCCTAAGCATACTTCGTTCAATCTTATTAGTTATTCAAATGCGGATTATGCTGGTTGCAAAGTTGATTGAAAAAGTACTAGTGGAACATGTCATTTTTTAGGTCATGCACTTGTTTCATGGTTTAGTAAAAAATAAAATTCTGTTGCATTATCTACTGCTGAGGCAGAATATGTTGCTGCAGGCAGTTGTTGTGCTCTAGTTCTTTACATGAAGCAACAACTTGAAGATTTTAAACTTATGTACAATCACATTCCAATCAAATGTAATAATACAAGTGCTATAAATCTTTCAAAGAATCCAATACAACATTCTCGGACCAAACATATTGAAATTAGATATCATTTTCTTAGAGATCATGTGCAGAATGACGATATTGTATTAGAATTCACTAGTACACATGATCAATTGGCAGACATTTTCATAAAACCTCTACCAAAAGATAGACTATGCATGATTAGAAGAGAAATAGGAATGATGCATGCCATGAATATCTGCTAGATACTTTTATTTCATTATCTCAAATGACCTACAGAAACTTGAGACGTTTAGCCTCATCATTCAAATGCATTTGCTCCTAATAAATCATCATGCCATCCTTGTCTAAAGGATTAGGCAATCGAAATGAAGAGGCAAGCAAGAATTTCAAATCCTTATTCTATTGCTTTAACTCTACTTTTTTTTTGTTTGACTCATAAACAAGTTGTTGAAGTACAGAAACAATCTCGCTAAGCTTCTCAATTTCGCGAGTTTTGGACTGCAACCGAGCAGAAAACGCGACGATGGATGATGAGTATCGAGTTTCGAGACCCACAAACTCGTAAATGGCGTCATGATCTGATTTATTAGCTAAATCAGTCTCTTGTTGCTTCATGGCACCCACGACAGATGCAGAAATAGATTGAGACTGAGGTGAAGAATACCTCAAATCTTGATCAAGAGAAGTACTGAAGGGAAATCGATGAGCCATTGAAAATTTGTAGAATGAGAAAGCAAGCAAATTGCAAAGATGAGAAGATTTGATGCGAAATAGATAAAGCTAAGGATTGTTCTTATAGAAACGGAAATAAGAACAAGACAAGCTTACAAATCCTGATAATATCTCATTTGTCAGCAACATCAAATGGATTTCAAATCTCTGCACCGAATTGCCAGAGCTAGACCTCCAACCTTTGTAGGTTTTGTCGGACACGCGTGGCTCCGCACCAAATTGCCAGAGCTAGGCCTGCAGCTTTTGCTGCCTTTGTCGGACATGGATGACTTTACTTATTCAACTTCAAATCTCTGCAACATCTAATTCATCAATAACATCAAGTGGATTTAAATCTTCTTCCGCATCGAGATGATAAAGTTTGGCTCCAACCTTTGCAGGTGTTGTCGGGCACGCGTGGTTCCAACTTCTACTCTCTAACGCACCGTTTTATTTGGTTATTGTTTATTACGGAAAAAAATTTTACTGAAGCCAATTACAGTTCCTTTTTAATGATGCCAAAAGGGGGATAAGTCTTATAAGTCTTATACTAGTATTATACTACCCTGTTATATATGCTAGAATCATGTTTATATTTTTCTTGAAATACTAACGCATATTTTCAGGGGGAGTTTAAGTATTACTGCAGGTCGCAGATTTCTACTAAGTAATTGTCATCATAAAAAATGGAGAGATTGTTGAACCCAAGGTTTCAAGTCTCGCATCTACGTATAAATTTTGATGATAACAAATAATTTTTAAAACTCAAAGATCAAGTTGTCTACGCATGAAGGGAGCTAAACACATCAAGAAATCAAGCATGAGCAAGAAAGAGATCAAGTCTATAAATGAATCTCATAGATTATTTTTGTACATCTTTTGATAAAATTAGAAATTGGATTAAGGCTCGAAATTACTCTTTTTTTCTCATAAAACATCAAATTAATTTTTTCACATATGCAAGACATTTTTAAATGTCTTAGTTTTGAAAATTATATTTTTCACATGTGCATAACATCATCAAATAAAATAATTTCAAAAATTATATTTTTTTTTATAAAAACTTGAATTTATAAGATGATTGATTATCATATTTGACATGTGCATATTTTGTTTGAAAGTCTTGAAGGGAGGTGGTGTGTTTTTTTGACAAATGCAAAAGGTAGATGATTTTGTTTGAGAATCTTAAATGGTGGTTGTGTGTTTTTTTGACAAATACAAAAGGTAGATGATTTTGTTTGAAAATCTTAAAGGGTGGTTGTGTGTTTTTTTGACATATGCAAAAAGAAGATGATTTTATTTAAAAATAAATCATGCTCATTTTGTCGTGTATGAAAAGTAAAAGATTAGATTTGATTTCTTTGAAAAATGAATGGAGTTGTCTTTGACAAATGCAAAAAGGAAATGTTTTTATTTGAATTTTTTGAAAGTGAATAGTGCTCTTATTTGACATGTGAATCTTTTCAAATTTGAAATTGAAAACTCATTTGCCTATAAATAGCTCACTTGAGTTTTGCAAAAATCATAACAAGAGCTTACACATCTATTGTTAAGTTTTGCATCATTTTTTCAAAACTCTTATTCTCTCTTTTTTAAAGTTTTGAGCCTTAATTCTTGTTCTTTTTGAGAGAGATATAGGTTGAGCTGTATTGTTTCTATCTCACTCATTGAGGGGTGTACTTTGATAGTCTACCCACTATCAACTTTTGTATTTGTAAGAGGGTACGTATAACCCTTGTGTGTGTAGAAGGTGTTCTACACGGGGAATAGTTAAATCACCAAGTGTGAGGTGATTGGAAGTGTAGAGGGTGTTCTATACGGATTCTTTGGAGCGGTGCTGCTCAAAAGTGTAATAGGTTTCTATCTCCACCAAAAGGAGATTGACTAGTGAATTCGGGATCCTTAAGGGGTAGCTTGAGGCGAGGACGTAGGCAGTGGGGCTGAACCTCGTAAAAATACTGAGTTTGCTTTCTCTTATCCTACTCTTTACATTTCTTACTGTTTTATATTCTGTTTATATTTTATATTGTGTATTTGATTAATAAGTGTTAATTTTTATAATATAACCCAATTCGCCCCCCTCTTGTGTTAGTCATCTGGGCAACAGTACTCATTCCCCTAGTTTAAGATTGATATTTGATGGGTTAAAAAACCCCTTGATTGACCCCCATCACTGGAGTACAATCATGCCTAGTTTAGCTTGTACTTAGGTTGGACTTCTCTCTTCCATTTTCTTCTATGGCCGGTGCATACCATGGGTGAAAATCCCTTTCCTTCTTTCACATCACATTTCACACATTCACCAATCACTTCATAAGTTAGTCACCAAAATTTTATAATCAAACTTGGGGAGATGGGGAAAGCTATAGTCGGCCAAGCCATGCCTTGCACAATCCAAAACCCCGATCCCCTTTTTCCAAGGGTTTTTTTCCCTCTCAATTGTTCCATCAATCACCATTCAATCACACACTCTTATACACACAAGTCTCATCCATTCTTACACAATCTCACTTGTTACAATCACCTAGATTTAAGAATACTTTGGAAGACCAAAAATGGGGTGATTGGCTACACGCATCCATGCCCTCACCCAAACCTTTATCTCTTCCTCAAGCCATTTCTTCTCTCTAATGATGTTTTCCTTTGACCAATCACTCATCACCTTATTGTCACCTCATTTTACAAAATCTATCACTTGTCATTTATCTATATTTGGAAGCAATGCATGGGAAAACACAATAAGGAGTTCGATTAAGGCATTCACTGGAATTCCCTTGTTCCCACTTCCATTTCCATCAAATCCCTCATGTGTCAATCATTTAGATTTGGCATACTCCTAGGAAAACTAAATTGGAAGACTCCTCTTTGTCTCTCACGCCCACCATGCCTTCCAATGATGAGAAAATCTCATCTTGGTTCCAACACTTTTTCTTTCAAGAAACACACTAGTTAACCTTCTACCCACTAGTCTTTTCTCCCACATACCTGCCAGTCTTTGAAAACTCACTAGAGCTATTCTAAGTGTGACAAGTATCCCCTTATATGGGCTTAATTGACTATAGATCAATCATGTGGGCCTATAGGCCTTGCCACTATACTTTGGGCTAATTACCTAAACCATACTTCCAAAGCTCAATCTAAGCCCAAACCTCAAATCCTTACTAAAATAAAATACCAAAATTATTCTTAAAATAAATAAATAAAAAAATAAAAAGAAGTAGAAATTCTGGGTCGTCACATGTCACCTTTTATAAGGGGTGTGATGAGGTGGATTCTTTCCTCACATCAAGGGACTATTTGGAACTGTTAAGGGTAGAGGCTGATTTTCCATGGGTGGATGAAAACTTCCTCTAGAAGCTTTGCCAATATGGCCAAAATTCATGGGCTTTAAACAAGTGAGCTTCTTTTGGGGTTTAAAAAGGGTTTGGTTAGGGCTTGATGTGCAATCAAGCCCAAATCCAATTTTTCTTGGTCTAATAAAATTTAATAAGTTTAAAGGGTTGGATAAATATGTCATAACATGGATTTGAATAAATAATAGCATGTGAAAGTGACTTAATCAATTGATTAAATACAATGCCAAAAATCAGATCCAATAAGATTTGGAGGCTAACTTTAAGATTTGGAAAAATCATTTAGGGTTTCATTTTCAACCAAGTTTTGGAAATTTCAATTGGATTCCAACCATTTAGGGTTTGACACATTTTGGGAATTGTTTCAAACCTCTTTGGTTTGACACAATTTGGATGGTTGGATGGAATAAGATTTTGCTTAAGTGACATGATCTCACACATTGATTCATTCAAAAACCATCTCATGGTTCTTCTCAATATTAAGTGTCCAATATTATTCACTAAGTGTGAATAAGATCTTGCCAAGTGTTCAAATAAAGCTTCTTTAACATAACTTGGACATCCCAGATTGTTATTTTGAAAATACTGTATTAGGTGTTACTATTGAAGTTACTATTCACTCTGATAAAGTGAAAAATAAATTTTGCACTGCAGATTTTAAATATTTATAATAAACTAAATGTGCAAATCGTTTATCGAAATTCAACCCCGAACTACCTCAAAATAACCAAAACGAGTCGAACAAGTGTATTGTTTGAAAATTGAAAATGAGATTATTGCGTTATAAAATTCTAAATAATCAATTAAGTCTAATGACACGTATCATATTGCATTTTGACACTTATGACTATCTTAAATAAGTAAAATCTCTCTTCTAGCACCATAATGAGTGATAACACTAACTGTATTGATAGACTAAAACCTACGCGATTTGTCGATTTGTAAAAACTTATGGGATCTTCACAAAGTTCCTAAAGCCTATTGAAATTCCACTATTGAATTTTAAGTTGGTTATTACAAAATTCATGCTGGTGCGATTACCTATCAAGGGATATGTATATTATGTTTTCCATAGCAGGTATAGATACTTATGAACTGGTACGTATGTTGAAGCATTCACAATTAGTGCAGATACATGTGTTGTGATTTGGTAATCAGTAGGGACACATGGCTCAAGTGGAACCGTTTAGCACCCACATAGTCACTTTTATTAATCATGGTTATTCAATGAATAAGATTTCAAGTTCATGTAGTTCACATTCAAGCTCATGATATTTCACATTTAGCTCAAGTTCAATCATGCTCAAGTTCTTGTCATGTCAATAGAAATTTTAGTTTATTTTATTTCATGTTCAATTCATGTTAGTACATGTAATATTAAATGTCAAGTGATGTCAAGCTTATTTATGATATGATCATGTCTTGCTTTCATGCTTTTATTATCATGCACGTATATTTAAGCTATTAGTTAACTTTTTGTCAACTTGTTGAGATTTGTACTCAAATCTTACCGTAGTAGTTCCAACTACTATTTTTCCTAAAATGATAAATGATGTGTTAGGACCAGGAGATATAACAGACACTAACTGACTAGATATAGTTGACTAGGCAGCGCAGACACGATGCATAATTCATAGCTTGGATGATCAGATTTACATATAGTAGTATGGCGTTCCTGACCGAGTGCATGTGCTACTCGATAGATTGGCCCAGTAGATACTTCAATTTATGCACGCACATGTGGAGTTCTGTCTCCCGTAGTTTTGTGATTACAGACCTTTTGGACTAATGTTGTAATCAAGAATGTTTATCACTTTAATGTTTATGTAATATGTTCCAAGTTTTTTGAATATATTTCATCTGGTGCATAGTATTGCTCAAGAAAAATATTATCCGTTACCAATATTGCATATTGCTAGATGCTTTATGTTTTTAGTTGTCTTGACCAGAGGCAAGTAATCTTGTGTTGCATAATTTGACGCTTCAGAGTCTGTCCAATCCCAAAGGGCCATAACAAGATAGGTACATAACTTTTGTAAATTTTTTACATCCATATAGACGTGATCTTATCTAGGGGGAATAAGAGAGAGAGAGCTAATGTGAGAGAAGATTTGCAATGCTGCAGCAACCTATAGGGCAGTGGGCCTGCGGTGGTCGTGTGTGTCTGGTAGAATACATGGGATGGTGGCAGTTGCTGGTGCGATGAAGCTGGAGGTGGAATAGTGAGGGCCTCCGAGAGGCAAAAAGGGTAGGTTCGTGAGTTGTACGGAAAACTAGCAATGCATAGTGTCGATTAAGAATTAGACTTCATTTGGATAGTGAGGTGAGATGAGATGGTTTTAGAAGAAAGTTGAAGTGAAGTAAAATATTGTTAGAATATTATTTTTTAATATTATTATTATTTTGTGATTTAAAAAAGTTGAATTGTTTATTATATTTTGCATAAAAATTGATAAAATTATAATAATGAAATGAAATAAGATGGAACCATTTATGTATCCAAATGGAGTTGATGGATTCAAACTCTAGGTAAATGTTTTTCTTGCATACACCCATGTTCTTTTTATTTTTTATTTTTTTATTTTTATGAGAAAGTCATCCTTCATTGATGAAACTGAGTTACTACATGGTCTGTTCAGACACTGGAGTTTCCTCCAATTCAACAATGTAATCATTTAGATATATAGCCTCTCTTGCTAATCCATGGGCAATTGAATTGCCTTCTCTACTAATGTGATTGACTATGCATGCTTCCATGTTTTCCATTGATGCCTTTGTATTTGTTATAAGCATTCCAAAGTAATTTGCATTCTGTTTGTTGGAATTTAGCTCATCGACCACTGTTTTTGAGTCTCGATCCTCTTTCAAGTATTGCTTTTCTCATACCCAGTTGTAGACCAAATTTCACAGTTTTACATGCTGCTATTGTCTTTGCAAGAAGAAGGTTTGTTGTTGAGTCTTGATTCTTCCTCAAGGTAGCCAAAAAATTGCCTTCTTCATCATGTACAGCCACTCCAATACCTATTTTACAATGAGATTTATTAACTGCTACATCCCAATTGATTTTACAAAAACCTTGAGGAGGACAAGTCCATGTTGTTGCTATTCTATTTCCTGCAGTTGGAAGTTGCTCGTGATTTGATTCCTTTGTACATAGGTCCACTTGCATCTGTCTAATTCTAAGTTTTATTGCTTCAGGCTCTATGAAAATTTCTGAAAACTAGTTGATTTCTTCTCCACCAAAGATTCCAGAGAGTTGAAGAGATCTCAATCAATTCCTGCTTGTCAAGTTTTTCAAACAAGTCTTCTATTAACTCCCTTGCATTTCGATTTATCCCTTGCATTTCTATAAATCGATTTACTCCTCTAAATTTTCCTTGAGCACTAACTTAAGATATCATTAGAAGAAATGCATTCCCACAGTATATGCTCAATGGTTTCCGGTTCTTTCAAGCACATTGGAAAAATTGATTCATTCACGATGTTCCTCTTAAGATTTTGTTGGAAGAATATTTCTACAGACTCTCCATAGGAAAGTTTTTGTTGTTGGAGGTATGTTTATCTTCCATATTTTGGTCCATCGTTCCTTTCGATTTATGCTATTTGAATTCTGCCCAATTTTCCTATCCTACAACTCCCCTTGTAAATGATATGCTGACTTCACTGTGAACAAGCCATTGCTTGTGTATCTCCATATTAGTTTATCTAGCTGATTGGTTTGACTAATAGGTAGTTGCTTGATCAACATAGTTTCATTCTTGCAGAACAATGCTTGAATTAATGGAAGATCCCTTTCTTTTTTACCTGGCAAAAACATCTACTCTACTTTAGCATATTTTCCAAATAGACTATTCCCACTTTGTGGTTTGTAAGAAATTGGTTGTGGCAGCCATGGATCTTCCCATATTCTCATTGAGTTCCCATTACCAATTCTCCAATGAAGGCCTTGTTTCAAAAATTATCTAGCAGAAAGTATACTTATCCAAATAAATGAAGGATTACTTCCTAACTTTGCATTGAGAAAATTAGTTTTAGGATAGTATTTGCATTTCAGAAGTCTGGATGACAGGGAGTTAAGATGTAAGAGTATTCTCTAACCTTGTTTAGCTAACAAGGCCAAATTGAAATTCTCAAACTCTCTAAATCCTAACCACCCCAATTCTTTTGATTTCCCCATTTGGTTCTAGCTTATCCAGTTCAGCCCTTTTTCTGGATTCACCACTAGTATCCTTTCATCATACTATTTAGCTGTGACACTAACGATTTAGGAAGCTTGAAAACTTCCATTGAATATGTAGAGATTGCTTGTATGAATGATTTTAGTAAGACTTCTCTTCCAGCTTGAGATAGGAATCTATGCTTCCAATTGTCCATCTTGCCACTTACTTTGTCAAGGATATCTTTGAGGTCTTTGTTTTTTGATCTATCCATCAATGCTGGCAACCCAATACTTTTCTTATGAGCTTGTACTTATGATCCCTGCCATTCTAACAATCCCGTCGTTTGTTGAATTGTCTGTATTCTTGCAGAAAAATAGTGAGGACTTCTCTTTATTCACTCTCTGTCCTGAATCTCTTTCAAATTGAGTAATTAGTTCCATCAATTTCTTCCATTGCAGCTCAGAAGATTGGCAAAATAGTAGACAATCACATACATAAAGCAGATGATTGATGGTCATTCTTCCTCTTACTACTGGTAGTCCAATAATCTGCTTGTTAGCTACAACCTTGTTTAGCAATTGAGTTAGTGCCTCTGAACATATTATAAAAAGATAGGATGATAGAAGATCGCCCTGTCTTACTTCTCAATTAAGTTTAAAAATAGGCTGTGGAATTCCATTGATTAACAATGAATAAGAAACTTATGAGATGCATCCACCGGCCATGTTTTGTATGTGGGCTATATATGCCTAGCCAGCTTATTGTAATCATTAAATACCATCCTCAATCTTATCTTTTATCATTTGTTTTTTTTTTTGGCTTTTTTGTTTCCAGCCTTTTGTCACCACCTAGATTTTTCTAGAGAATTCCACAACCTTCTAGAGTCTCCTAGTCCTTTGTAGATTATTCTAGAATCTTGTAGAATGTCATAGAGTTGTATGGAGTACTCTAAAGTTGTATAGAACCTCATAGATAATTCTAGAATAGTAATCTAGAATGTTCTTTACCCTTAAATTGTTGACATTTGTCACAATCCCAACCATTCTTTGTACTAAGAGATTCCTATAAATAAAGGGAGTCCTCATTTGCGTAAAACACCAAGCAATAACAGAAAACAAGTTTTTTAGAGCTTTTTTCTCTATTTTCTCACTCTAGATTTGTTCTCTCTTGCCTTGAGTCACTTAGAAGGCTTACTTAAGAGTTTTGTGAAGACAAAACCTCCTAAAGCCTCACGGGACGTGTGAAGAAATTCTAAATTCGTGACACTTTGCTGGGTAATGTACGTTAGGCTCATTTTATAATTTATTTCAAACTTTTGCTTACTCAAATGTGTTAACTGGGCTGGAAGTGGACCGATCCGATTTGAGCGTAAACTGAAGCCCGGAAATAAATCAAACCACCGACCTACTTTAGGAGCCTCAATTTGATTGTTTCTCTACATTTTTATCTTCTAAATATCTGTGAAAAGGTTTGTATATGGTGGTGGAAGAGTTTCTAGAAGAAATTTTTTTATATAATCATGGAAGAAGTGGGAACAAAATTTGATTGGGGGAGAACCAACCAAACCAGCCAACTATCCCCTAAATTCTTAACCAATTGTCAACCAAGTTTTAAGGAGATTCTTACAAGAGGTCCTAAGGGTGTCAAGGAGGTCTGGAACACGTGGCAAAACGTGAAAAAAAGAGGTAGAAATCATGGGAGCCAGCCAAAGGCCAAGTGGCTGGACTGATTTCATCTAAGATATATCCAGATTTTGTTAGATTTTGTTTGATTTTATTTTATCTATGTGTTGTAATTTTTTTAACCACTGATCTGAGATAATTTCAGGTATGGAAAAAGCTTAGCCATAAGATGAAAACTTTAGGAAATCATGAGATTTAGATGTGGTTATAAGGCCTAATGTCTAGGGGTACAAGTCACCCCATTCAGCCAAAGGGGTTGTCGAGACACCCCTGCTTTCTCTAGCCCTCAAGTAATTTTTTCCCTCCTATAAATAGACCCTTAAGCTTCCCTTTGCTTCATTTTAGAGAGTCACACGAGTTCCTTGAGAGAAAACTAAGAAAAATAGAAAAAATTGCACTCACAACACACACACATAAAAAAGAAGCTAAGTGAGAGTTTTGGAGAGAAGTGTGGTGCAAAATCAAGTGGCTTAATTTTTTGATTTATTTTGATGCCTATTTGATGCTTGTTTAAACCTATGCATCATGTATGTGGTAGCTTAAATATTTTTGATTTATGAAATAATTTTTGTTGTGGAAAAATACTAAGAAAAATTTTAGTAACTTATGAATATGTTTTATGATCATATAATAAGAGGAATATGTGAAAATATAAGGTCATGATTTAGAAAAAATTGATAGAACAACCTTAGTAACTTTCGGACCTCAAGGAGGTTGAGTTAACAGATTTACCCTCTTATAGTAATACAGTCATAACTTTTTAATGGGAAGTCAAGATTGAGTGATTCAAAAGGATATGGAAAGCTAAGACAGATATCTATAATATTTGTGTTTTAAGTTTTAAGAGATAAGAACTCTATGAAAGAAGAAGTGGAGAATAAGTGGCAGAACAGAATAAGAAACCCTTGAAAAAGGAAGATTTTCTTCACTTTTAAAACTTCTAGTGAATGTTTTGAATGAGATTTTTAACAAATATGATAATTTTTGGAAACATAATATATTAGGAGGATTTTTAATAATTATTATCTTAAAAAGATAAAATAATAATAATAAAATTTTATATAGAAAAGATAGTTCAAGAAACACTTAAAAATAATTAAATTAGGGAATTATGCAAATTTGTGGGCTTGAGTTGAATATAATAAACGGAATAATAACTAAGGATAATTTCTATAAGATTTCGGTCAGCCCCTTGATTTAATAAAATTTAATAATTTATTTAATTGCATACGTATGATTTGCTAAGCTTTGACGTTACGCATTTAAGTGACGTATGTGCATGTAAGCTTTTGTGTTGTACTTTTCTATGTCATATGCTTTACAAAAATAGAAAGCATGCATGTCACAAGTCTAAGGTTGCATGATTATTACAATTCGTCACAATTGTATTGTCACAAGTCATGACGTGTATTTTAAGAGAATACGATAAGAAAAACATTAGGGAAAAGTGATAAGTTAAGTGTTGTGTCACGACGGGGACGGCGATACGTAACGCCCGGAGGACTAACATGACTAGCGGGGATGGCGATACGTAACGCCCGCTATCATAAGTAATTCCGTGTCAGGACGGGAACAGCGATACATAACGCCTGAAAGATTGACAAGAGGCTCTAGGACGGGGACGACGATACGTAACGCTCGAAAGATTGATGAGCTTATGTATGGCTAAGCTAACACGTCATGCTGAGAAAACCCGGCTGAGACGGCGATACGTAACGCTCGTCAAGGTGATGAAATACGTATGACCCACAATGTTACGAAATATATTACAAGTAATAAGAACTTAAGTATAATAAGAGTGGGTCCATAGGAAATAACAACCAATCATTTGCTTGTCACTTATACGCATGAGACACATAAATTAATTCATATGTTTTACATTTGTCATGACCTTGTCATGTGTTTTATGTTGTACTTTATCCATACCTTATTTGTTATAAGTGTATTTACTGAGATTTCTAAGGAAATCTCACTTTTATTTGTTTGTGTCTTTCTGAAAAATTTAATTATTGTACAGGACCATATGACAGATAGGGTAAAAGCCCCTATGTTTCAAGAAGCTCAGAGGCACCCTGATGGGCCCTCTGATTTCTTCATCGGGACTTTTGTATTAGTCTAGATAAGTTTCGTTATGGGAGAGAGTTTCTAGAAGTTAAGAAGGAACCGAGGTGGTTCTAGTGTGATAGTTGGATAAATATGTATTATTATTAGAAGACTGACAAAATGAAATAGGTTATGTATAGTAGTACAATCTGATGTTATAAATGTGACAATGTGAATATTATGGTTATATTTTACCATGTGATCACTAGTTTATTTTATAATTTTTATTTATTTATTTAGACCATTTTCCGCTATAAGTCTCATTATACTTGATAGTAAGAATAGGTGTATGCATCTTAAGTTTGATACGTTTGGAGTAAGTAGCCTAGCGTTACTTACTCAGACTTCTCAATTTATGTTAATACCCTTAGCGTAAATTGAGGGCGTCACAATTACAAAGTATTTAGACATCCCGCGCGTGATGGACGCATATCCTCATCCCTCTACAGTAGTAACGTCTAGATCTACCAGGCCAAACACGAAGGGTGGATCCTCATCGCCCTTCGCAACACGAACTGCCGATGAGTTGGTTGCTGGCTTAGACGCTGATGATAGCGATGAGGAGTACCTACCTGATGATGGTCTCACAGACAATCATGTACGTGAGCTACTACGACATCCCGAGGCTCCTACATATGATGGCGGGAAGGCTATCAAATAGATCGACTGCACTCCATTCTTCAGATTGCTGAATCTGATAGTCGGGTACAATGTGGACCCGAAAAAGCACAAAACAGATTTCGGGATGGATCGGGCACGACTTTTGGTGCGGGTAGCAAGGGGGGACCTGATTGATCTAGCGCTGTATATTTTTTACCACATCAGACAAGAGTCACGATATGGGAGTGGAGGCAGTCTACTATTTGAACTGTTGATATCTGGCCTCCTACTCCAAACTAGAGTTACAAAACAGATTGGTGAGAAAAGAGAACTTCAGATGGGGGCTCTTAATAAGATGTCTATCAGCAAGAGCAAGGAGCACCCTTATGTAAGGATTCCAGGGTCGACTGATGCTACCACCAGTACTGCTACCTAGTTTGCTCAGAGCCGGCCTGCAGGATTTACACTGCAGCAGTTGGTGACAATGGTGGAGTGGGTGGTGGAGAGAGTGGCGACCCGCGTGGTAGCAGAGGCTGAGGACCGCATCATGAGGAGGATAGATGATGTAGAGACATGGATCAAATTTATGCAGGAGGACATAAATTTGATATCGAAGTAGTAGAAGTATTTTTATTTAGTATTTTATTTTATGTGTTGTATTGAACAATATTATATATATTTTGAGATGTAATTAGTATTTTCTTTTATTTCTGGTGTTCATAACAATGTTTCTTTTTTATTTTTCTCATTTTACTTATTGCCCGTGATAATAAAATAAATAATTTTTTAAAAGTAATTACATAAAATTAATATGTGCATTTATAAATATTTTAAATGTTCCATAAATCATAATATGTAATATAAACATTTTTTTTTTGAAAATGATAAAATTAAATTAATAGAAAACAAAAATATATATATATACACAAATGAATAGTGATGAACAAAAATGAACCATTTCCAACTTGTTTTCCGTCCGAACAGTATACTTTTGGTCCGGACGGACTTGCAATTCTGCCGCCACGTTTCCCTCCAAATATATTTCGTTCGGACAAATAATTATTCGTTCGAACGTATTTTTTCGTCTTGTTCAGACGAATTTTTGTTCGTCTGAACGGATTTTGCAACTCATCCAGTTTTTGGGACGAGTTTTAAAATGTTTCTAAAAACTACTTTTAAGAAGAAATAAATTTCGTCCCTAACAATTTTTTTCTCTAAAACTAAAATTTGTTGTAGTGAACTTAACTTCAAGCACACATAGAACACACAACTGAAAATTATATCATACAATCACACCATTGAACCATGCATGCATATATAACTATTACGTACAACACACATGTTGAATTTAGCCAGTCTTGATCTCAGAGGCGTGAAGTGTAGATGGATAGAGTAAGTTCTTGGCACCTGTGACATCCAATATCTTCTTCTTGCCGGGGGCTTCTTTGGGTGAACTGTTGATATACATCAATCTGAAACACCACTCGATGAGCTCAGGGCAAAATACCTTCCAGAAATAGGTGACTTTTGAACCAGGCTGGCTCTGTCAAGTATCTATCTCCCCTGCAAGCACTCTTCACTACTGCCGCAGCACACGCTCCTACCGTCTCCACAGGAATTGCGCTTAATTGAAACTGCTCGATCGTAAATTAACTAATTAAAGAACTAATTACATGTATGCATCCATGCTTGCTGCTAATTTCACAAACTGACAGAACTTCGTTATTCGTCAAATTATAAAATTATTTTTAAATATAGTAAATCAAACAAACCACGTAAAATCATGATAGTAATTTGTAGGATTAATTTTTGTGAAATCTCTTAATTATATATTTTACTTTAGGAAGAACTTACATCTCTCGAGTCTTGTTCAACTTCCATTTTGCCTTCCTTCACTAAGAACTTGCCTTGGGTCATTTCAGACTCTATGAATCCGGGGGTCACGATTGTGACTTTTATCTCAGGCCCAATCTCAACCCTCAATGTCTCGTAGAAAATTACCATCGCGGCTTTGCTTGCCTGAGGTGACGAGACATTAATAAAATGATAAAATGATGAATTAATTAGAGTACGTATTAACTTACATAGGGGTGTTCAAACGGACCGGTTTTTTTTCCGGTCCGGTTTAAAAACCGGAAAACCGGATTCCAGATTCCTGATCCCGACCAAGTTTAATTTAAATCCGGAACCCATATTTATATTATCCGGTTTATTTTATTTAATATGGGTTCCGGATATGGGTTAAAACCGGTACCGGATCTAACATCCGGTACCCGGATTTAACCAAAATTAAACGATATCGATCTCTCGCGCTCTCTCTCTGTCTCTGAGTCTCTCCCTCCCTCAATCTGAAACCCTAGCCGTTGCCGACGCCCAGAATGAGCTTCTATAATGTAAGTTTAAGGCTGAACATCCGGTGCCCAAACCGGAATTCCGGGTCAGCCTGGCCCGGAACCGGATAATTCAATCCGGGTTGGACTCCAACCCGGGTTTACCCAGGTTGGAATCCGGTTTCAAACCGGATTAATCCGGTTTTTTAAAAAACTAGAAATCCGGTTTCCGGTTTTAACCCGGTTTTTTTTTTCAAAGCTTATTTTATTATTTTTTGCAGAAATAAAATAAATAATTATTATATATATATATGTATGAATCATATAAAACTATATATATATATATATGCATATATGCAGGACCACTGCATGAATTTATAACTATATATGGATAATGGAGTTACGTAGGTGCAGGTCGAAACAGTAATAAACCGGATAATTAGCATTTTAAAACAATAATAACTGTACTTATGCCATTAACTAACGTCTGAGGCCAGCAATATTAGTAAATCTCATCTTAACAATTTAAACCATTGTTTCTTTTGTTCTTCAAGAAGTGAGAAAGTAGAGCGGGTGCAGAGACACAATATTTGCAAAGGTATTAATTCTGGCGATAATCTCAGTGCTGTTAATGAGCACAACCGATGCAGCTCAAAGATCAGAAGATCATGATCATTCACCTGTAATTCATTCTAAGAATAGAATTTGAAATAAAACATAGAGTATTGATTTTTCAAGAAATCTCAAAAAGGTCAAGAACATAAGCTATAAAATAAAAATCAACAACTGAATGAGTAATGAATTAACCCAAAACGTTTACATTCATATAATAATCAGGAACCAAAGTATGCACGTTTACATTCAAATTTGAAGAAACTTTCTCTTCTCTAAAAGTGAACATTCATGAAACTTTTTGCAGTAGCATCTCGGTTTGTACATTTCCACTTGGACCGATTGCAGTAACACAATTTTCCTTTTCTCAAATTTTCCTACAAATACAAAGAACCAAACACAAACAACATAAAAACCAAACAGGCTTCTTTAAGTAAAATTCTAAGCCTCCATTGCCAGATTGATAAAGAGAATTTACCATATATATACATATATATATATACATATATATATATATATATATAGGAGACCTTACCTTAGGGAGCACAATCCTGCCCAAGGACCCAACATCGCTATTCTTCAACTCCTTTTTTAGTAAAAATCTAAGCCTCTACAGCCAAATTGAATTACGTACTCTTAGCCATCATGTATAAAAGACCCAATATATATAGTAGATCATTCGCATGATATTGTGACGAGAAAATTACAATCTAGGAGACCAATTAATTCAGAGTTCACAAAAGCCCACCTTCTTATCTCAATTTTAAATTCAAACAAAATTCTTCAAGAATATAATTAAAGTGGTAATCCAAATTACTTGACTACTATTAATAAAAGTATTTAAATATATATATATATATATTAAAATGAGAATAAAATACTTACTCTAGATTATCATGAATGGGAAGGAAGACTCACTGCAACCTCGGTTGAAATTTCATCTATATCATCATCTAAAAAAATATTAAACATTAAGTTAGATAGATAATAAATTAAGTTCAATACATATTAAAAAATTATATTTCAAGTTTCAAACTTACCTTCAAGATCCATCATCTGTACATATTCTTGCAACTCCTCAAGGTCTAAAGGTTTAGTCCTCAACCAATTTTGTGTGCAAATGAGGGCTTCGACAGTCTCTGGAGACAACGAACTCCTAAAGGGATCCAATACGCGTCCTTCAGTACTAAATGCGGACTCCGAGGCAACAGTGGAAATAGGGGTGGCTAACACATCACGTGCTAACTCAGCAAGAACAGGATAATTGGCGGCATTAACTCTCCACCAATCCAGAATATCAAAACCAAGCGAGTCTTTTACACATGCCTCAGATAAATACCTCTCGAGCTCTGATTTAAACTCCATACCACCTTGCTCCTCAAGGTATTGGTTGAAAATCATCCGGAGTTTATTCGTAGGTGGTATCGGCACATCATAACTCCCCCTTCTAGTAGTGTGTAACCCCCACTAGTAACACGAAATGTGTTATACTGCTCGATCAAGCACTCTAAAAGGAGTTTAACCTTTTTCTCTATCGCCTCCGCCTCCGCCTCCGTAGGCCCTTTGCACTTTGTTAACCAACATTTCATTCCCATCTTTTTATATCTTGGATCAAGCAAAAAACCAATGTAAATTATCAGGTTGAATTTATCTGTATTACCCCAATACTTGTCATACTTGAGTCTTATACTTGCGCCCATAGAACTGATGATATTATCAGTACTCAATATCTTTTCATTTAGTGAATCTTCAATTATACAAAGTTGCTCAAAGTAAATATTACTCGTCACATACAGAGAACCAGATATGTTCAATGTAACATCATAAAAAACTTTCAGAACATCAATAAAAACTCGTGCAATCTTCCAATCATCAGCAGTGGGGGGGTTCTTAAAATTTTCATCCATATACACAAGTTGTTCAAAAGCTTGTTTGTGTTGTTCAGCGGTACTCAACATCAAATACGTGGAGTTCCATCTAGTAGAAACATCCAAACAAACCATTCTCCCACTAATATTTTCCTTTGCCACACAAGCCTTGAACTTGGCAAATCTTGATGGCGAAGATTTCACATACTTGACAGCATCTCTAATCCTTGTCACTAAATTAGAATTTTCCTCCAAGCCTTCCTTTACAACCATATTCAATATATGGGCAGCACACCGCATGTGAAGATGTTCACCACCCAAAACCGTACGACTATTGTCTTTCATTCTCCTCTTTATGTAATCAACAGCAACATCATTTGAACAAGCATTGTCAACTGTAATGGTCAAGATTTTATCAACACCAAATCCATACAATGCCGACTCTAACACCCTCCCAATAGTATCTCCCTTATGATTAGGAATTTGACAAAACTTGAGTATTTTCTTATGTAATCTCCAATGGCAATCAATGAAATATGCAGTAATGCACATGTAGTTCAAGTTTTGCACCGACGTTCAAGTATCGGTGGTAAGACATATTCTTTGACCATACAACAAATTTTTCAACTGTATCTTCTCTTCATTATACAGTTTAATACAATTCCTTTTTAGAGTGATTCGGGATGGTAAGGTAAACCGAGGCTCTAAAGCAGCTACGTAATCAATAAACCCTTCATTCTCCACAAGTCTAAAAGGCAATTCACACCTAATAAAGAACTTAGCGGTTGACACCCTAAGTTGTTCAGCATCGAAGTTCAATAGAACTTGTGGGCTACACACCTTTCCATCTACATCTCTTTTACTACTAGAGGCATTTTTTGGAGCAAAAAAGGGAGATTTTGAGCAGTTAAAAAGATGGGTCCTCATAGAGGAAGTGCCATTCTTGTAGTGGCACTTGTATTCCTTACCGCACCAATTGCACTTGGCTTTTGGGTCATCGGTATCAATAGGTTCAACTTTGGTAAAGTTATCCCAAGCTATTGATCTGTTACTATGTGCTTTTTTGGATTTTTTTGGTATAGGTGGGATGGAACTAGTAGGATTTTGTGTATGTGTGGATGAAAGGGTTGGACGACTCCCACGTTCCTCTACATCCACTGGAGTAGAAGAATCACTACCAAACCATTGAGTTGTAGCGACATTACAACTCACAGAATCTTCTTCCATCTGTTATTAATAAGAACACCCTTAACATGTTAAAACAGCCACACAAATAGAATACATAAAAAAAACATAATGAGGAACTTAATGCCTGCAGAAAATTAGTACAGAAATAAGGGATCGAAAAGAGCAAAGAGTATATATACTAAATACAAATAGAACATTTTACATGATGTTCACCTTACATGTGACAAGCCATCACACGTGTACTTTGAAATGCCACTAATGAAAGTTCACAAAACACAACTCAAGTTGAAGAAATAACTCAAGTACCACACTAACCTACAGAGAAAAAAAAGAGTAGATACTTTGATGCACACTAACCTTCCTTTTTTTTTGTAATGCAAGTACTTTGAAAGAACCATGGGCAGTTCCATTTCAGTTCATGTGGTGGGTACGTTCAGCGAAATTGGAAGGAGTTCAAGTTGGTTTCAGGAAATAAAAGTAATTTGGATTATTACTATCTAAACTGATGTGCCAGAAATCAGTGCAAATTAATATATCTCATCAAGTCATTTTTATTTTAACACGAGTTATTAATATAGAGATATAATGAAAAATGATTTATTTAATAGTTAATTATCTGGTTTTCTTTTAGATAAAATAAATTATTTATATTTTTAATTATAACTTTATCAATAAATTCTAACAAATAATTTAATTTATATTTTTATAAAGTTTTTATATATACATATATAAATGGTTATACTAATATTAAAGATTCAAGTAACATGTTTATTATTAGGAATATGCAGATCATTTGGTCCTTTAATATCTTTAAATATGAAGTTACTCAAATCTCATACAAAGTTGGTTTCAGGAAATAAAAGTAATTTGGATTATTACTATCTGACTCTTAACAGTGTTGTCATTCTAAATCTTGTGTTGTGTATCTTGGTGTCAATATGGTATATCTATCATGTAACAGATTATCTTGGTGTCAATATGGTATAAGAAGTCAATTTCTCTTAAGATATTGGAATGCTTATGGGAGCTAGACAGCAAACTTTTAGGAAAATTATGTGATATACGTTTTTTTCATTATTTAAAATAAACTTTTAGGAACTTTGAATGCAAAATATTCATGACTAATATTTGCCAAAACCATAGACCGAGTAGCATATACATCTTGTTCTCTCTGCCCAAATACATAAACATTATTACTATAAAATAGAGAAAACAAACCAATAATCCAACAACAAAACAGAGACCAACATGAACAAACAAGATGAATATGTCACCAAATGCAAAGGAAAACATAAGTAAATTTATATTCATGGCTAATATTTGCCAAAACCATAAACGCACGATGAAGATAAGACCGAAAGCGAGAAATCATGCCAAAGAAACATAGTCACAGGGGGAGAAAGAGAGAGACAGAGAGATTACCCTAGAAGCTCACGGCGATTTAAAGATGAGAACAGCGACGACGATTTAAAGACGAGATCGGCGACAAAGATTTAAAGACTAGATCGGCGATGGTGATTTAACGATAAGATCGGCGACGGCACGACATCGGCAACGGTGATTACAGGGACGCATATCGATATCGGCAACGGCTAGGGTTTCAGATTGAGGGAGGGAGAGACTCAGAGACAGAGAGAGAGCGCGAGAGATCGATATTGTTTAATTTTGGTTAAATCCGGGTACCGGATGTTAGATCCGGTACCGGTTTTAACCCATATCCGGAACCCATATTAAATAAAATAAACTGGATAATATAAATATGGGTTCCGGATTTAAATTAAACTGGGCCGGGATCCGGATCCGGAATCCAGTTTTCCGGTTTTTAAACCGGACCGGAAAAAAAACCGGTCCGTTTGAACACCCCTAGATAAGCGAGCCCCTCTCTTTGCATATTCATAAGCCAAATGCTGCCCCCATGTATAAATGCAAGAAATTCTTAAACTGAGCAGTTATAAAAATTTAAAGAACGGCCGTAAATTTTATTATTTATATTTATGTCTTCTTTATCACCGTTTCTGAACAAAATCAATTATACAAATATATCACCTCTAGCCGGCTGTAGATATCCTTAAATTTTATTTAAAAGGAGAGGCCGTCTATTTAAAAGGAGAGGTCTCTGTTAATTAATTAACTATAAATATTGAGAAAAACTATACTCTTACTCTCTAAATATCCCGGTTGAGATGTCACCCTTTTTTTTTTTTTTTTTACTTAAATTACAAAAAAAAAACTGTTTATTTATAATCAATTATTTCTTATAAAAATAATTATTTTCTATTAAAATGATTTTTTTTTGTCGTAAATAATTATTTTCGTTGTAAATAATCTGTCACAAATAATATTTTTCTTGTAGTATTATTTAATGATTAAATAAGTATTTTTTTGATAATATTTGTAAATTTCATATGAAAAATTTAAAACTGTTAACAAGTACATAAAAAAAAAATCACAGTAGACGGATCCCGACGGCTGATAGGACGTAGATGTAGAAGTAGTCATAGATATTAGTATTTATGAATTTAATCACATTTAATATTTAATCACATTTAATACATTAAATTCAACTCAAAAACTCAAAAAATAAATAAATAAATGATCTAAATACATATATATATATATATATATATAGATAAGAGAGAGATAGAAAGAGATATATACTACATATTAATTTAAAATCAAAATTATAAATAAAAGCTTTATAAGTCGACGGTGTCCTAGCTGTAGTACTTGACTGTGGAGAAAATTAAATAGAAAGGAAGTGATCTATGGCCCTTGCATATATAATTGGTTAGGACATACCTCCCTGATGCCAGAGGAAGCACCGGTAATGAGAACGACCTTTCCAGTCAAATCTTCAGTGACAATGAAGTTAAAGAAGGAGAGGAAGAGCTTGAAACAGGAATAGGGTGGTAAGAGAAGGCAGAGGGAAAAGAATGTGAAGGGAGGAGCTACTACGTTCAACAACTTGTGAATTAGATCCAACAACAGCACCATCGTGAAAGGCAAAGCTAGCTAGCTGTGAAACAACTTAGGTAATTTTAATTATATATATTCAGACAATCTGGAGTTTTTACGTTGCAGGGCGCGAGATCTTAGGTGATAGAGATCATGCATCAAGAAGAAGGTAGGTGGTGGCACTTCTGCATGGCAATCCTACGACACGTAGTTGATGGAACGAAGACCAACCTTCTGACGTTATCCTTTGTCCTCGCTCGTATGTTCATCTCCTCACTTTTGCCGCTTCTTAATTCTTTATTGCAAAAAACTGAGCTTAATATTTATAACGTGCGTATCCCACTTTTGTTTAGAAATATTCTAGTTTGATTATACAAAGGTAATATAGTTTGATGTGGTTTAATATAGTTTGTTAAACACTGAATATTATCAACTGACTATTAGCAAAATCAGTCCACAAATCAAGTAATTATTGAAAATCAATTTATAAGCCGGACTGTATAGTCAAAATTGACCGTATTAAAATTTTGTTAAAATTAACAAAATCTCAATATTCATGCCAAAATCAAATACGAAATAAAATAAGTATTCTGCAAAAAATCTGGCCCAAATTGAATTTATAATCACTTCCTAATTAATGGATAAATGAAATATTATCAAAAGGGACAAAGAATAACTAAAAATGGAGATTCGAAAGGGAAAACATCGGAATGTGAGGTCAGAAACTCACACACCGAGCACAACTGGGTTGTTAGGGATCTCGGTCACGTTTCCAACCACCTAAGGGGGTCCTTCTCTCCTTTGCTCTCTTTGCAATGATCCAGTGGACTCCTTTGGTTAGTGATGATCACTTGGGGTGATAATGGTGGCTTAGGCAAGATGAGGCTTGCGTGTATGATGGGTTATGAAAGGGTTATGGTTAGGCTAATCTCATGTTGTTTGAGAAGGGGGTGCACGACAATGTGGCTTTGGGATGTTGGCACCACTTGCACTTGTTAGGGTTTGGTGTGGCTGAATGTGTTTAGGGTTGGGAGATGGGGAATTCGGCCAAGGGTAGTGAGGTAATTTGGCTAGGGCTTAGGTGTAAGATTATCCCTTAATTGATGGAAGTTTGAATTTCAAATGGATATGGTTATGGCCAAAGATGGTTGGTGGAGATATGGATTGGATTTAATTTGATTGGGGATATGATTGGATGGTGTTTAGGTTGAGATTGGATTTGATTCATCAATCAATGTATTTATGGGAAGATATTGTGGGATGTGTAAGGCAAGTGAATTGGCTCAATATGGTAAGTATATGGGGATTGAATGGCCGGCTATAGGATTTGGTGGGAGTGGGCGTGTAAGGCTATGTATGGTAAGTGATTTGGTGGGTGGCCGAGTATAGGAAGTGGGGATTCTTTGGGCTGGTCGACTAGGATGTTTGGGAGTGGAGAAACTTCAAGAAAATCTATGAACATCCAAAAAAATGGATGAACAATTGATGAACTTGAAGAACACAAATGAGAACTTGAAATTGCGCAAGCCCTCCACTAGTGGTTTCGACAACCACACTTCAACAAATACAACCAATACTTCAAATGATCCAACAAGACTTCCAAAACATGCAACATGTCTCCAACAAGAAATCAACAATCCAAGAACTCCAAATAAATAAGAACACCAAAAATGAAAAGAACCTCAAAGCACACCAAGGTTGTTTGACCTTCACACTTCAACAAGCAGCAACAACACTTCAACGTAATGCAACACAACAACTTACTCACTCATAAATGAATGACTCGAAATTCACAAGTGGTATGAATTTGGAAACTCTCAAGAACAATCACACTCAAATTCTCACTCACTCACTCTTGCACCAAACAATGAAAGATACCTCAAAATATTATTGATAAACAAAATGATAAAATGATAAGTTAGAACAACACCGATTTACGAATTGTAAGGTGTATTTCTCTTCAAGGAGATTCACAAATTATATCCCAAGAAGCTCAAGTGCCAGGCACCAAAAAGATAATCCAACCACAAGTGGCCAACCCTACTCTCTCTCAAGAGTCACTCAAATGGTCAATTGTCCAAAAAATATGAAAGTAAAGCCCAAGAGTTATATTTATAGAGTTTTATAATTTGGAAACCCCCAAAAGGTCTATGATAAAAATAACTAATAAAAATAAAAAGAAAGAAATAAAATAATATAAGCAAGATAGATGGTGAGCGCTTAATGGTGGTGTGACATGTATGGCCTAGTCATGGCCTAGTATGCGGCATGGCCCACGACTGGTCTGGTCTGCGTGTAGTCCTGCGTGGTGTCTGGTTGCATGGCATGTCATGTCATGGTGCCATGTGCTGCTTTGATGGTGTGCTTGGCATAACGCTGTGCGGGGCCAACTAATGGTGGATATGGCAATGTGCCATGCATGGGCCTGATAGTAGGCACAGGGCGATGTTGTGTTACTGTGCTGCAGGGCCTAAATAGGTGGTCTGGGCGTTGGTGCTGCATGGTGCGGGCTAAAGCCGCGTGCTGGATGACATGTATAGTGTGCATGCTACTGGCCTAGCCTACAAGGTACGGGCTGGAGCCATGCGCTAAATGGCATGCCTTGTGGGCATGCCACTAGCCTCGCTTGCAAAGCGCGGGCTGGTGTTGTATGTTGGATGGCATGCCTATGAGAGCATGCCACTAGCCTCACTAAGGTTTACCTATGTATTAAGGTTTGGGCCAAGGCACAAAAGCAGGTCCATAGTGGTGGTATTAGGGATGCCCATGGATGGTGTCAAGGTGTGAATCAGGGCCGTCTGCCTAGGGGTTCTGACATGGGTGGCCATGGCGTACGTATCAAAAATAGATTTTCGAATTAGGGTTTTATGCGCGATTCTGATACCTGTAGCCAAAAATAGATTTTCATCACAATCACTTGCCATGTTTGCACTAATCTGCCAACTTATGGTATCTCAATGCCATTCACGTGCAATTTGATAGTTCAACCTCATCTGATTCGGATCTCCCTACACCATAAAATTATTTTTATTATAAAATAGATCTAAAAAATCACATAAAATCATAGTAATTTATGATATTACTTTTATATACTTTTTTTTTATATAGAAAATAATCTTCATTCATAAGGAGGCATAAAAACCTCATTCTTGTTTACAATAGAGTTTGTCAATAAACACAACATTTTAAAATGAAAACAGGATAGCTATGCCACCATAATTGAACATCTAAGAGAGTCCATGCATGTCTTGCCAACTTGTGTGCCACTGTATTGGTGAGTCTATTCCAGCTTACAAGTTGGAAAATGAATTTTTAATCTTTTAATCTCAACCATCCTGATTTCTGAATTTGGCACCTCAAACTTATTAACTTCCTCCACTAGCAGCAACCTATCACTATGGATCAATAAATTATGTATTTCCAAATTTAGATTGAATTGAAGCCCTCTGAGCAACGCTATATGCTTCCACATTTTCTGGTTCAAGAAATTTGTTTTCCACTTTACTTAGTGCCATGATGATATCTCCCATATAATTCCTTAGAACTAACCCAAAACTAGATTTATTACAATAAAAAAACAAAGCACCATCTATGTTGAGTTTATACTAGTTTTCAGGAGGAGCTTTCCATTTATAAGCAATGGACTTTTGTTGCTGCTGTGTGGGGAGCTTTAGGTTGACAAAAGAACTCTTATGTGCCATAGCATATGAGATCACTTGAGCAGGATGAATACATATATGATTGTGTAGCATCTTATTTCTCCTATACCACATCCCCCATGCCATAATAATAAAATCAGTGAATTCATTGGAAGAGGTCTTCGAGTATAAATCCAATGCATTACTGAAAAAGGATCTGAACTGCTGAACATTTTACAAATATACGAATCTTCGAATCCAGAACTCATGAATAGATGTGCAGAAAATTAGAGCATGACTCAAATCCTCCAGATCATTTGAGCAAAAACAACAAGAAGCATCCACATTGACTCGTTTACCATGTAAGTTTCTTTTTTATGGTAAAACAACCTTATAGGCCCTCCAAGCAAAGATTCTTACTTTATTAGGTATTTTTAATTTCCATAAGGCATTCCAGAAATGTTTTTGACTTACGTCCCCACTTGAGGTTTCCTCTCTCTTACCATCTTCAACAGACATAAAGAACTTCTATGCAGATTTTACAGTGAAACAACAACTCTAATCTTGTTTCCAAATCCATTGATCTCTTCCACCTATGGCACTAGGATGTAGTTTGAGAATAGTTTTAGCAACATTTTGATTAAGAGAATTCTTACTAGCAGAATATTCCACCAATGTGTATCAATATCAATTAGAGTGGCCACTAGAACATCCCACCTGGAGGAATCATGGATAACTTGTTGACTGCTATATGAAACAATTGAAAAGAGATCTCTAAATCCAGAAACCCATGCATCATTCAGGATAATGATAAAGGCCCCATTACTCACACTCTATCTTCCACCTTTCATCATTAGTTGAGTAGCTTCAAATATGCCTTCTCCATGCAAATGAGGGGTTACCACCCAAAGTAGCAGCCAGGATGTCTCCATGCGGAAAATATCAAGCACTATAAATCTTGAACATTAAACTGGTTGTATTCTTTAAGAGCCTCCAACTTTGTTTTGGCAGCATGGTCATATTGAAAAGTTTCAAATTTTTGAAGCCTAAACCTCCCATTGATTTTGGCTTACACATTCGATTCCAACTAACCCAATACACCTTTCTTTCCTCATGTTTTTGGCCCCATAAAAAATTCTCCATCATGCTCTCAATTTTCATGCAAAGTTTATGGGGTAATTTGAAACAACTCATTGCATAGGAGGGAATTGCCATTGCTACAGCTTTAAGTAGGATTTCCTTACCACCTATAGAAAATAAATTTCCTTTCCACCCTTGAAGTTTTAGCCAAACTTTATACTTGATCTCAGCAAAAGAGCTCACTCTTGATGTCCCAACCATAGGTGGGAACCTAGATATTTCTCATAAGGGTGAGCCTGAGAGATACCCTAAAGGTCCATCACTTCTTTTTGTTTGCATCGTCGACATTTCTACTAAAGATCATGGTAGTCTTCTCTTGGTTAATAAGTTGTCCTGAGGCCTCTTTAAACTTCTTTAATAAAGCTAAGACATGTCTATTTGACTCCACGTTGGCAGCACAAAAAATGAGACTTTCGTCAGCAAATAATAAATGATTAAGTGAAGAAGCGCCTCTACAACCTTGATTCCAAAATTTCTTTTGAAGTGACAATAGCTTTGAGTAAAATAGTAAGACCCTCAGTGCATAACAGAAATAAATAAGGGGTTATGGGACCTACTTATTTTAAACCCCTTGAGGGAACTATATGACTAGTGGGTGAATCATTTATAAGAATTGAGAATGAGGCACTTTTTCACACCTCTCTTGACAAGGTGGATTAATCTCTCATGAAAACCCAGTTGCTTCATAATAAATTCCAAAAATTGTCACTCAACCTTATCATAAACTTTGCTCATGCCAAACTTTAAGAACATATAGTCTTTTTTGCCTTTCTTTTTACTCCTCAAGTAGTGTAAAACTTCATAGGTCACAAGTACATTATCGGTTATCATTCTTCCATGTAAAAAAGCTAATTAAATTGAGTTTCACAAACCACAGTAGGCAGAATTTCTTTAATTCTATTTGTAATGACTTTTGTTATTAACTTATATATAACATTACACAAGCTAATAGGCCTAAAGTCATTCACTTTGATATAATTTTTCTTCTTTGGCATAAGAGTAACAAAAGTCTGGTTTAGAGATTGAGGGAATTCACCAATATTAAGTGCCATCAGGACTGCTGAAGTTACTGATCCCCCTATCTCAAACTAGCATTGTTGAAAAAACAGCGGGGGCATGCCATTAGGTTCTGAACTCTTGGAGGGATGCATCTCCTTTAGTGCTTTTGAGACTTTTTCAGATTTGAACTCTTTGATTAGCTCTTCATTTATAGAATCTGTCATCCTTCTTTCAACTTTATCCAGCATTGCTTCAACATTTTTTTATCCCTACTGAGGTAAAGAGATTGGAAAACTGATTAATGATCTGGTCCTCACACTTGTCCCCTCCAAGCCAACAACCATTTTCATCCTGAATCTTTGAGAAGCTTTTGCATGAATTTTTTTTTTGGTATTTTGTCACCCTCAAACGACCAAAGGGCTTTCGACTTCTGTCTCCACACGATCTCCTTTTTGTCAAGCCATTTTTGCACATTTTCAGAAGACTTGTTTATTTCATTGACTTTTAGTGATGCAAGATCTCTTAGTTGACTTTTGGCTAATTGATTCTGGGCATGTGTACTTTTATATACTTCCTTCATGGCCACAACACTAATCTATTTTTTTTTTACCTCAACTCTTTTCGATTTATCAGCAGGATAACTTTGCTATTTTTTTTTTTATAACTATTTCATAATTTATTTTAAATCGATTAATATAATTGTGGTATTTTTTTAAGATATTTTTTTTGCTTTATTTTAAATATAGTTCTAAAATAATTATACATAGACTAAATGTAAATTTATAACTTTTCTTATAGATCTTCTATATATAAAAGTGCGAATGCGAAAAACAATAGTGATAATTTGGTGTGGTCAATTTGCCTCACACCATTCTAAATTTAGAATGATGCCGTCCATGAGGTCCTTCCACCTCTTTGTTGCCTCTATATTCTATTCATGTTCTTACTGTTTTGCCCTTAACAGAGTACTATCATTCCTCCAACCTACCATTGGAGCTTTACAAGGATCACAACCTCGTGCACGGCTGGGCCCACTTGATTTACAACCACAAGAGTTGGACGGAGCAACAATCCACAGACTTGTGATTTTCTAGATAAATCACGTAGTTGCAGCAACAAAAAATATTTTCAACTACAAGAACAGGACACGGGAGGCAACAAACAAAGATCTCAATAGCCATTTCAAAATCTACACCTCGCAACCAACATATAGGCCACAACATCGGACTCTCTTTCAGAACCAAAATTAAGAAAATATATAGACAACAAAAAGAAAACAGAAAAAAACAGATCCAACCGCGCGAGACATCAGAGAGTTGGAGAGATATTTCTTCAACTTCACAACCAAAAATTAGAGAGTGAAAATAAGTCACAAAAAACACCCATTTACAGTAAACGAAATAAACTATAAAAAAATAAATACATAACTTAAACACTCAGATCTAAAGTGAAATAAGCCACAAAAAACAAACCAGAAACAAGGACATTCAGATCTAAAGTAAAACTTCTACAAGTTTGTACTTTGTAAAGATATATATATATATAACCATAAACCCGAAAACCATCTCCGTATGCAAAAACAAAAGAAAGTACCATGATCGCAATAAAAAAAAAAAAGAAAAATAACCGCATTCAGAAATAGAATAAAGACAAAGGTGCTAAATGCTAAGAAAAGAAGATTTGGATGGTTTTCAAATGGAATGTAAACATGCAACATCGATCATTGAAAAACTTAAAAAGAGAAATCAAGGGAAAAGAAGAAAGAAAAAAAAAAAACTTGACTCATTTAGCTCAGAAAGATGTGCCTAAATGGAGGCATTGTTAAAATTCACCCGATCGTGAAAACACAAAAGGGACACAGAGAAAATATATATATCATCAAACATTCAAAAATAGATCAAAATAACCCAACAAAGATCCAAAGAAAAACCCCTTTGAATTTGTACAAATTCGTTTAATCCGCTTATATTTAAATGTTATCGTTTTATTTAAATATATTTTTGATGATTACAAATCCATAAAATACATGTGTTATATTCTTTTAAAGTATTTGTTAACAAGAAATTATTAAAACTGCTTACAATTAATAGTTTTAATATTTTTAAGAAAAGAGATTAATTGTAACGCTCCGGTCCTGTGGGGGGCGGAGAGTTACCTCCTATTACAAAACTCACATTACAACAGAATAATTAAAGACTTAAAATTTTCCAATATTATATAAATCTTGATTCTAAAATCACTTTTCTCAATATCATCAATTCTAAAAATACTACGTCACAAAATTACAATAATATTTTCTTACTAAATCTTGTCAATAATCATATAAACTCTTTATGATTAATCTATCATTCCTAAAATCATCTCACCCAATGCTTTATAATCTGATCCTCCACTGAAATATTCAAATTCATCTGAAAAATATTCAGAGATAATGGGTGAGTTTAACTACAACTCAGTAAGCGAAAGACATATACAAGAGTGCAAACATGAGCATTTTCAAAAGAAACTTCATATGCATGAACTAGAAATATTTTATTTTCATATATAGATTTTTAAAATATATTATCAATAAAATATAGTGACTTTTCAATCATTTTACATTTAGAAAATCACTATTTATTATCAAAAACGCTTTGGTACAAGTAACTGTTCAATCTCATCTTATCATCATATCAGAACATGTACCATGTTTAACCCCCGTGGTAGGGTTGTGCTATCCCCGGTGGCCAAACCAGGCGGTATCATATTGTGAGACTTTCCCTTATTCATTCTCAAAGTCCCGAGTGTGCACATAAGAAAGAAACACATACAAGACCACTTTGTTTCTAAAGTAGTTGCACTCCTATTATATCATATAATTGTGGTACTAACCATATCACGTGAATCCATATCATCATATCAGAACCATATTCCAAAGCAGATCAAACAGATAAGAATGCCAAAGGTTTTCATATCCATATTATATTATATCATGTCATATCAAATAATGTACCAAACTTGTTCATATCATTTTTCGATAACCAACAACAATTCTAAAATATTTCGCATCACATAAATAAAATATCAATTTTCATACTCGCTCTTTTATGCATTTCCGAAACATGTCAACATTGCTCATGTGACAACCCGAATTTTTAGATATCCGCTTAATTTTCATGTGTGGGATGATTATGTCTCTCCAAGACCATTTTTAAGGATTTTGGGATATATGTATAGTATTTGTTATATTGAAAGGTTGGGAATAAGGTTGGGTGTAAATGTGACTTGTGTTAAGGTGAAAAAGTGCCTAGACCCGAGATCTCGCTCAACTCTCGCTTGATGTCTGGCTCGAGCGAAATACAGGGTCAGACAGACGTCTTTTAGTAGAATGGTCATAACTTGCTCATTTGAGGTCAGATTTGAGTGATTCAAGAGGCTATGGAAAGCTAAGAGGAATATCTACAACTTTTATGTTTTGAGGTTTAAGAGATATGGACTTAATCAAATAAGAAATGGAGAGTGAAGTATCAGGTCTGAATTGGAGATAGATAAGTATTGACTTGAAGTTAACTAAGAACATTGGATAAGATTAAGCCATTGGATTATTTTCTTAGTTATCCTAAGATCTGGACAAGTGTGTAGAGATGTGGAAAATGAGGAGATTTTATTTAGTGAATTTCGTGTGAAATAAGATGAATCATCTATCCAATACTTGGTGTACCCGGATTGGTGTTCTTGGGCTTATCTGTCGAGTTTTATTAGAAAAATCATAACTTGGTCATATGAACTCAAAATGAAGTGATTCCAGTTCCTATAGAACCCTAAGACATAGATCTATAACTTGTATGACTGGAGGTTTTATAGAATCGAAGTTTATCAATGGATTAATTGGGTTGGAATGGGACTGATCTGTTTTAAGTGCAAACTGGAGCTCGAAAATAAATCACTTCACCACATCACCTTAGATGTTCGAATTTGATTGGTTCTCCTCATGGTTATCTGCTAGATACATGTATGAGAGCATGTGTTAGGTGGAGGAGGAGCTTCTAGAAGAATAATTAGCTTAGAACCAAACAAGAGTGAAGGACTAATCTGATTAGCCAAAACAGTCAACTATCCCCTTTGTTTCCAACCAATTGGTAACCAAACCTTGGGAATTAGGTGAAGAGATATTTTCCAGCCACTCTAAGGGTGCTAAGGAGGTCTGGGACGTGTGGCCAAAGAGGAAGAAAATATTCTAGAAGTCTTGAGGATGCAAGGAAAGCCAATGGCCAGCTAAGCTCATCTTGGGTATTTTAGACTTTTTGGAAGCTTACTTGTATATCTATATTTGGTGATTATTTGGGGCCATTGATCTAAGATGATTTTAGATGAGGAAGAAGCTTAGCCATAGGATGAATATCATTGGAGATCATGGGAGATTTGGATGAGGATTAGACTAACCAAGGTTGGACAGCACATGCCATACCCTATACGGTTGGAGATTAACCCATTCCTTTGGTTTGTTTTCCTTCTCTTCTTCCCCAAGCCACCTATTCCTCTATATATGTAACCATCTTCAGATCATAGGAGACATTTTGGGAGGAGGAAGTCACGTACACTTGGAGAGGAAGCCAAAGGAGAAGCCTCCTTAACCCTTGAACCTCCAAACTTCTCCTAAGTGAGCTAAGTGAGTGCTTTGAGGAGAAATGTTGCAAGGACTAGTTGGATCATTCAACCAAGCTTTGGAGAAACTTGTAAGTATACAATTTAACTTAATCTTAGCATAGAATAGGTAGATCATTGATGGAATTTAGTTTGTTGTTGGTTGGAGCTTGAATTAGGCTTGAATGATGTGTTTGGAATCTATGGTGTTTTGGATATGATTTGGTGATGGTAAAGTGTTAGGAAAATTATAAGGACCTAGAATTATGTTCTAATGAGTAAAAATAAGGTTGGTGTGAAAAGATTGCTTGATTTAGGTTGAAAAACCCCTTGAGCCGTGATCTCGCTTGACTGTCGCTTGATACCCCACTCGAGCGAGTTCCAACCCGTAACTTCGCTCGACACTCGCTCGACACCCGCTCGAGCGAGATACCCTGTTTTGCTTAGATTTAGGGTTTTCTTAGAATAGCAGTGGTGTTTCAAATGGGTAGAGTTATAGGTGAAAATAACTCATATGAATAAGAGAGAAACAAAAAGAAAGAAAACAATTTATATAATAATATGTTCCGTGTCATAACGGGGACGGCGAGACGTAACGCCCGGATGATTGACACGAGACTCATCATAACGCCCGGATGATTGATGAGTATGATTGATAAGTTAGTCACGTCATGACGGGGACGGCGATACGTAACGCCCGTATGACTGACGTGCCGGCAGGGACGGCGATACGTAACGCCTGTCGTGATATAATAATATGTTCCGTGTCATAACGGGGACGGCGAGACGTAACGCCCGGATGATTGACACGAGACTCATCATAACGGGGACGGCGATACGTAACGCCCGGATGATTGATGAGTATGATTGATGAGTTAGTCACGTCATGACGGGGACGGCGATACGTAACGCCCGTATGACTGACGTGCCGGCAGGGACGGCGATACGTAACGCCTGCCGTGATATAATAATATGTTCCGTGTCATAACGGGGACGGCGAGACGTAACGCCCGGATGATTGACACGAGACTCATCATAACGGGGACGGCGATACGTAACGCCCGGATGACTGATGAGTATGATTGATAAGTTAGTCACGTCATGACGGGACGACGATACGTAACGCCCGTATGACTGACGTGCCGGCAGGGACGGCGATACGTAACGCCTGCCGTGATATAATAATATGTTCCGTGTCATAACGGGGACGGCGAGACGTAACGCCCGGATGATTGACACGAGACTCATCATAACGGGGACGGCGATACGTAACGCCCGGATGATTGATGAGTATGATTGATAAGTTAGTCACGTCATGACGGGGACGGCGATACGTAACGCCCGTATGACTGACGTGCCGGCAGGGACGGCGATACGTAACGCCTGTCGTGATATAATAATATGTTCCGTGTCATAACGGGGACGGCGAGACGTAACGCCCGGATGATTGACACGAGACTCATCATAACGGGGACGGCGATACGTAACGCCCGGATGATTGATGAGTATGATTGATGAGTTAGTCACGTCATGACGGGGACGGCGATACGTAACGCCCGTATGACTGACGTGCCGGCAGGGACGGCGATACGTAACGCCTGCCGTGATATAATAATATGTTCCGTGTCATAACGGGGACGGCGAGACGTAACGCCCGGATGATTGACACGAGACTCATCATAACGGGGACGGCGATACGTAACGCCCGGATGACTGATGAGTATGATTGATAAGTTAGTCACGTCATGACGGGGACGACGATACGTAACGCCCGTATGACTGACGTGCCGGCAGGGACGGCGATACGTAACGCCTGCCGTGATATAATAATATGTTCCGTGTCATAACGGGGACGGCGAGACGTAACGCCCGGATGATTGACACGAGACTCATCATAACGGGGACGGCGATACGTAACGCCCGGATGATTGATGAGTATGATTGATGAGTTAGTCACGTCATGACGGGGACGGCGATACGTAACGCCCGTATGACTGACGTGCCGGCAGGGACGGCGATACGTAACGCCTGCCGTGATATAATAATATGTTCCGTGTCATAACGGGGACGGCGAGACGTAACGCCCGGATGATTGACACGAGACTCATCATAACGGGGACGGCGATACGTAACGCCCGGATGATTGATGAGTATGATTGATGAGTTAGTCACGTCATGACGGGGACGGCGATACGTAACGCCCGTATGACTGACGTGCCGGCAGGGACGGCGATACGTAACGCCTGTCGTGATATAATAATATGTTCCGTGTCATAACGGGGACGGCGAGACGTAACGCCCGGATGATTGACACGAGACTCATCATAACGGGGACGGCGATACGTAACGCCCGGATGACTGATGAGTATGATTGATAAGTTAGTCACGTCATGACGGGGACGGCGATACGTAACGCCCGTATGACTGACGTGCCGACAGGGACGGCGATACGTAACGCCTGTCGAGAATTTAAAATAAAAGAAACTAATGAGGTTAATAAGTAAAGTGAAAAGTATAAGTGTATGTGATGATGGGTCTAGCTAAGATCTAAGGTTGTATGTGATGATGGGTCTAGCTAAGATCTAAGGTTGTGTGTGATGATGGGTCTAGCTAAGATTTAAGTTTGTATGGTAAGATGGGTAATTGATGTGTATAAGTTCCATAAGGTATTCTTGTAAGTGATATGTTGATGAGTATGACTATGTGTGGTGATAGTTGAGGTTATCTATGCTTTATTTCGTTAACTGTGTACTTGCTGAGATTTCTTGTAAATCTCACTCTTTTATGTTTTATCTATTTTATCTATCATTCCTTATGGAATGATAGATGTTGTTGCAGGGATAGATAGATTGCATTGAGACTCGATCAGCACGGGAGATTCTGAGGTACCCTGAGGGTCCTATGGAATGCTCCTCTCCGGTTGAGATGACCCCGTGTACGTGATCAAGTGAAGAAGTAAGAGTAATGGATGATGGTAGGATATAAGTTTTTGTTTAGAGAAAACTAACTGGGTTATGTAAGAGTAAATACTGAATATTGTTGTAAATACAATGTCATGAGAATTGTGATTATAGTATGCCATGTGGTCTATTGATGCGAGAGTTAGATCTCTTTGCTCATATTGGTAATTTACTTCTTCCAGCTGCGATCGGCATTGCATTTCATTAGTAAGCTTAGATGCATGCATGCTCCCTTTTATATTTACGTAGGATAAGTAGCCTTGTGTTGCTTGTCCGGATGCGTCGATTTGCGTTGTTTTCAATGCAAAAAATCGGGGCGTCACAGCTCATGTCTACACTATACATGGCATAAACATTTTTCTCTTTATCACATAGATTTCATGAGTAATGCAAATAATTGACCGATATTATTTTTTTAAGTTATCATTTATAACAAAAACATGCAAAGTTTTTAGAAAGTCAATCTCGGTCTCGGATTTGGTGTAAAGTTAAGTATAGGAACCCCGTTTACCTGGATCTTTTAGCTTTTCAAAAAAAAAAAAAAATATCCTCAACAAAGTTGCACAAACTCAATCGTCACCTATAAGATAATTATCACGCACTCTCGTAAATCCTCAAATGATCATAGACTTTAAAATCTGAGATATAAAATCACATATATTTCCTTAACATCTAAAAATCCTCATAATCCTGAATATCAATTCTCCCTAGTATTACTTTGATTTTACCGACTTCCTCTAAAACCTTAAAATATTATAAATTCTTCAATATTTCGATTTTCACTTACTATTCACTTAACCCAATTGCCAACATAAACTAATTCCCTTACAGAAAATCAAAACTCAACCCATTTAATAAAGTGCAGCGCCACTGATCCGATCCAAATTAATTGAAAACCTAAATCCAAAAGTAATTTTTGAATCTGAGATAAAAACATAAAAGCATTTAGTTTCAAAAATAGTTTTGTGAATACTCAAAAGAAATAACTGAAACTAAAAGAAAACAAACCCATTGAAATATATTCTTGAAGCACTATGATTTAAAACTGAGGGCAAACGTATAATTTAATAAAATTGGTGTTTCCTACCACCTTCGCCAAAAAGAAAACTCATGTTAGAAAACAACTAAACCAGTACTTAGACTTGCAAGGATAAAATAAACATTAGATCCAAGGTGTTCACACAATGGAGACTCACCGTGAGAGGAGGGTTGCGATGGGGCTGGGTGGCTATGGTGGTGGAGACACGGTTGCCTCTAAGTGACTGAACACCGAGAGAGAGAGAGAGAGAGAGAGAGAGAGAGGATCAACGGTAAAAGAAATCAATGTGAGAGGCGGTGAAGCTTCAGTAAGGCTTATGGTGGTGAGGCTGGGCGATGGACCAAGAGTGTATCATGGTGTTTCCTAGGTTGTTTGTTGGGGGGGGGGGGTGTGAGGTGCTTGACGACACTTCTTGTGTAGTAAGGATGAAGTGTTTCGCGGCGGACCCTGCGATGGGAACCACTTAAAATGTGGTGGCTTGAATGCTCTGTTTTGAAAGATGGTAACAGAGGAGTAAATAGCCGAGTGTGGGGAAGAATTTGGGTCGTGAGCACTAAGGGTTGCTCTGGTTTTAAGTTGCAGAAATAGGGGTATTGAGGGCATGCCATGGTGGCTCGCGGTGGGATTTTCCTGTGTGGTTTCTGGCGTGGTGCAGAGCCTTGAGAGGGTGGCCCAAAGATGGGTAGTGGGTGCTCTTGGTGTGGTGGTTTCGATGATTGGCAAAATGTATGTGTATGCTCTATTTTGGGTTGGTAAAACAGGGGTGCTTTTGTGGTTCACGGTGCAGCGATGCTGCGGCTTGCTGTCGGTGGCTCGCACGTGGAGGGGGCAAGGTGGTTTGCTAGCTTTCATGGCTGACCAAAACTGTGGATGTTGAAAGGTTGGCCAATACTTAGTGTGGCCTGGGCAGTGGCTTAAGAGCAGTGGTTTTTTGAGTCCAAGATACTCTGTTTTTGGAATAATGAAATAGAGGCCTCTCATTTCTATGATGGATAGCATGGTTCTATGTGAGGTGGGTGTGGTGGCGCATTGGAAGGCGATGAAATGCTTATTGGTGATTTAAGTAAGGAGGTGGCTCTGTTCTTGTGTCAATGTGCTAAAGAAAATTTTATATGGCTATTAAAGGTTTGAATATATGTATATATAGATGACTGAGAATAGAAAATGTGAGAGAGAGCTGAGTATCTAATCGGTTGAGGGTAAGATTTTGAGAAGAAAATAAGGTAAGCGCATAGTCGTGGGAAGTTAAAATCAAATGGAGAGTCCGGCGGAAGTTGCCCAGCGATTGGTAATGTGCATGGTGTCTAAATAAGTGTTTGGAACCTTAGGATGAGGAAAATATATTTGCAAAACGTGAAATAAAAAATATATTTGTTTTGTTATACAAGTTGTTGCCGTGAAAATCGTGGGGGTTGGAACGTGACCGATATATAGAATATTGAGACCTCTAGAAAACAAAACAAAATTAGAGAAAGTACATGCAAGTGTGGTGATCTGTCGTGGGATTAACTAGTACAGTGAATGATGCAAAGTTTGAGAGTGTGGGATGCCTAGATAAGTGATTAAATCCTTAATAAAATGAAGAGCCGGGTATGCTTAGAGACGTGCATGGGTGGGTTAATTCTTGAAGAGAAAGGGGACTTGAGGGTTGTAACTTCAATCTATTCGAAAATGATAAAAAAAAAAAAAAACCTTTCAAACCAAAACGTGAGTCGGATCCCTAAATAAAATAGGCCTCAACTTAAAACAACAATAATAATAATAATAATAAATTAATTTGTCTAAAAAGAATTTCTCGACCCATAAATTTTTTTAACAATCATCAAATCTAATGTGAAAAGACAAAATTTACTAAAATAACAATTTTACACTCGTGGTTAACTTTAAAATAAATCTTTGAATATCAAAAAGAGTTTTTACTTAAATAAAATAATTAATTAAATAAAATATTTAAAAAAAAAAGGTGGCGCTAGAGTCGGGTATTACATTAATACCAGTATTTACAGTTAAAACAAATTCAGTCATTAACATAAAACCATTTCTTTCATATTGATTGACATGCATATGTATTTAGCAAAGATGTTTTAAACCATATATACTTTGTAATTATAAATATTCATTATAATAACTCTGTATTTATTAAAAAAGGTGCTACGTGCAAGCGACATATATGTGCCACTCAAATTTCAATCCTACTCTTGCCGCTTGTAAACGGTTGGATTTTGCATCCATGTGGACTAGTATAAGTTGATAACGATTGCTGGACCCTTCAAACGCAATCTGAAATTTAATCAGTAATAACTCACAATACTAAAAATCAACGAAGCTAGCTGCATCATGCAAAAACTAGCGGCAAATCAACTCTTGTTACATAAAGTATTGATCAAAGAATTCATTCGCAAATAACTCATACGGACCACAAAGTTATCAGATTTAAACGGGATTATAGAATTAAAATGTCTAGCCAACTAAAATTTCTGGCCAACCCGATCCATGTAGGAGATATGTTCGACATCGCTTGGTGGTGAGGAAGGATGAGGTACTTAGAAGAGATGTTCCCTTCATTATTCGTCAAGTGCGAAAATGGAGAATTGAATTATGTAACTTGGTAGAAGATGTGATCGACCACATGTAATGGCAGAGAAAGATGGGATAGTTAGGAGAGGTGCTCACTCCTTTGTTCACTAGGGTGAAAGCAGAGCATGTTAGATTAAGTAACCATGTGAGAGATGTACTTGATCGCGTTGGGTGGCGTGGAGAGATAACACACTTAGGAGAGATGCTCTTTCTGTTGTTCACTGGGTGCGAGCATGAATCATCGGCTTAAATAACCAGTCGTGAGAGGTGCTTGACTGCAATAGGTGGCGGGAAGAGATGAAAAAATTAGGAGAGGTGCTCCCTCTATTGTTTGTTGAGATCACGGAGCATCAACTTAAGTAACCAAGTAGGAGAGGTGCTCCTTCGTTGTTTGACCGGGGTAAGCGTGGAGCATCAATTTAAGTAATTAGGCGGGAGTGATTGTGCTGGGTGGCGAGGAGAGATGGAACAATTAGGACATGAGCTCTCTCTTTTGTTTGCCAAGTGCGAGTGTGGAGTATCGACTAAAGTAACCAGGCAAGAGATATGCTCGTGGGTGGCGTCCGTGACATTAGTACCATAGCAAGGATCTGATAGTAAGAAGTGAAACGCAAAGCAGAGTCATGATATGTAAAACAATTCTAATGAGTTTGTATGGTGTTCTTACATGAGAGCTTTCTAAGTGAAATATTTCTTGAGGTGCTTCGTGTTCCATGGTCATTGTAATTCCTTTTCCTTGAAGCCTTTTAGCAAGTAAGCTCTATGTTTGTGGCAAGCCATAACTACGTACACTTCCCATTAAGTTTCCCTACTTCTCAAAAGGTTACCCCGGTTTCTTTCAAGACTAAGTCTCATAGCTTAAACCCTTTGCAGTTTACACCTTTGTTGAAGTATTACTCTATTTTCCTCTTGGTAATGCTTCCCTCGATTTCACCGTGTCTCTTAGCTCTTCCACCAAATCTAGATTCCAGCACAGGACTTCTTCGTTTATTTCCTCATTAAATGCTAGAATCTATAGCTGGTATCCTTATCTCTACTAGGATCACAACCTCACTTCCATACATCAGTGTGAAAGAGGTCTCCACGGTTGGAGTTTTCATGGTAGTTTGGTAAGCCCATAGAACTCCCGATAACTCTTCGGCCCAAGCCCCTTACTCGTGCGCTTCTTCTTTAATATTTGCACATGGGTTTTGTTAGTCCCCTTGACCTGCCTTTTTGCTTATGGGTGTTCTAGAGAGGAATATTTGACTTTGATCCCTAATTTGGCACACCAATCGCAAAAGCGATTGATGTCGAATTGCCGCCCATTATTTGCAATGATGGTGTGGGGGATTTCAAATCTACACATAACTGTCTTCCACAGGAACCTAATGATATTGGTAGCCTTTATCATCGCTAAGGGCTTTGCCTCCACCCATTTTATAAAGTAGTCTATAATCACTAAGATGAATCTCATGCCTCCTTTGCTCAGGGGCAGAGGGCTCACTATGTCTTGCCCTTATTGTGCAAAGGGCCACGAGGACGCAACAGACGTCAGTTCCTATGGTGGATCGTGTAGAATCAATGCATATTCTTGACATTTCAAGCATTTATTGATAAATTGTTTTGCATCTCTATGGGCGTAAAGCCAGTAATAGCCCGCTCTCAAAACCTTTCTTCCTAGGGCTCTTCCACAAGAGTGGTTTGTACATGCTCCTTCGTGGATCTTGTCCATTACATATTGAACTTCATTTAATGATACGCATTGTAACAAGGGTGAAGAGAGACCTTGGTTGTTCAAGGTCTTGTCTAGGAGTGTGAACTTAGCCACCTTATTCCTTACTTCCCTTACCTCTTCTTTCTTGGTTGGTAGTTCCTCGATGGTTAGGAACTTGGATATTGATCGCGCCCACTCAGGCATTTCCATCTTCACCTTCGAGACTTCTAGCTTAGTGGTGGGGGTTTCTACAACCTTTTTGACCACTGCCCAAGGTACTGTTGCCTCGTTCATTCCTAAGCCGTCCATGCTAACGTATTTGTGTCCAATTGTCTTTCCAAGGGATTTGTCTAATGGAAAAGTTTCTAAAACAGTCACGCTCGTCCTATACCCACCGTAGGTAAAGCTAGAGTATCACCTTTTGCCATTATTCTTCTCTAACTTGATTTACCACCACTTGAGAGTCAGCCCTCACTTCCACTTCCACTACTCCGAGCATCCTTGCTATAACGAGGCCTATCAATAGGGCTTTATATTAGATCCTTCTCGAATGATAAATTTCTTCACCAAAGTCTGACATTATGAACACTCCTACTTCCCACCAAAACGATAAGATGAGCCATCGTTATAGACTTGTAGTGATGGTTGGCCTATTGTGTAGGTTCCTCTCAAGAGGGCTACTTCTCTCTGCTAACCCTAACAACTCCATAGGCAAGTACTTATTTTTTGCCCCCCTCAATGGATGACTTATGTAATAGACTTGTCTTTGAGTCCTGTTCTTGTCTCACACTAATACTGTTGAAATGGCTTTTGGGGTGATAGAAGAATATAGGTAAAGAGTTTCCTATTGCACGATCTGGCTTAAAAAGGGTGATTATAGAGATATTATGACGCTCCCAGATTTTCCTTGGGATTGGATAGACATCTGAAACGTCAAGACACTCAAGACAAGTTTACTTGCCTACGTACATGATAGAAAAAGATGTAATATTCATAACATGCATTTAGTAATATGCAATATCTGTAACGAATAATTTTTTTCTAAGAAACACTATGCCCCAACTAAAAATATCCCAAATGATTATTAAACATAATACATAAACAATAAAGTGATAGGCCTTCTTGATTACAACATGAGTTCAAAAGGTTTATAATTGTAAGAGTACATAAGACCGACCTCCTTAAGTACAAATAGAAACTAAAGCAACCACTAGGTTAATCCATTGAGTAGTTGCACAACTCAATCAAGGATGCCAATTACTAACGATAAATTGGAACATTGAGACTATGAGCTCTATGTTGTGTCATCGCCATCAAATCAACTGTCTCTAGTAAGTCAACCTTTAGTGCGCCCCTAATCTTGACACATGGTCTACCATTCTGAGGAGAATGGAAGTTGAGTATATCATGGTTAATTTTGATTACAAATCTCATCAAATTAATATATAACTTAACATACAGTATACAACTGCATACATGGCAGTAAAGGCATGAATGTACAATCATAATCATAAATAAGCATGGCATAATTGTCATGACTTAAATTAAATGTGGACTGAACTTGAAACTATAGTTGACATCACATGAACTAGAACGTGAACTGAAACATGAACTGGACATGAATTAGAACGTGAATTGAACGTAAACTTGAAATATAACTGTAAAGCCCTGATTTTTCGCCTCGATTAAAACGTAATTTGAAGCGTCTGAACAAGTAACACAATGCTACTTATCCTATCTAAACATAAGGATTAGCATGCATGCATCTAAACTTACAAATTAAATGCAATGCGAAACACGGTGAAAAGAGGTAAATCTCCAATATATGCAAAGAGATCTAACTCTTGCATAAATAGATCACATGTCATAGTAAAATTATAACTCTCATATCTTCATATTTACAAAAACATATTGTATCTAACGCTTATATAACCTAGTTAGTTTTCTTAAAACAAATAACATATCCCATTGTTGTTCGATAATTTTACTATTCCACTTGATCATGTACATAAAAGATCATTTTATTTAGAGATGAGTATTCTGTAGGACCCTTAGGGTAGCTTAGAATCTCATAAGGAACGATAGATAAAATTTAAAAGAGTAAGATTTCTAAAAAATCTCAGTAAGTACACAAATAACTTAACAAATGTATCATTCGAGCATATTAATAACATAACATAACATATATCATAATGAATTACTTCACATGATTCATGAATGCCTCATGAAACTCATGCATATGGATGAAATTTCCATACAAACTTATTCTCTTACATGAACCCATTATCTTATACTTAAGACTTATATTTCTTTCATCTTCTTTTTTAATTTTGTGGGTTTTACTTATTTTCTTATCCTTGACAGGCGTTATGCATCACCATCCCTATCGGGTCTTATTTATTTTCTTATCCTTGATGGGAGTTACGTATTGCTGTCCCCATTAGGTTTCCTTACCATGATGCGTCAGCTTAGCTATACATATAACTCGTCAGTCATCCAGACATTACGTATCGCCGTCCCCGTCTTGATGAGTCTCATGTCAGTCTTCTGAGAATTACGTATCGCCATCCCCGTCATAACACAGAAAACACTTAACATAGCGGGCGTTACGTATCGTCGTCCCTGCTAGTCATGTCAGTCGTCTGGATGTTTTATATCGCCATCCCCGTCGTGACATAACTCTTATTTATCTTTGACGAGCGTTACGTATCGCCATCCCCGTCAAGACGTGACTAACTTAATAATATTTCCATTTGTAAAATTTTTATAATGTATTTTCTTGTACAGATGTCATGACTTATGACGACACATATATGTGACGAAATATAACATACGCATAAACATAGACTTATGATATGCATATTTCATGTCCTCATAAACCTTATATTATGTGAATTCATAGAATAGTAAGACACGTGACATGTACAATTATTTACGTCACATCAGTTCATAACATCAATATATAACGAAAATTATTTTAATAACAAAATAAAAATATTAAAATATTATTAAATCAAGGCTGGCCGAAGCTCTTAGAGGATTAAACCTTATTTTTTTTTTTAATTGAAATCATGCTAAAATTCTCATATCTAACATATCAAATTTTCCTTAATCAATTTATGCAAATTTAATCATTTTTCTTAGTGTTTTCTTCTATACTTCTTAGCAAATTGATTCTTAACATTTTTCTAAGAAATCTAAAATTTCTAATTTCATTATAATCATCAAAATATTATGCAAATAATTAAAAATCAATTGGATAAGATTTAAAATCAAAAACTCTACTAAAATCCTATTGTAGCCGAATTGCTCTAGGTTTTCTTTCTCAATATTTTCTCAAACCAAGACCCCATATTTTCAAATAATTCTCTTCATATTTAGGTAGTCCATCCTAAATAAGTCCTTGATCTGATTCGATTTTTTGAAAACTCAAAATATTAAAGTTTTAGATCATAATCTTAAGATTCTATAGGATTTTGAATCACCTTATTTAGAGATCAGTTGAGATAGATATGCTTACTTTAGCGAAATACGTCAAAACCACCCGAGAACACCCAATTCGAGTTCTCCATTTGTTTTCCTTCGTTTTCTTACCCCTCAAGACTTCTAGATAAGTTCTTATCAACTTTTCACATATTTCCATACATGTAAAGACCCCATAAAGTTTGGTAACCAATCACAATTTTTGTCACATGGCCAAACATAAGACAACTCATCTAAGTCGGTTACCAGTTGCCTCCTATTCCTATCCGTCCACTTCACAATAGATTTAATCCTTTATCCATTCCTTATCGTCAAAAACAAAAAACATAAAAATTCTATATCTATCTTTTATGGTTTTATATGAATTGGAATCACTTAATTCAGAGCTCATATGACCAAAGTATGATTATTATACTGAAAGTCGACAGATCAGCCCGAGAACACCAATCCGGGCACACCAAGTGTTTGATAAATAATCTATCTTGTTTCACACGAAACTTCCTAGATAAGATTTTTTCATTTTACATATTCCTATAAACTTGTCATGATCTTAGGATAACTTAGTAAATAATCCAAAGACTTAATCTTATTCAAGGTCACTAGTCAACTCCAAGTCAATACCTATATATCCAATTTCGTTCTGCCATTTCAATCCCAATTTCATATTTGATTAATTCTATTTATCTTAAAACTTAAAAGATAAGAATTGTATATATTCCTTTTATATTTCTAAATCATCTTGAATCATCTCAATCCGACATAAAATGAGTAAGTTATGTCCATATTACTAAAGGACGTTGAAGATATCTAAATTTGCTTAATTAGAAAATATTATAGGGTATATTCCTTACTCATTCAACTTGACTTCCTTTGTAAATTCTCTTCAATTTATATACAATATTTTATTGAATATTCAAAAATCATATATTCTCATCCTATTTAGTGTCTCCAATAATTTTTCCTCCAATACCAAATATAGGACCTACATACATATATAAAAAAAACTCTAAAGATTTCTTAAGATAATCTTAAAGAAACTAAAAGAATACTTAAAAAAATCTGGGTTATCACAATAACTTAATGTGAATTACTTGGACTTGAACTGAGCATGGCTGAATGTGAAATATATGAACTTTGAATTGACTAAAATAGAGAGACAGGACATTGATCGTGAAATAACATAAACTAAAATTGAATGTGAAACTAAAATGAACTAAATGTGGAAGTAAAATGAAATCCAACAATCAAAATGATATCACCAGTTGTTTCATCAAGAATAGTGATCAATTAGAATGATTTTGTCTAACATATTCCATCAGAGATACTAAGAAAATCAAAATATTAGGCCATGAGCATTTTAAATGAGATGTCCTAACAATCAAAATGATTACGTCAGGAATACATAGTAATGTTTTGACAATTAAAATGATTATGTCAAGAGCATTTGAACAGAAGTAATTTAGTACTTAAAATGATTATGCCAGAAGTATTTCGTGTGAATTGTAAATATAAGAGCTTAGAAAATCATAGTGATTATGTCACGAGTATCCTAACCATGACTGACTGAGAAAATTCTATTTTAGAAATACACTTTATACTTGATATATGACATAAAGTAGATATTTAACATACAAAAAGTGACATATATGTGATATGCATGACTTCACGTAACATGAAATAGATGAACAATACATAACATCACATAAAAGTCATTCCTAAGAACTAACATGTTTCGGATCAACACATAAAAGTCATCAAAAATCATAAAACCTCACTTGACGTACTCTGCTCCAACATTAGGTCTGGTTTGATTTTTAGTTGAGTTGAGTTAATATAAAAGTTAAAATTGAATAAAATATTATTAGAATATATACTTTTTAATATTATTTTTATTTTAAGATTTGAAAAAGTTGAATTATTTATTTTATTTTGTGTAAAATTTTTGAGAAGTTATAATGATTAGATAAGATGAGATGAGATGATTTGAATTAAGTTGAACTCAGAAAACAAACTAGGCCATGGTCAAAGTCAAAAATTGAATTTCTTCTAAACTTTGCTTTGATCAAACACTTGATCCAACGCATAACATGATGAGATTTTCAAACCAAAATACCATATGGTTTAAAAATGTGTCCTAAAGTAGATCCAAACTTTAAACTCAAATTCAAATGGCTAAAAGTAAACTAAAATATGAATCTAGTTGAAATAATCAATCTTTTTGATCTAACTGAAAATTCTCTTGCATAAAAATTCAAATTTGAAATTAACACAAAAAATCTTCAAAATAACATGCTAAGAGGTGTATAAGAAACTTAGGATCATCAATTAGATTTATCAAAGCCACAGGAGTAAGAATTGACCCCTCAAAAGAACTAGATTTTCTTAAAATAGAAACTATTTTTTCTCTTATGGTTTCTATCCTTTTAGATCTAAGAAAAATTAAAATCAAAAGCTTTAATCATATAACTAATCTTCAACTAGTATTGATATAAACATGTTAACAAGACTCTATAAAAATCTTAGACCAATATTTGTCCTTTAACTTGGTGAAAAACCCCAAGCTAATTGTAGCAATAAGTGATATAGCATAACATATAACATATAACATTACGTAATGTGACATACATTGTAATAGATAATTATTTCGTGATAGAATATAATAGCATAACAATATTTAATGACAAAATATAACATGTGTAATAGACAAACCTATAGTGATATGCCATTGTATGACATATATGATAGTATAAGTACATATATAACCAATGGTTTTCTTACCAACACATACATAGTAATCTGACATTAAGTCAGAGGCAAACTTATAGTGATAGTCACATTTAATGAGAAAAAACACAAAACTATAAGTATGAGTTCTAAGTGTTAGATATTTTACCACTAATGACTTAAAAACATTAAAAATGCTAACTAAGACTAATATAACCATTTTATCATCTTAATGTGAAAAAATAATCATTTACTCCTAACTTACGTATTTTACATTCTAATTTCAAAAATTATCAAAATTTACATTCCTCATAAAATTTTGTTCTCACCTTAAACATCAAATTATAAAACTTTAAAAAAAAAATCATAACTTTGAAAAACACTATAAGGCCATAACTCTTGATTTTTATTGCAATTTATCCAACTCCAAAACTTATGACCAAATCAAAATATTAGAGAAAGGATCCACATATCCTAAGCTTAAAAATATTCTTAAAACATCCAAAAAAAAGCCTATTTCACAAAACACAAAAGGTTTCAAACAAAAGATCCATACTTTTAACCAAAATACAAAACCTTGAACATAAACTTCCAAGAATTTAAATGTTTTTTCTAATTTGTTGATAACACATTCCTAAAAAGTATCATGCTTTGAATCAACATATAAGCCACCAAAAATCACAAAATTTCACTTAAAGTACTTAGCTCCAACATTTAGTCAAAAACAGATTTTTTTTCTAAACTTTGCTGTATTGAACACTTGATCCAAGACATACATACTTTTAAAAATGTGTTTTAGAGTAGATCCAAACATTAAACTTACAATAATATGGCTAAGAATAAACCAAAATATGGATCTAGTTGAAATCATCAAACTTTTGACCTAACTGAATATTCTCTTGCATAAAAATTATATCATTGAAGCTAATACAAAAAATCTTACTAACATCTTAAGAGGTATATCAAAGGTTTAGGATCATCAATAATTTTATCAAACTGTTGGAGTAAGAATGAACCAAAAAAGAACTAGATCTTTTTAAAACAAAAGTTGTTTGGCCTCTTCCAATTTCTATCCTTTTTGATCTAAGAAAAACTTTCATCAGAAGCTTTAATCATGCAACTAATATTCCTATAAACATGTTAACAAAACTTTATAACAATTTTGGACAAACATCTGTCCATTAGTATGGCCGAAGAACTACAAAATACAACATAATATCCAGTTTATCATCTAAGATTGGCCTCTTCATAGTCTAAAGAAAACTCGACCAATCCAATGACCATCAAATCAAACACAAAAACTTACAAAAAGCTAGATTAAAAAAAGAACAAGTTTCATGAAAGAAAGTTCTTGAGATAATAGTTACAAGGTTTTAAAAAACTAAAGGCTAGAAAGGTTAGAAAATTGCTTGAGAAAGGACTATATGTTCTCTCCAAGAATGGAAATAAAAAGGGTTAAATGAGTGAAAGGATGACCTCCATGCCTAATACAATTATGAAGGGTGAAGTATAGGCTTGAGTGACATTTTGATGGATGGTGATTAGGTATAACAAGTGCAATATTTTCAAAATAAAGTGTGGAGGGTCCAGATAAAACTTTAGCTAATACTATTCATCAAATGTTGCTAAGATCATCCCATGCATTCAAATAAAACTTCTCTAATCTAATTTGGACGCTTCACAATTTATTTGAAAATACTACACTTGATACTACTATTGAATTACTATTCACTCCAAAAAAATTGAGAATAAATTTTGAACTGTAAAATCCTAAACATACACAATAAAACTATGCAATTCATTTATTGAAATAAACCTTGAAGTGCCTTGAAATAAACAAAACGCATTTTCGAACAAGCATTTCGTCGAAAACTCAAAATGTAATTATTGCGCCATAAAATCTTAAATAATCAACTCAATCTTATAGTGCAAACCATATCAATTATGACACTTCTAACTACCTCAAATAAATCAAACCACGCTTCAAACACCATAGTAAATAGTAACACTAATTATGTTGGCAGACTAGAACCTATGCAATTGGTTAATTCCTAAAGATTTTGAAGTTTCCACGAGGTTTCTAAAGCATATAGAAATTCTATCATTAAATTTCTAGCGAGCTATTACTTCCTCTTTCTTAAAAAAAGAATTTCATCCTTGAAATATATGCAAGTACAAACAATCAATAAAACTGGCAAAGATGCTAGTCAACAAGCCTAGTGTCCATCACTAGACATATCGTCACTGGTCAGTACCGGTGGTGGTGCATCTAGATCCAATAGTATGACGTGTTGGGGCATGTAGTAGAAGCATCGTCATCCGAATCATACACCAATACATTATGTCCTAGGCCATGGTACTGCTTGATCTCATCGCCATTATTTGGTACTTGATCCTTTACTGGCAAATGTCAACAGTGAGTCAATGATATCGATGATTTCAATGTTTCAAATTAAGGACCAGTGGTTGCGACATGCTCCTTTACTGCTCTGCTAGACTCAACTCCATCCTGTGCCATCCTTGCTTCAAGCTATCTTGATCGATCCACGTTGTTGAGTGAAGAGGTGGATAACACTTCTCATGAGGCAAGGGCTTCCTCTCATAGCCTATACCATTTCTTTCTATATCCATATGAGTATACAAATATCAAGTACCCTATAAAAGGAGAATATAACACTCACAAGTTTACTAATTAAAACTTAACAAGTTCTAGGCTAACGTTCTAGGATATGGAATCCTTGCTTGAGTGAAATCACTACTTTCCATGTTACTCAAAGAGTTACTCACCTGATATATTTCTATAGTTAAAGTTACGTAATTCCTTAACTCTCTCTCTCTCTCTCTATAATCAACAATTTGTATTGGAATCCTTCCACAAAGTAGGTTGGATCATAGTGACATACTCTCTAAATCTAAAACTTCAGTGGCTGATCTCTCAAAACTCTTAAAAATAATATATGCGATACAGTTCAAGTGTCCTCGAAACTCAGTTGGATTTTTTTTTTTTTGTTTATCCATATATAATGTGACGCCCCCAATTTACGTTTGAGATTTAACGTAAACCGGAGTGTCAAGATAAGTAACATTTGGCTACTCACCCCCGTACTTATCGAAATTTAATACAAATCGCATCGGAAAAGTTCTGAATAAAACTAGTTTCCAGTAATCACATAGTACCATAGAAACTATAATATCTACACCATCCATTCTTAAAATAACATTTTATCCTTACATGCATAACCCATTTAGTTTTCTCTGCTAATACATAAACAAATTTATCGAAATTTTGACTTAGGGCCGCCTAGGTTCCTTCTTCACTTCGGGAATCTTTTTCTCCGTGCTGATGCCGATCTCTACTACTATCAACTAGTTAAAAACTTTTATGGAGAGAGAGTACTCTAGGAACCCCTTAGGGTTTCTCCAATCTTTCGAGCAACTGGGATCCAGCCCATAACCGTCATCAAACCCTGCAGTTAAGTTAAAATTTCAAAAAGAAAAGAAAAGAAACATACAAGAATGAATTTTTTTTGGAAATCGCAATAAGTACACACTTAACTTAATAAAAGTATAGACATAATAAAATAATCATATACAAGCCAGACAGCCAGAGTATGCATTTATGACATGCTTTATGTGACTCATGCATGATGACATGCTTTATGTGACTCATGCGTGATGACATGCTTTATGTGACTCATGCATGACTTAAACTTATCTTTTATGTGCACTTACACTGATGTCCTTTCTTCCTAACAAACTCATATCATACATGAACTTTTCATTCTTATCTTAAAGTATTTGTTCTTATAATCTTTACTTATATCTACTATTATTATCCGTGATTGAGCCATACCATTATTATTACCTGTGGTCGGGCCATGCCATTACTATTATCCATAGTCGGGCCATGCCACTATTTTTACCTATGGTTGGGCCATTTCCATATTTTGAATCTCGACAGGCGTTACGTATCGCCGTCCCTGTCATGACGTGACTGGCTTATTAATCTTTCCACTTATAAAGTTTTTCTTAACATATTTTCTTATAATAGACGTCATGACTTATGACGACACTTATATGTGACGAAATGCAACATAAAATAACCTTAAACTTACGACATGCATATTTCATGTCCTTATAAATTTTATAATATATGAGAATATTTCATAATAGCATATATTACATGTACATGTATTTACATCACAACAATTCATAATGTCAAAACATAACGAATAATACTTAACAATTAAATAAATTATTAAAATATTCACACATCAAGGATAACCGAACCCTACGGATAACCAAACCTCATTTTCTTCTTATTCAAATCAAGCTAAAATCCACATATACAACTTTTCAAATTTTCTTTAGCTTTCATAAATAAACTCAAACTTAAACTATATTGTTTTCTTGGTTAATTCTTCAATAGTTTCTTGTATGATGATTCTTGAAGTTTTCTAAATAAACTAAAGTTTCTAAACTTACCATAATTATTAAAATATCATTCAAATTATTAGAAATCAAGTCACTAAGAATTTTAGAAGAAATTCACCAATAAAATTAATGCCTACTATGATAAACTCAGATCTGCTACTTCAATCCCAGTTTAGTCCTTGATTGAGTCCTTATCTCTTAAAACTCAAAACATAAAAGTTGTATATCTTTCTCTTATATTTCCAAAACCTCTTCAATTATTCAAATCCTATATCAAACGAATAAGTTATATCTGATTTACTAAAAGATGTTGAATCTATCAATAATACCCCTATTAAGCACGAAATTTCCTAGAGTTGTTTCTTCAATTTCTTCCAAATTAAGATCTCATGTTTTCACATAATTATCTTTATATAACATCATAGAATATATTTCTAAAGTCTCATAATTTTCCTAGCATTTTTCTATAGCAAAAACCACTCCAAAATCTAATATGTTTCAACTTAACACATAAACAAAAATTAAGCTCAAATAAATATCAAACATAATCCAATAACCAAACCACTTATTTTATGCCAATATTAAGTTAATATATGCACTTCAAAATCTCTCCTAAGCTTGGTTGGATGATATGATTGAGTTTTAGGCAATCCTCACTCCAAGGCCTCTAGATTGCCTTCTTTTTGGTGTTCTAATGGTGTAAGTGTATTTAGATAAAATTTTCATATTCTTCTTCCACTATCGTCGAGTGTTCCCTTTAAAGAGAAGAGAAAAGAGTTTTACATATATATAAATATATATATAGGCATAAGAGGCGTTGCTCAAGCCCAAAAGAAAATAGGTGACCGGTTACTACTCCAAAGACCATGTACACTTGTCCATCTTCACTTAGCCCCATCATTACCTCTAAATCTTAGGCTAAATGATAATATCTCCATTCAATGGTTAGATTTAAGCCATATAGAAGATTAAAAATGATCAATGGCTCAAGTAAAACCAACGCATGTGAGGTAGAGACAAAATAACATGATAATATCTTCCAATGTGGTGTATCCGGCCACTTGGCCTCTCCAAGGGGTTAGCCACGTTACAGTCCAAATAAGTCCTTGATACAATTCGATTCTTCGAAAACTTAAAACATAAAAGTTTTATATCATCCTCTTAGTGATCTACAAGATTTTGAATAACTTCATTACAAGATCAGATGAGGGAGATATGATTATTTCACCGAAACACGTCAAAACTTACCCGAGAACACCCAATCCGAATTCTCTATTTGTTTTCTTGCCCACCAAGACTTCTAGATGAATTCTTATAAACTTGCCACATATTTCCACACATGTCAAGGCATCAGAAAAATTGATAGCTAATCACAATTTTTATCACATGGCCGAACATAAGACAACTCATCTAAGTTGGTTACTAGTTGACTCTCATTTCCATCTGTCCACTTCATACTAGATTTAGTCATTAATCTATTCCTTATATTCAAAAATCCAAAACATGAAAGTTCTAGATATACCTTTTAAGGTTCTATAAGAATTAGAATTACCTCGTTATGATCTTATATGAAAGAGTTATGATTATTACACCAAAACTCGACGGATCAGCCCAAGAACTCGATTTAGTACACCAAGTGTTTGATGTTTTCTTCTATCACTTCCATTTGAATTTCTTCCTCAAATTTTAAAAATTTATCTCTTTCTAGGTCTAAATTGAATTTCTCTAGTTGACACCTTGTTAAAATTCCCAAAGGTCTATTCAAAATTTATCTTAAAATGCATCTAATTCTCAAATTCTATTTTCATGGAAAAATATACTTCCAATAAATCTCTTTAAAATATTCTCAAGTAAATACTTTATCTTAAAAAAATTTGGGTTATTACATACAACTAAATCCACTTTCTTTTTTCCTTAAAGGATTCTATCTATTTTGGAGTACTAGCTTAGTCTTTAATAATCAAAACGAATAGTCCATCTTCAAAGGTGATACCTTGATAATCTATCGGGTATTAACCTAAACTCAAACCCTTCTCTATTATATGGTTGTTAAAAATATTTTATCCATCATGAGTTGCTTCTTATTCTGACTAATAAAAAATCCTGTTCTTACCATTCACATAAATCCTCAGATTTTATTCACTATATATTTGTCTTCGATATAAGGGCGATTTATGTATCTACAAACACTTTACACTTTACTCTTATGAAACATTTACTAGCGGCTGGGTAAAACTATAATCATAAGTGAATCCTACTAAGGCCAAAACTTCTCCCAATCACTTTACTCTTTTGAGTAGAAACTCCACTGCATCCTCAGAATAAAAACAACCTCTAGTAAGTGGAATACTAATTCATTGACCTTCAATATCCTTCCTTGTTCTAATAAAGTGTATTCTATATCACTAGTATGAACAATGATACTCCTAATAATAATGGTTGCTCTTACCACTTGGTGACAATTGGATTCCAAATCAAACTCTCTTGTATTTTCACAATCACTAAAAACAATGACTCGCTCGAATCAAATAGTTTATCTGCTACAAACCGTAATATCTTGGCATTACTCCAAAACAATAATAATGCAATAATACCATCAGTTACAATCTAATCAACCTTAACGAAACTTAACAATACATAGGTCTTAGAAAATAGCAAACAAGAGCCATGATAAGATAAATATTAGATTTACAAATAAAGAAAATATTAGCTATTGGAAAAAACTAGAAAGAACTTACCAACGTTAATATTTAGAGAAAAAAACTAGAAACCACTGTCCATTATTTGTAGCACTAAGATTTACATTTTTCTCCCATACAAGAAGCTGCAACTTTTTCCCAAAAAAGAGAGAAGCAAAATTGAAATTTGAGTCTCTTCCTCACCACCAACCATTTACAATATTCGGAATTTTAATAAATGATATGTGATAAAATTTGAAGAGAAAGTTGACATATGCCGAGTGGCATAAGAGGAATTGTGAGATTTTTAGAGAATCTGTGTTGATAAGAAGAAAGTCTTGCCTAATGCATTTAGGAAACTCACAATCCTGCTACCCAACATATTTTGAAAACTCACCAAATCCTATTTTAGTAATAAAACATGTAATACGTTTCTTAAATAAAGGCTAGGATTACTAGTATTCCCTTAAAATATGTATAAAAATTGACACTTTGAATTAGGCAAATAAGTTCATAAATGTGTTAATTTATTTTTTGATAGAAAGACTTTCTTCATTCATGACAAGGAAAGAGGGAAGATTCACTTTTGAACATGTGATCCTAATTCTTTGTCCAAAAACGAAGGGGGCGGGGGATCACGAATTGCAATTTGCCCAAACAATGTCTTTTACAAAAATTGGGCATGAGCTCTTGAATCTTTTAGTCATTTGTCTAGCATCCTTAATTAAGTTTCCAAATGCATGTCAGGGCTCTGTGGAGGCCTTCAGTTGTTCCACCATAACAATAACGAAAGAAGAAGAGAAATATGTGAGTGGTTACCAACTTGGTTACCATTACTGCTTTGTTATTCAAATATATATGCGCATACATCTACAAAGCAAAACAACAACATAGTATGTACACTAGATCCAGAAAAATAGGAAAAATATTGATTAAAATACATCACAATTTGAACATCTACAGTCACTTTCAATCCTTCCTTTTCTGATCTGTACTTCCTAAATTCAAGCAAATCAACTTCATGTTTAATGTTTGTTTGGTTCCTAACATTCTATGAAAGCTGCAACATTTAATTCCAATGTGCATTTCAATACTCCCCCTCAAGACAGAGATACAATTGAATAAATCCCCATCTTGCTTGAGATATATTGGAATTTCTTTTGGCCTAGTGCCTTGGTCATCACGTTTGCCACTTGCAAGTTAGTAGAGACATGGAATGTCTTTATCAAACCCGCTTGTTTTTTCTCCCTTACAATGTGACAATCGATTTCTATATGCCTTATTCTTTCATGATATACAGGGTTTGAAGCAATATGCACAGCCGCTAGATTATCACATAACAATTGTATCGGTTTATCAATAGAGATCCCAAAGTCATTCAACAAACTTTTAAACCATACCAATTCACAAGTAGTCGCATCCATCAATCTGTATTTTGCCTCAGCTGAAGACCTGGACACAGTTATTTGTTTCTTTGACTTCCAAGATATCATTCCACCTCCAAGAAAAATGTAAAATCCAGTAATAGACCTTCTGGTCTCTGAACAAGTTCCGCAATCCGCATTACAGAATGCAGTCAATTTTATTTCATCCTTTGCCCGATAAATTAATCCTTGTGATGGACATGCTTTCAAATATCTCACAACTCTTAATGCTACCTTCCAGTGTGTTTCCTTTGGTTGACTCAGATATTAACTTAGAAATTGTATTGAATATGATATATCAGTTATGGTGATTTTCAAATAAAGTAATCTTCCTATTAATCTCTTATATTGTCTCGGTTCAGCCAAAGTTTGCTCATCTTCCTTTTGCTCAAATTCAGATTCTGTTTCATGAAAAATTGGACAGATTTGACAGCAAGGAGTCCATAGTCTTGTAGGATTTCCAATGTGTATTTCCTTTGACAAATGAAGATTCCCTCCTTGGATCGTGCTACTTCTATGCCCAAGAACTAATTTAGTGTGCTGAGATCCTTTAGCTTGAAATGATCTGCTAAATATGTCTTTAAATTTTGTATTTCTTCTTCATTGTCGCCTGTTATGACTATGTCATTGACATATATAAGTGGTCCTCCTAAATTATTGCCTCTCAAGTGGTAGAGGGACATTTTGTAGCAAGAGGAAGTCCAAGGTTGATCTACAAGAACTGATAGAATCCATTGATTTATCAACAACTCTTGACCAGATTCAAATTAATGGAATAATATATTATGAAAATTGATTTTAACTACGGAGAGTAAACCAAAAAAAAAAAAAAATGGAATTGGAATAATCAAAATGGATATGGTTTGTGTTTTTAATTTAGACTGAAAAGAAAATTCAGAAACTTAATATGTTTGACAGACCAAATGGAAAGGACAATTATAGGTCTCGGGTATTTCTTTGATGCAAAATCAATTAAGCAATTCAACTCCTCAAACCTGAATATTCTCAAACACGTATTTAGTCAAAAATAGGTGTTTGGCAGATCCAACAAATAAGCACAAATAAGCAAACATTCTAAATATCTCCATTTTTTAAATCAACCCTGAGTTCAATAAGGAATCACAATTCAAAGCACACTTGATCCAAGCATCTACTATGCAAAAATTGCCTCAACAATAGATCAAGGAAAATAGTGTAACCTTACACCGAAAGTTCTTAGAAAGATTGACAAAAGTAAAGAGTTCAAATCATAGCTCTCATCACTGGAATTGAAAACCCTAATCTCACTCACATAAAAGCAAACCCTTGACCTAGATCTGAAAAGTTTACTCGCTCATATACAACGAAAACCTCAGCAGATAACATAGATCCGAAAATGCTCATTAAAAAAATTCGAAAAACTAAAATGAAAACCCGAATGCTATCAAACCCTAGATGCCCGCTCGGCGAAATCTACCTTTATATGCTCTCCCCATCTCTCTCCTTGCATGTTTCCTCTTCCCGTGCACCCATGATCTCCTCTCTAACAGATTTCTCTCAGGTTCTCCTTCCACTTTCTCCATGATCTCTACAGTACATGAGGGAACGCAATCAACCAAGTGAGTTCTCGAATAATCTCTAACTGTCTGAGTGTGTGCGTATGTAATCAGCAATTAGAATGTGAGTATTGACCAATATGCCCATGAAAGCTGAACTTATTCCTGATGCATCCCATATTAACTTAAATGACCTAACTTATTCTTTTAAATGCACAGTTGTAGTGAAAATGAGTTAAACGATGCATTTTAATCAACGCAATTCAGATTTCATCAATAAGCATGACAGTGAAAGAAGAATCTATTTGCTTGATAAAAAGGGAGTAGCCTGCCTTAGATTGGATGAAACCGATCTTGGTGATGATAGAGGTGAGTTTTTGGTTCCATTGGCGAGAGGCTTGTTTTAAGCCATAAAGAGATCTCTTGAGTTTGCACACTCTTTGCTCCCCTTCTTTGCCATACCCTGGAGGCAAGGACATGTATACTTATTCATCTAATTCTCCATAGAAGAAGACATTGTTGATATCAAGGTGATGAAGAGACCACTTTTTACAGGCGGCAATGGATAACAGACATCTCACAATTGGCATTTTGGCTACTGGGGAAAATGTCTCAAAGTAATATTCTCCTTCACGTTGAGTATAGCCTTTTGCAACTTATCTGGCCTTGTGTCTTTCTATGGTTCCATCCGCTTTATATTTGGTTTTATAGACCCATCGACAACCAACTATTTTCTTTCCTGCAGGTAATTCAGCCAACTCCCATGTTTCATTATCTTCAAGTGCTTGATTCTCAACATTCATGGCACTCCTCCAATGTGAGAATTTTTAAGCTTCATCAAAAGATTGGGGTTCTGGCTCAAGGGTGATGGATAGAGTATATTTCAAGTGTGTAGGTGAGAGCTTAGAATAGTTAAGAATTGAGGCAAGGGAGCAGCTGTTACCTTGAGGAAGTGATGCATCACAAGAGAGGGTGTCCGAAGTTGCTAAGGAAGACATCATCCTGCAATGGAAGTCTATGAGGTATTTCAGGTCTCCTTGTGGTTCTGGTGGATCTTCGAGGTTCATGGATGGGGGGTGATTCAACAATCTGTGGAGTTGTGGATTCATCATTAATCTCGGGTGTTGGTTCTCTGGGAAAGTTGAGACTGTCGTTGGCTGGTGAAGAGGAAAGATGACTCTCTTGTATTGGATTTGGTAGGACTGGGATACTATCAAAGGTGACAATCTCTATATTGGTAACAAGGATGACAACTGAACATCTTGTTTGAAGGGAAAAAAAATACTTTCATAGAATATAACATCTCAGCTAGTTATGATTGTTCTGGTTTTGAGATCAAAGACTTTGTATCCTTTGATGTCATTAGGATATCCAATGAAAATGCACTTCCTAGCTCTAGGATCAAATTTGTTTCTGTGTGGTTCAAGGTTTGATGCATAGCATAAACAACCTAATACTCTCAAATGTGAGTAATCTGGTGTTCTTCCAAAGAAAATTTGATAAGGGCTTTTGTTTTTCAGATTTGGTGAAGTGGTCCTATTTATGAGATAGGCAGCGGTCAAAATGCATTCTCCCCAAAATTTTAAGGGTAGAGAGACTTGAAAGCAAAGGGCTCTTGCCATATTTAACAAGTGCAAATGTTTTCTTTCTACAAGTAAATTTTGGCTGTGGTGTGTAAGCAAAACTTTGTTGATGGAGCACCCCCTTTTGATAGAAAAAATCCATCATGTCAAATTCTTTTCCCTGGTCAGATCTTATAGCTTTTATTTTGCACTTAAATTGGTTCTCAATGAGATTGAAAAAACTGTCTATAATGTTTCTGGTTTGACCTTTGTTGGTCATGAGATACACCCATGTGGTTCAGCTATGATCATCAACGATTGTGAGAAATAATGTGCTCCATTTAGAAAGGCAACAGAGAAAGGGCCCCAAATATCAAGGTGTATTAAATCAAAAATTCTCTTTACAAAATGGTGACTAGGAGAGAAAGGAAGTCTGGTCTGTTTTCCCATATGGTAGGCATCACAAAAATGTTCTACATCAAATTTAGGAATAGTAGGGTCTATGCTATGCAATAAACTTAGTCTTTGATCAGAAGGATGTCCCATTCTAAGATGCCAAAGTTCAATGGGTTGGGAGGAATTCGATGGGGTAGCAAAATGATTGATCTGGGGCTATTCCAATTGCATTTGATAAAGACCTTGAGATTCCCTAGCAACTCCAATCATCTCCTTGGTGACTAGTTCTTGTATGTAACAATGGTCAGCATGAAAAATACAATGACAAGATGGTCAATTTGCTCGTGGAAATGAGATTAAAAATTAAAAAAATGGAACATAGAGAACATCTCTGAGAATGAGAGCAGGTGAAATGATGGTTGTTCCAATATGAGTTACAAGTGTGCATGTACCATTTGGCAGTCTCATAGTCGTGTCTTTGATAGTTCTTTTTTGTGTTAACAAATCAAGGGAACTAACTATATGATTTGTGGCTCCTGAATCTAGGATCCAAGTGTGAGTTTTTGTGCAGTTCAAAGTGTATCTAGAGGTAACAGACAAACTCATTTTGGGCTTACATGGTGTGCTTGAAGGGTTGTTACCTAGAAATTCTGTGTTGGAGTTGGAATTTGTGGAGTTCGAGTTTTGACTTTGGAGAAGTGCAATGAGTTGTTGTATCTACTCATGAGAGACATTGACAGTGTGAGAGCTTCCTAATCATCAGTCGTCGCCAAGTTCACTGACTTGTGGTTTCTGGAACTAGATGGTGGTGGCTTGTAGAGCTTATGATTGGGAGGATAGCCATGAATTCCCCAACATGTATCTACCATAGATTGGTTCTTCCACACTTGGTACATGGCGCTTTATTTCTTGGAGGTGGTCTGGTGTTCCCCTTTTCATTTTGCCTGCTTGTTCCTCTTGGTCCATAAGGTTTTTCTCCATGGGCAAGCATGGCTGAGGGCTCAGGTATCCTTTGAGTGCTGTCAGTAAGCTCATGGTTCGATTCCTCTTGAAGCACTAGGTTAAAAATGTTCTCAAGTGATGGCAAAGGATCTTTGAGAAGAATTTGGTTTCTCAATCCAATATATATCTCATCCAAGCCCATCAAGAATTGCATTATTTGCCTCTTTTCCTGTCGTTTGTTGATGATGCAGATGGCTCCACAATCAGTGGCAGAGCAGGTGAAAGGGTCTTTATACCTTGAAATCTCTTCCCATATCAATTTCATCTTGGAGAAATAAATAGTCACTGGTGTTTTCTCCTGTTTGTTGCTATTAGTTGCTATTCAAGCAAAAATATTCGATTGTTGCTTGATTTGGCAAATCTTTTCTTTAACTGTATCAAGACTTGTTATGCAGAGTTTGAGTACATAACATATCTAGCTATTTCAGGTGATAAGCTGTTTGTGATCCACGATAGAATCACGTGATTGCACCAATCGATGGTATTGAGGGCTTGTTTCAGTTGGCTGTTTGACTGTGCCATTGACAAAGCCGAGTTTGTTTTTGGCAGATAGGGCCACATACATGGCTCTACTCCAAGCATGATAATTTTGAGGGGTGAGAGAATGTGATACCAATACTAGTCTGGGGCTTTCTCCATGGTGAAAAAAGAGTGGGTTGGTTGGATTTAAAGTTTCTTCATTGAAGTCAGTCATAATAACACTAGCGGTTTGTTGGTGGGAGGTGGGTGAAGAAACAGGATCGAAAGAGGATTAAAACTCTTTCTTTGATACCATAACAAGAACGGAAGAAGAAGAGAAATACGTGAGTGGTTACCAACTTGGTTACCATTACTGCTCTGTTATTCAAATATATATGCGCATACATCTACAAAGAAAAGCAACAACATAGTATGTACATTAGATCCAGAAAAACAGGAAAAATATTGATTAAAATACATCACAGTCCGAACATCTATAGTCACTTTCAGTCCTTTATTCTCTGATTTGTAATTCCTGAATTCAAGCAATTCAACTTCATGTTTAATGTTGTAGCCTGTTGTTTGGTTCCCAACATTTTACGAAAGCTACAACATTTAATTTCAATGTCCATTTCAATACACCATAAGGAGATAGTCACTCAGTCTCCAAGATAAGTTCCTCTATACCCAGTGGAAGACACATTTGGAGACCTCTTAACATTTGAACTAGCTCAATTTCAGCAGGATCTGATACTCCCAATTCTGTGATGCTTGCGGCTAGGATGGTCTCTCCGTCGCTGTTCCTGACGATGATCCCCCACCCTTGCTTTCCTTGCGGCATCCTGGTCCATCCCGCAGAATGTATTCTTTTTGCCTTCTGTGAGCTAGTTGCATGCTGATGCGCCTTTATATGGATTGTGTTGGGGAGTTGGCTGTACCTTCATGTATAATCTGATTACGGCGGAATCAGAGACTCCATGAGACCATAAGAAAAGTTTCCAAGGCCTCGGATGTGCTTCTTTGGCTTAGTCTTTGAACTGTTTCCAAAAAGCTTCTATCTATGTCCATCACTCACTCCCAATGCAGTCATCGACTTAGGGTGTTCTGTCCAGAGGTCTAAGAGCTGGGGACATTGCATTATTGCATGAAACATAATTTCAGGAAATTGTCCGCAGAATTGGCAAAGATCATCGGGAAGAATCTTTCTTTGCTTAAGATTCACTCGGGTGGTAGTAGTTCTTTGTAGGCACGCCAGGTGAGAATTTTCACTCTGTGAGGTACTCTCATTTTCCCAATACCCTTCCAGGCTTGCTTCTGACTGTTGTCCGAAGTACCCACCCTTCCAATTTGAAGTTGTGCTAGCTCTCTGCGAAGAACCACAACCTGGCAAGTGGGCTGGACAACAAGCGAACCGCCCCAATTCACTTAATTATGCATAATTAAAAGCCTAAACATCTATAAATAAAACAATAGCAATATACCCAAATTAAATCATAGAAATCCAACCATTTACGATAAACAAGCAAATGGGCCATATATAATTGGAGGTCAGCACAAACTTTGAATCCAATGCTTCTGGGTGACATTTTTTGTCTAACCTTAAGCCTTTTTTTATAGGTTTTTGAACTGACAATGGTTCTTTCGGCTTTCTTATTTATTTCAATTCATATATACATATATATATATATATATATACATGGTTGGTTTTTAGACTTAAAAATGATTAAGATATTTAATGTTAAGTAAAAAAATATTGTGAACCATTACATTGTTCAATATATTGGATCGATTGTCTAGATTTAAATGAAAATATGTCATTGTAACTTGAACCAATGCATGCCACTTAGGGATAAGAACCCTAACTGCTTACTAATCAAACAAAGGATTGTGTTGTACGTCACTACAAGAAAAACAGGTTTTTGAGGCCATTTATATGCTACGAACATGACTATTTGAGACGAAAACAATCCCAAATAGTCATGTTCGTAGCATATAACTAGCCTCAAAAACCTATTTTTCTTGAACATGACTGTTCGGTGAATTAGAAATGTTTTCATTGTACTCTTTGATATTTGAAAAGTTGTGATTTTTTACAAGTACTATTTCATTTAAATAATTTGTGAATTTTTACAAATATCATTTTATTTTAGTTGTGACTTTTCACAAAGGTCGTTTCATTCTATAAATAGGGAATCCCACCCACAAATCTACTTATCAAAAAAATTTCTCTACAAAATTAGAGAATCACTTCCTCCTTCTTTTGTCTCTATATTTCTGGGTTTTGGCAATTTTATATTGGGTTTGAGATCTTCTTTTGTGTGCACTGACAATAAGATTAGCGAGAACCGACATTGTTGTATATTGGAAGTAGACTGTCAAGAAGCCTAATGCATATGTAAATTTAGAGGCAACAAAATCTACTCTAAGGAAAGCATACATGATCACAACGTGCCTCCACACCAAGTTTTCTCTTACTAATTTGTTCTTGTTATTTTACATATTCTCTAGTTTACAAGGCCTTTGCACATAGATAATTTATTATTTAAAATATTCTCAACAATCTTAGAGTAGAATTCTTTCTCTTTGTTCAATTAGAGATATCATGTGTTAATTGATTGATTGGTTGTCACCATGACTTCAAATGAACCTAGATAATTTGGATAGAGTAATGGTAGAGTACATCCAACACTCATCACACTCATTCACATGAATAATATAAACATGTACTGTTCATGTGAGTGAGCGTGATGAGTGTTGGATGCACTCTATATTTTTTTCATTTGGATAAGCCAATTTTAAGTGTTGGCAAGAAAAGAGGAACATTTTTCTTACAATTTGGATTATATTTTGTTATTGAAAAGAATCCTCATTTTGATGATTCACATGAGCCCGCACGTATTGTTGAATTGCAAACATATGTAAAAAAAGATAATTTTTGTAGATGTAGGATTTTAAATCATTTAAGTGATACATGACTTTTTTATGTTTACCTACACGCGAAATCTACCAAAGATATTTGGAATACTCTTGATAAGAAATATGGTGTATAAGATGCCCGAATTAATAAGTACACCGCAAAGCAATTTCTTGACTTTAAGATGGATGTTCCAAATATGTGGTAGAGCAATCCTATGAATTAACTATCTTTTACTATGAATTGGGCCAACGGAGAATGAGTATTACTGAGCGTCTCCAAGTTACTTGTACAATAGACAAGTTCCTTCATTTATGAAAAACTCTTATCTCTTAAACGTAAGATTGAAGATATAACCATGAAAACCTTGATCTCTGCTATTAGGATATAGGACAACACTTGATAAATGATCTTCGATCTTACTATTGGTTTCTAATTTTCAGTATAAAGCAAATATTGGAGAAGGTCAAAGAACACGTAAGAATCCAGTATACCAGAAGTCTAAATTCAATAAAATTATAACTATATATATATATACTAGGAGTGATGCAACGTGCGAGGCACGTTGACCTGTATCACTACAAAATAAATCAAAATAATATAAATATATAGTATATATAAAAAAAACTTAAAACGAATGAGAATAATATATTTCATTCAAGTTACAAGCTACTAATTCATGGGTTGCTTGGAGGGGCATTCATGGGTTGCTTGGAGGAGAAGTCGAAGAGGCGAGATTCTTGAAGTGTTGTCGTGGAGAAGAAAGGAAAGGAGATTGCGAGTTGTGTTTTGGGCTGAAATCGACGGGCTGTAGGCATATGAGAAGGGTAATTTTGAGATAAATGAGAGGTTGTTGCGTGAAACTTAAGGGTAATTTTAGAAATTTAAATGTTAAACAATTATTACTATTCATCAAGAATAGGTTTTTTTTAAGTATAAAGATATATGTATATCTTCAGGGATGATAAATCGTACGGAAATTTGTTCGTTTTAACGTCAGTTGTGAAGAAAAGTTTGGAGGTGATTGTGTTGGCAGGAAGTCAAAAGTGGCCTGTCCTTCTGTATGGTCCTACCCCTACCGGCGCTGGAAAATCAGCTCCTATTAACAAGTTGGCCCGGGATAGTGAAATCGATGTACTATTTCCTTTATTTTCTACCCTTTTTTGATTTAATTGAACACCCCATTAATATACCCTTTTCCTTGTAAGCTTTCTACTATAGTCGTAAAACAGAGAATTTTCCACTATATATAGTTGTTTGGTAAATTAGAATAATTTCTTCTATTGCACGTTAGTTTATATTATATTGCACAAATGGATGATTTAGGCCACGTTTAAATTTAGAGATGAGATAAAATGAGATGAGATTAGTTTAGAAAGTTAAATAAAATATTATTAAAATATAATTTATTATTATTATTATTATTATTTTAAAATTTTAAAAAGTTGAATTAAGATTTAAACAAGTTAAATTGTTCATTATACTTTGTGTGAGAATTTGATAAAGTGCAATAATAATTTTGAGATGAGATAAGCCCATTTCAACTTTAAATTCAAATCGGGCCTTAAAAACAGTTTTTTTTTTCTTCTAAAATTACTCTAATGATAGCAAACATAAAAGATGTGAAGGGAGCACAGTGGAATGGAGAACAAGTTCTTCATGGATTATGTGGTGCACTTGCTTGGGACTGATCATATGAGGGCGTTTGATAGTGAGGCGTAATCCATGGCCGGTAAAAGGTCTATTAATTTTCGTACCTAAGGTGCTGAATAAGTGCATCTTTAGGTACTAATCCGGAGATCAATTCCTCTTTCTTGATACCTCTTTCTTGATAGCTATGGTGCTATTTCTTTATTTTTTAATTTTAAATCTAGGATATATTTAAAGGAAAATGATAGAGGATAGAGAACGATGCTTCCATTTTGACTGATACTTTATTTTTTATTTAATAAATAAGTGATTAGTAAATTAAAGTTTTTTATTACTAAAAAATATTTTAAAATGTTTAAAACATATTTAAAAAATTAAAACTATATATTTAAACTTGTTGGTATATACATAACACCGTTCTCGATAACTACGCTTTGACCATATTTATATAGGGCGGTGTTAAAAGTCACCACTGTATTGCACCGCTCATATGTATAGTTAGTGTAAATTTATTTATTTAATTTTTTGTATTATTTTTTAAATATCCTAAAACATTTAAAAAATTTTATAATATTATTAAATAATATTTACTAAAAAAAGGACAACGGTGTGCACCAATAATATTATTCATTTATATTTGCCAGTTAAGTTGAAAAAAAAAATCATAAACTTTTATCCTTAAGTGCTACAAGACCCTGCATATTAGTTCTATAAAGGAAAAAATTAAGGGCAAACATGACCTACTACTCTATAAAGGAAAAAATTAGTACGACCCTGCATATTAGATCTATAAAGGAAAAAATTAACGGCAAACATGACCTACTACTCTATAAAGGAAAAAATTAGTACGTAGCAGAACAGACTGCTGAGAGGCATGGCAAGAAATTAAGAAGGAAAATTGCCACGTAGAAATAAAAGGCATGCCAAAAATTCCCTCATCTCACACTACAATGGGAGACGTATATCGTTTGAGGCGATCGAATCCACGAGTTTCATGCTATGTACGTGACTAGGTGAATCATAAAATGAAGCATCGTGGGACGTATAAATCGAAGGCAAAGGAATTGATCAGCTCAAAAGGGTTGACGTGGGAAAGAAGGTGTTGATTCTCAATTCAAGAAACTATTAAGCTAAATTTGATGAACCATACAGATCTATAAGATATTATGACTGATTAAACAAAGCAAGCAAGAAAAGTAAGAAGTAAATCAAGAACACAAAAGTTTATGTGGTTCAGTCCTAATGGCCTACGTCCACGACAGAAACAGCACCATAAGCTCTTTCATTAATCATAGTGGAGATTTACAGACTTTGACCGCAAAATTACAAGGAAGAACCAAGCCGATTACTCTTTGGAGAAACCCTAACCCCAGCCCTCTTCAATCGCCTCTTTGCCTCTCTCTCTCAAATCTATTTCACTTAAGGATGAATCGAATCCGGAATGGAATTGTGCACTTAACTATATATATATACACAGAGACATATTAAAAGACTAAACTACCCCTAAATGAGTCTTCATGCATTTGCCGAATCCTTTAATCTGAACCATTGATCCCCAATGCTTGGACACATCAAATGGTTGATACCTCTAATAATCTCCACCTTGGCAAGCATTTGATCCTTGCACAAGTCTTCAAAACTCAGGTACTGCTCCTGCAATGTTCCCCCTAATGGGTACTTAATAATTATTCATATTTATCAAGTTTAGAGAATGTCTAAACTTGAGTATAGGTAAGGACTTAGTCATCATATCTGATGGATTATTTTCTATAGATACTTTCTCAACTAAAACCTATCTTTTAGCTATCACATCTCTAATAAAATGTAACCTAATGTCTATGTGTTTGGATCTCTCATGGAAAACCTGATTCTTAGCTAAGAAAATTGTGCTTTGATTATCACAAAACACAATTACATCTCCTGTGTACATGCCCAACTCCCGAGTAATTCCCTTCAGCCATATTGCTTCTTTTACAGCTTCAGTCATTGCTATATATTCGGCTTCTGTCGTTGATAATGCCACCACAGGTTGTAAATTTGCTTTCTAGTTTACCGATCCTCCAAACACAGTAAACACAAAACTAGCTAGAGATTTTCTAGTATCAAGATTACCAGCATAGTCTGAGTCCACAAAACCTTGAAGATTGGCTCTAATCATTACATTTTCACCAAAAACTAGTCCTAGATTTTTTGTTCCAGACAAATATTGAAAAATAGATTTAAGTGCATGCCAATGTGGTTTACCCAGATTACTCATGAATCTACTAACCATGCTTACAGCATAGGTTAAATCTGGTCTGGTAGAGACCATTGCAAACATGAGACTACCATACTAGCATATGAAATTTTGTCCATAAATTGTTTTTCTTCATCTATTTTTGGTTTTTGGTCTATGGACAGCTTAGAGTGTTGTCCAATAGGTGTTGTTACAGATTTCAGCTTACTCATATTAAATATGTCCAGTACCTTAGAAATATATGACTTTTGAGATAAGAAGAGCAGCCTTTTAATCCTAACTCTTGTTATCTCCATCCCTAGAATTCTTTTAGCAGCCCTTAGGTCCTTCATCTCAAATTCAGACTTAAGCATTTCTTTAACAGAATTAAGTTGGGATTTATCTTTGCATGCCACTATCATATCATCCACATACAACAGTAAAAAAATTGGATCTTTTTCAAGCTGTTTATAGTACATACAGCTATCATAATTGCTTCTGTCAAAACTTATATTAATCATGTGATTATCAAACCTTTTATACCACTGTCTTGGGGACTGTTTAAGTCCATATAATGATTTCTTTAATAAACACACTTTATTACTAGCCTCTTTATCAAGGAAGCCTTCAGGTGGTTGCATATATAGAGTTTCTTCTAACTCTACATGCAAGAAAGATGTTTTGACATTCAATTGTTCCAATCTTGATTTGCTACAAAGGACAGTAAGAGTAGTATGGAGGTATGTTTGATCACAGGTGAGAAGATTTCAGTGAAGTCCACTCCTTCTCTTTGTGGAAACACTTTAGCCACTAGCCTAACCTTGTACCTAGGTAGTTCTACCCCAGGGATTCTCTCTTTCCTCTTATAAATCCATTTGGATCCAATCAATTTCTGTTTTTCAGGTTTATCAACTAATTCCCAAGTTTTATTCTTTGTTAAAGATTCTATTTCCTTCTGCATGGATAACAACCATTTATCAGCCTCTCTGCTGGATATTGCTTCCTTAAAAGACCTAGATTCTAATTCTATAACTTCTTCAGCCATAGAGAATGCAAATGCAGTCATATCAGCATGCCCATATCTGAGAGGTGGTCTTATGGTCCTCCTCTCTCTATCTCTAGCAAGCTGGTACGTATCTATGTTTGTTTGAGTTTCTGGCAGAATGTCTTCATTATTATCCCGTTGGTTACTGACCATAGAGGGACTGTAAGGCTGCTCCACCTCAAGCTATGTGTGGTTAGGGGTATGATGACTACTCAGTGATTGTGTTTCTGAGTGTCCAGACATTGTAATTTCATTGAAAGTAATATCCCTACTAACTATGAATCTTTGTCTTCCTGGTTCATTAACCCACAGTTTGTACCCTTTCACTCATTCAGGATATCCCACAAAAATACATTTTAAAGCCCTAGGATTGAGTTTATCAGTTTTGGTGTGTGCATAAGCAACACAGCCAAAAACCTTTAAATGTTCATATCTAGGAGGTTTTCTTGTCCATACTTCTTGTGCAATTTTAAAACTTAAAGTAAAGGATGGGCTCTTGTTAATTAAATAGGCTGCTGTTACAGCAGCTTCAGCCCAAAAATTTTTAGGAGTCCAGATGTTGCTAACATGCACCTAACCCTTTTCAGAATTGTTCTATTCATTCTCTCAGCAATTCCATTTTGCTGAGATATCTCCCTTACAGTCTTGTGCCTACCTATACCTTCTCCTTTACAGAATTCATTGAATTCACCAGAGAGATATTCTAGGCCATTGTCAGTTCTAAGTCTTTTAATTTTTCTGTCTATTTGATTTTCAACCAGTAGTTTCTATTCTTTAAATTTGTTAAAGGTGTCATTCTTATTTTTCAGAAAATAAAGCCAAACTTTTCTGAAATAGTCATCAATAATAGACAGAAAATACCTTGCTCCCCCATGGGAGTTTACCTTTGCAGGCCCCCACAGATCTAAGTGTATATAATCAAGTGGCTGTTTAGTATGATGTTTAGCTTTACCAAATTTTACCCTAGTTGATTTTCCAAACACGTGCTCCTCACAAAAAGGTAAAATACCAAGGTTCCCTTCTCCCAACAGTCCTTGTTTTTCTAATTCTATTAGACCTTGTTGGCCTATATGGTCTAGTCTCCTATGCCAAGTAAGGATCTTGTTCTCAGGTCTATGTTGTACAGCAGATGCCTCTGGTTGCACAGTTTTACCAAGAAGGTTGTATAGGCCATTCTTGATAGTCCCCTTCATGACTACTAGTGCCCCCTTAGAGACTTTAAGAACTCCTCCCTCAGATCTGAATGTATAGCCCAACTGGTCTAACATTCCAAGAGAAATTAAATTCCTCTTTAACTCAGGTATGTATCTTACATTATTGAGTAATCTTTCAATCCCATCATGCAGCTTTAACCTTATAGTACCAATCCCTTGGATCTTACATGACTTGTTATTATTCAAGACTACATATCCACCATCTAAGTCTTTAAAGGTCTCAAAGTGAGATCTCTGGGGGCACATATGAAATGAGCACCCTGAGTCTAGGATCCATTCAATTCCTAGATCCATCTCTGAAATGTTTAGGGCTTCTGCACTATCATAGCCATCCGAGACTATTGCTACCTTACCTTCTTCACTGTCTTTGTTGCCTTGAGACTGTTTCCTTTTAGGACAGTCTCTCTTAAAGTGACCCTCCTTATGGCAATTGAAACATTTTAATTGCTTTCTTTTAGATTTAGATCTTGACTTATTATTCCTTTTTTTGTGACTCTGTTTCTCAGACCTTCCCCTCACATTCAACCCTTCCCCAGTTTCAGTCTTAGCTTTAGTCTTATTCTGGAGCTCTCTTGCAAGGAGTATGGACTACACTTCCTCTAGGGTTAAACTCTCCCTCGGTTAAACTCTCCCTCCCATACAGAATAGTTTCTTTAATATTTTAGTAGGAAGAATCTAACGAGTTTAACAACAATATAGCTTGATCTTCATCATCTATACTTATGTCTATATTTGCAAGATCCAAGATGATTTTATTAAAACCATCAAGATGTTCATGAATCGATGTTCCTGGGTTCATCTTGAATGTATAAAGGCTTGTCTTTTTACACAGTCTATTAGCCAAAGACTTGGTCATATACAGTGACTCAAGTTTAAGCCATACACCTGCGGCCGTAGCCTTTTTGGCCACCTCCCTTAATACATTGTCACCAAGACACAATATTATTGTACTGTGTGCTTTCTGTTGAAGAGATGATACCTCCTTTTCTGAGGAGGGAGAAGAATATTTTTTCTCCTCCTTAGTCAAGGAGATGGCATCCTGGAGCCCTTGTTGCACAAGAATAGCTCTCATCTTCATCCTCCACAAGCCAAAATCGTTTTGGCCCGTGAATTTCTCAATATCAAATTTAGTGGCCCTCATCGAAACCTGACTCTGATACCACTTGTTGATTCTCGATTCAAGAAACTATTAAGCTAAACTTGATGAACCACACAGATCTATAAGATATTATGACTGATTAAACAAAGCAAGCAAGAAAAGTAAGAAGTAAATCGAGAACACGAAAGTTTACGTGGTTCGGCCCTAATGGCCTACGTTCACGATAGGAACAGTACCATAAGCTCTTTCATTAATCACAGTAGAGATTTACAGACCTTGACAATGAAATTACAAGAAAGAACCAAGCCAATTCCTCTTTGGAGAAACCCTAACCTTAGCCCTCTTCAATCGCCTCTCTCTCTCAAATCTATTTCACTTAAGGATGAATCGAATTCAGAATGAAACTGTGCACTTAACTATATATATACACAAAGACATATTAAAAGACTAAACTGCCCCTAAATGAGTCTTCATGCATTTGCCAAATCCTTTAATCTGAACCATTGATCTCTCCAATGCTTGGACACATCAAATGATTGACACATCTAACAGAAGGAAATTTATAAATCGAGTAACAGTTTGGGGTAAATAGGTCCATTAATTATATTGGCGAATAAAGAGCTATAAGCCGCGATTAGAGGCCGCGGCCATGAATGGTGACGACTAAGATCTTGGTAAGGCGTTCTCAAGATGAAAACTTAGATGCGAATTTGCAAAAAGCAATCTTAAGCGAGATACTCATGCCGAATGAAGGAAAAGCCGAGTCGTGCTAGACTGCTAGCAGAAAAGCCCTACCATAACGTACGGGGCACTTAAGTACTCATACAAATTCCCGACTAAATTGTTATTAAAGTTGCTTCATTATCGGATAAGGGAGATCGAGATTAGTCTTTTGTAACCTTATAAGCATGGAAAGTATTCCCACTAGGTCCGGGAGCCTTTTATTTTTAGTCCGTATGAACTTCAAGTTCAAATTACATGATAATTATCAGTTTGGTGCAGGTCCCGCGAGTGGCAAAACACAAGCCGGCCATCCAAGTCTTCATGCATATATAGTAAAGAGAAAAGCAATTCACAAAAGCCTTTCAGAAGTTACAAACTTGTACATTCGTCAAAATATACTACAATATCAGGAGGAATCTGTAAAGACGAAACGTGCCATATGGAAGGAGAACCACACAAGCCAGCATGAGATCTCATGTTTCCCCAAAGGCTTCTCTCTTCATCAGTATGCCTCCTGCTCCCCCTGTCCATTATTCAAATACCAAAATCAAACCAGAAATACTGATTAAGAAATAAATTACAAAGCCCCAATTACGCGCGCGTAGGAACATACATGTAATTTGGGAATAGGAATACATCGAAATATATGTGTATATATAATATAATTATAGGTGGGCGGAAATGGTAATTAAGACACTCACTTTCTTTGGGGTGACGAACTGCACGAACTTGTGCTTGCCTTTGCTACCATTGGGAGACTTCTGTTGATGATCACTCGCTCCTGATCTATACCTCTTGATTTGCTCTCTCACAAACCTCTCATATAAGAAAGCTGCCCCTTGGAACTGTGGCAGAACAAGCCATACCACAAACAGTAGCTTCACATCGTACCAAATGGGTATCCTACAATTAATATGTTCAAACCCAGAAAAAAAAAATGGTTAATTTAAATGTTTTACGTAAAAAATTACATTGCTTGAGATGCAAGTATGGAATTTTTGTTACCACTCCAAAATGGGTTGGAGAAGCATCTCCATGAGAGTGAGAAATGAGTACAAGATCCAATACGCAAGCCACTGTTGGTCATCCAGTTTTGAGGTGCTCTCTATGGCCATCACTGATGCATATCTGGAAAAACGAGTTGCATATATAACTTAAAAGAAGAATATACATCATTTATATTTCAAGCTTCTTAATTAACTGAAAGAAACAATTAGCTGTATCAAAACTCAGAAAAAGAGAATCATATACTCACAAGGGGTACAGCAACATCAGCACTGGCCTGCATAAATGATCAATAACAGAAACTTAAGAGTTATCTTGGGGGCAATATTTCTAAAATCAGAAATATAGTATAGAAATTAACACACAAAATCTTACCCGGAAAGTGAATGAAGTTGAGTGATCAACGTCCACAATTTTCCCATTATCCTTTTCCTCCTGTGCTTTGGGGTGAGTTTCTAAAAGAGAAGAAAGGAATGCGGAAGCAAACAGAGAAACTTGTTTTCGAAAAAGAGTAAAGTGAACAAGTTTGAACCTAAGGAGAGAAAATAGTTTAGACTTCAGATCCACCGAGACAAAAGACGTCAAGCGGCAAAAGGCCGGTGATGTCGAGACTTGGTGGGTTAGTTAAGTAGGAACAAAGTCAGGACACGTGGCAGGATATGAGAGAGCATCGGTTCTGCCTTGGACGTGTCGAACTAGATTTTGCACCGTCCAAGACAGTGTGTCTTAATCCACCTTATTAATTATCATATTATATAAATGGATTTGTGCCTTTCCCCAAGCGCAAGGCACGTGTTCATGCTTTCGATGTGCATATCGGCATATGTAGGTCGGTCACGTAACATGTGGCATCAGAGGAAGGGCAACTTCCCAAATTTGATTACGAGGGACGATACATCATAGTACACGCATAACCTAATCTTCTAATTAAGTCGGCCACGTGGTGGGTTATTGTACGTCTATTTCTCTCAATTAAGCCTGTTGTACGGTGATATAGTGATCCAAGCAAGGAAGATAACTTTTTTGTTTCCAAGTAACATGAAGTTTTGGCCCCAGCTAAAAGAGAATTTACCTGCTAAAGTTTATGTCCTTGCGATCTTATTGGATAACCCTCGTTTGGATTCGGAAGTGGGTTGAGCTCATCTCAACTCACTTCCATTTCATCATTATATTTTTATAATTTTTATACAAAACACAAATTCCTATACACCTTTTTCAAATCCCAATACACCTTTTTCAAATTTCAACACATCTTTTTCAAATCTCAAAATAATAATAATATTAAAAAATAAACAAAACTCATTTCAATTCATCTCAACTCATCTCATCTCCGAATCCAAACGGGGCATAAATCTATTTGAAAGTTAAATTGTTCACTAATAGAATGAGAATTAAAAGTCAAAGATTCATAAACAGATAATGTAATAAAAAGAAGAAAATACAAGATTTAACGAGATAAAAGTTGATTTCGATGGGGATCTAAATGAGTAAATCTATTAGAGGATGCATTATATTGTTGATGCAATTTTCAGGCGGGGGAAGGAGGCGAACATGATGATCATCGAATGCCTGATAGTGATTTGAAGTTAATACGGTATTTGGATGACCATACATAATGTAAATGATAAATAAAACATATAAAATATAAAAAAAAAAGGAGACAGAAATTTATACGTCGAACCAATTAGGAGATAATCATTAGATTAATCTTTTTTAGGTGCGATTCATTCTTCTCCAATGCAGCATACAACTTTTTAGTGTATTGCGATTTCCAAGTCTGTTTGTTCTACTCCCTCAGTATTATGACACGTCTTTATGAAATAATTTCGATTAAAAGAAAAAAAAAAGGGCGTTAAGGAAACACTCATCGTGCAACCCTAGACACTGTAAAATCTTTTTTCAAATCAAATATGCTCCCTTCTCTAGTCAAGAGATACAAACAAGTAAAAGTCTACGTCCACCAATCATTTGTGGACAAAATTCATTATATTTGATGATATTATAGTTTCTCATATATAGTCTCACTTAGCTCTCAATACAAGGGACAAAAAAGGGGAGGGGGTTGAAGAAGATGATGTCATTGTCGAAATCTAAAGAGAGTGATCCCAAGCAAGAGAGTGTAGAGAAGACGCAAGGGAGCGTATATCCTATATATCCTCACGTTTGAAGTGGTTCATTCTTTTTTTAAATAGAGGTCTTCATATGTAACAATCACGATTTTTAATTAAATATATTTATTTCAGTTATTTTTATAATTGAATTTTATTAGTATCATTATTATTACAGATTTTAATTCTTAAATTTATTTCCTTATAAACCTCCAGATTATGAGCCGTTTCAATACGTTTCAATTCCTCGGACAGTCTTTTTGATTTGTGGAGACGTTACAATGTGAGAGCCGAATCATTTCATTTATATTTCATATTCTCTGTGATTTGGCAAAACAGAAAATCCTCATTCCCTTCATTCGTGATTTTTGATTTATAGCATCAAGAAAATTTTACTTTTCTCATAATTACCTTCCTACCATATGCTGAGTTTGGGTGTACTACAAAAAAAACCCCTAATTATCGGCACATATCCCTCTACGCCGGTAAACTGTACATTTGTCGATGTTTACATAAATGTTGGTAAAGTAGAGCTGATTTAGCGGCATATATTATTGTCGGTTATATATATGCTAGAATCATAGTCTGTTATTGACGTTTCATTTAAATGCTAGTAATTAAATATACATTTACCAGCATTTGCATAAATGTCGATAAAGCAAAGAGAATTTAGCAGCGCTTATATTAGTGGCGCTTATTTATGTGTCGGTAAAAATGAATTATTGTTAGAGTTTAATATCTACGTCGGTAAATAAAATATAATCCTGACGTTTACATTGTTACGCCAGTAATGAAATATAATTTTGCCGGCGTTTATAAAAAATGCAACAAATTTATTATTTATGCGCCGGCAAATATTAAGTTTCCCAACATCTATACCGCCAATTTATCACTTCTCAACTTTAAACTTTAGTTTAATTTCATATATTTTTATTAGTTTTAGGTTTCATTGTCATTGTCATTTTTATTTTAGATTTAAAGAAATTATCCAATTATGTTAATTAATTATATTTTTATTAATGAAATGATTCAATTGTATTAATTAATCTGAATTAAGTAATTAAATAGTTGTAAAAAAATTGTATGTATATTATTATCCTCAACAATTACACGTTCCTTCTAATATTATAGTTTTAAATTCTCTTGACTTATTTATCTCCTAAATTTAGACTCTTCATCTTATAAAAATTGTTGAGAATGTATTATTTGAAGATTACCCATTTCCACAAGATTTCGTCAAAGTTAGTAATGAAACAGAATGAATAATATTCAAATGTTGAGAGTGAGATAATTACAAAAAGAGGAAAAAAAAGGGGATATATATTTTCAAATGTATATATATCAACTAAACTCACTCAATATAACGCTTCCAATAAGATTAATACATTAATATTTTAAAATCAAATTTCCTTTTAAACCACGTAACCCACGCATACAGCTATTATCTTCCCCAATCCCCTGCATGAACTTAGCTAGGGTTGCCGCACCAATCGCACCTCACATCGCCTCACATCACCTCACATCGCCTCACATCACCTCACATCGCCTCACATTGCTATATACCACCACATCTCCATGCCTCTGCTGCATTAACCACCAGTTTGCATAGAACCGGCCAGAAATACATTGAGCATCCTTTGTTTTGCTCCCATAAAACAGAGCACCTCCATAGCAGATCACCAAACCGAGAGCCACGCATCACATGCCTTGCAACAGTGAGGCCACGCCGCCGCTGCCAGCTGCAACAGAGGACGCCGGATAATTTTTTGTACACCAACATCAAACACTTCCGTAAGTTAGACTTCTCTTTTATGAGTAATCAAACATATATATGTGCTTTGTGTGCGTGGGAAAAGTATCAAGCTTGCCGCACAATCCACCTTATCGTCTTCGCAAATTTGAAGCCATGTAACTAATTATATTTTACGTTTATCTCATGTAATTCATGTAACAACATGCTCTATATATATTCAATATACGGTGGCCTCTAATTATTATTGAAGAGGCACTTTCACATAAACAACAATCTCTTTAATTCTTCACCTTGCACCCATTTGGTCCATTTTGGTTTATTAGTTATGATCTTGAGAACTTTAGAATTGGGAAAGAAGTATAAAAAGTATGGTTTGCTGTAACACCTTTTTAAGTATCTTAAACTATAGGAATAAAAATCTACTCAAGTTTCAACCATATATATTGAAGCGATGCAAGCAATTAATAGGAAGAAGAAAATTGGAAAAGGTAGATGGTTTATAATTGGTTAGCTTTGTATTAACTCTGATAATTATATTTCCTCATGATAGACATAAATGTTAGGATACCTATATCAAAACATACAGAAGAATGAGTAGCACACCAAAACAAAGAAGGAGGTGAAAGAGGAGTAAAAGGGTAAGAAGAAGAAGAAGAAATAAAAAAGAAATTAGATCTCATGTCACTTCCGTTTCATATGTTATATACTTGTCTCAAGCTGTCCCTTTATTTTAGAAATAAAAAAGAAATTAGACATTCTAGCAAGCTAAGCTAGTTTGAATATGATCATGAGGTACTCAAATGAGTACTATTAATATTATTGAATTACGAGGTAGTACTGAAATGAGTAGTCGTGAATTTCTTTAACAAATAATTGCACGTAGTTTGGCTGCAAAAAGCCAAACAAAAAGATAAGAAAGTGGAAGAAAATAAAACCTAACCTCTATTTATGCTACAGTACTTAAATTGAATTTGAGTGGAAGAAAAAGCTTATCTTTGGGCTTAGGAGCAGACAGATTAACGAAGAGAAGAAATCTACCTCCTAATTAAGTCCTGTGAGTGGTATAATTTCTATTTTTCTTTAGAATCTTTTAAATTACTTATGTTCAGATTTTAATGTCTATCTTCATGTTTTAGCAAAAATTTTATGTTTATTTACGTGCAAAATTTAGAGTATACTTTTTTATACATGTCTAACTAAATTTTCAATTAAGGTTGAGGATGACAGTTTATGATTTTCAAAACTTTAGTAGTTAATTCTCTATTAATAATTTATTCATTGTTAGAGTAATTTGCACATTTTATTCTCATTAGTTTATTGAATGAATTATTTTTATTTTGATTAATTGATTGTTTAGTTCTTATTTATTATATTTCTTAATTTAAACTTGAGGGACGTGATACATGTGTTGTGGGTGTTTGGGTTTTGCAATTTGTACTATTTGCATTGCAGTACCCGAACACTTTCCCTGATCATGGAGTTACATAGACTTCAACATTACATCTACCAATTCTCTGTTCATTTTTTATGCGCATACTTTCTGAGATGCATTGGTTCATTAGCATTAATTCCCTTTAATACAAATAGTATATATTATAGGTCTTTTAGCTAGATCAGTTGTAGTTAGTATTTTTTTCCATCCCAATTCATTTTCTTTTTTATTAACAGGTCCATCTAAATTTTTATATAACTTTATTTCTTAGCTTCCTTACTACACTATCATTGAACTCAATAGCAACATTGATAAGAGTTGGATGACAATGCGTCAAAAAATGAAAGAATATGTTGATGGTGTTAATGAGTTTTTAAGGTTTGCAAGTGACAACATGGGTATTGATGGACTAATCTGTTGTTCATGTAGAAAGTGCAGCTTATCTAAGTATTTCAAGGTCAGTTTGGTGCAAGACCACTTGATTTACTACAGAATTTGTCAAGGTTACACAACTTGACATGCTCATGGTGAGAAGATAAACTCTACACCCAATGTTAGTACTAATACCCCCGTTAATGATGAGCAAAGCCAAGAATGATCTAATGAGATGCATACAATGTTACGAGATGTTTTTCCTATGTTTGGATCTGGAGTGGTTGGAGGTGGGCTTAAAATGGGTGTGGAAGCTGAAGCGGTAGATGAAGATTCTCAGGGACCCAATGAGGGTGTTCAATAGTTTTATAACATGTTGAAAGATGCCGATAAGCCATTATATGAAGGGTGTACAAAACATAGTAAGTTTAGTGCTATTGTACATTTATGGAATATGAAATGTTTAGGCGGATGGAGTAACAATATCTTTGCAGAATCGTTATCTAAGAATATATATGAGGCTAAAAAGTACATGAGTGACTTAGGGCTTGAATATGTAAAGATCCCAGTATGTCCTAACGGGTGTATGTTATTTTGGAAGAATAATGAAAACAGAGAAACATGCTTGTTTTGCCAAACTTCAAAATGGAAGCAAAATACTGACACAAATAGAAGGAATAAAAGAAGCCCATCCAAGGTTTTGCGTTGGTTTCCTTTGAAGTCAAGATTACAAAGACTTTTTATGTCATCGAAAACTTCTTCGCACATGAAGTGGCATGTTGAAGGTCGAACAGATGATGATGTATTACGACATCCGGCTGATGGGATAGCTTGGAAGACGTTTGACTTACAACACAATGATTTTGCATCTGACCCACGCAATGTCAGACTTGGATTAGCCGCATATGGATTTAATCCATTTGGTAACATGAGCATTTCTCACAGTATTTGGCCAGTTATGCTCATACTTTATAATTTGCCTCCTTGGATGTGCATGAAACGATCGACTTTCATGTTATCATTGATAATCCCAGGCCCATCTTCACCCTCTATGAAAATAGATGTGTACCTCGAGCCTTTAATAGAAGAACTAAAGGAATTATGGGAGGTGGGATCACTAGCCTATGACGCCTGCTCTAAAAGAATGTTTATGATGCATGCAGCCTTAATGTAGACAATCAATGACTTTCTTGCATACGGTGATTTGTTTGGGTGGAGTACGAAAGGTCATTTTGCGTGTCCTTATTGTATGAATAATACATGGTCTAAGTGGTTAAAAAATGGAAAAAAAGTTTCATATATGGGACATAGAAGATTTTTACTGATATATCATAGGTGGAGAAAACAAGCTAGTGCATTTGATGGTACAAAAGAAACTAATCATCCGCCTGTTGTGCCAAACGGAGATGAAATTATGAGACAATTAGACAATGTTGAATATGTTGCCAACATGCAGAAAAGAAAAGGACCAGCGAACATAATGATCTTGACATGCAATCCAAATGGAAGAAGCGCAGTATTTTCTTTGACCTACCATATTGGAAAGGAGATTTGTTACGACACAATCTTGATGTAATGCACATAGAGAAGAATGTTGATGATATAGTTGGCACATTGTTGAACATGGATAATAAATCAAAGGATAATTTGCAGGCACGCCTTGACTTGAAAGAGATGGGTTTGCGACCAAAGCTTCACCCTATTCCTAAAGCTTCTAACAAGACATATTTACCTCCAGCTTCTTTCACAATGAGTAATGTGGAGAAAGATTATTTTTTAAAGATTATTAAAAATGTAAAAATGCCAGATGGTTATGCCTCAAACGTTTCCCGTTGTGTTAAACTTCAAAAACGTACTATAGAGGGTATGAAGAGTCATGATTGTCATATACTAATGTAGCAAGTTCTACCAACTGCATTGCGCAAGTCCATATCCAATAAGGACTTTGTTCTAAGACATTGCGCAAATGCATTATTTAGGGAAATTTTTTTTAAGACATTGCGAGTAGAAGATTTAGACCAATTAGAGTCTAAAATACCCTCCATATTGTGCCAATTAAAGATGATCTTTTCACCCGGATTCTTCACTATTATGGTGCATTTGATTGTGCATTTTAGTTGCTGAATGCAAGCTTGGTGGGCCAGTTCATTATCGATGGATGTATCCTGTAAAGAGGTATCTTATAATTAGTATATCTAATATTAATGGTTTTATACATAACTGTGGCACAATTTCTTTGGAAACGACATAAGATTTGTTATCATGTTAGGTATTTACATCGACTTAAATTTCATGTGCGTAACAAAGCTGCACTGGAAGGCTCTCGGGGTATTTACACTTGCTGCATTGTAACTCTCGAGGTTTTCGCCTACTTTTCTTTCGCATGAAATTTTCTATGTCGCACAATAACAAACTATAAAGTGAAGTTGTGAAAGTAGCAATAAGAGGTAAATGATTTAATCACAAATTAGGATAATCAAAGTTAACTAACTATATTATTATTAGAACAAGTTCTTTAGTAGCCGTTTTTATGTACCACTCATGTCATATGCATGCATTTCATCAAGCACAACTTATGATCATGCTAACACTACAACATAATGGAGTTTTTAAGACCAAAATATCATTTCAGGACTAGCTGCTGTGGCTAATAAGTGCATATAACACGAACGACCCTCCTCTCAAATAAAAAAAAGCGTTTGCCACAAATTTTCATGAATTCACTATTTGTTGCGGTAATAAAATGCTTTTGTGGTGAGTTCTGATCGTGGGAAAAAGAATTCCCTACAAAACAAAACAAATAGTCTTGTGCGCACGCGATTTCCTTCCTTCTAATTCTATTCGAGAACCAACCGTACACCCCCCCCCGGTGAAATCCTTCCTTGGTTCTCTCTCACGACTCTGCACATCACGTGGCTTCTCCACCCTCGCGCAGCCGTCTTCAACCCCCAACCTCACCGCTGGCCACCATCAACTCCTCTTAGCCCGGAGACCATACCTTAGCCACCACAACCCCTCACGGCATCCCACCTCCCTCCCGAACCCTCTTTCAATTTAGGCCCATCTTCATACTCAAATCCTAAATTCCTAATTCTCTCGCTCTCGATTTTCTCAGCCACACCCGCACTACCTATGTCTCACTACCAGCCACACTGCTGCGAGCAGCAACCACCACGAGAAGATTGAAGCTGTTGAATAACCACAACTCTCTCTCTCTCTCTCTCTGTTTGTCCTTTTTCTCATAGGTATGTTTTCCTTTTTCTCTCTGTTTGGGTTTTGTAGAAATCATTTGAATCTCTGTGCATTTTTATAGTACCATAATCGGACGAGACTGTGGATTTTTTCGATGCTCACAAATTGTCTGCCTGTGTGGAACGCCCTTCGAAACGAATCTTTCAAGTCTGAACCCCAACTTTCCTTTTTCACGGAGGTATGATTTTCTAAATCTGTTGGGTTTTGTAGAAATCGTTAAGGTATTTTCGATTTCATTTTTTATTGTGTTGGTTTTTGTCTAAGTTTAAGAGTTGAGAAATGGATTTGATATTGCAGCTGCAAAATGAATATCTCTTGACTGGATCGGCTCTCAGTTTTTTTCTCTTGTTGTTGCCTATAGATTTTTTTTTTTTTGATAAGTAAAAGGAGGGGGTGCAACACGAGCCTATAGATTTTTTTTCTTTTGGATCTAAAACGTGAGTTTAATGCTGCGATTTTTTGTTGGAGATAAGTAGTGGTGGGTAGATATATGACATGATATTTTGATTGTTACATTTTGATGGTTGTGTGGTATTGGGTACTGATTGTTTAACATATGTTTGATTGGGTTGGTAAACTTGACAGGCTCCAGGTATAGATATAGAATTAAAAATCGATATTTTGACCTTTTAAACACGTGGAAATGAAAGGCTCTAATTATGAGTTAGTGAATTTAAGATTTTTCTGCATGTACTCTTACCATTTTGCATTTTTATTTATGTTTATCTGAAGTTATTAGTTTACAAGTCATTTTCTTTAATTGAAATTACCAAATGCATTAATGTAGCACTTGCTTTTATCTGAAATGTGTATTTCTGGAAGGTGCTATTCTTTGTGATTTTAGGGTTTTACTGTTTTTATCATTCATACTTTTACCAATCTAGTTCTTAATCTCATAATGTGATGTTTTTTACAAACTCTGGTTGATCAGAGAAATACTATATTTACTTTTCTATCAGTTGTTAAGATATTATGATGTAATTCCTTGATTTATGTTCTACTGATTTGGCAGTCAGATTTGAAACTAAAGAAATTCCCATATAATCAAGAACTCACTAGTGTTCCTTGTGATATAATGTGATATAATGTGATGTTTTCTTGCTATTTCCATACCAATTACTTTTTAAGTGAGACTTTTTGTCTTTATTTTTTTTAACATATATATATATATTTCAAATTGTGTTGTGCAGCTCTTCTATCAAAGTGCCCTCCAATGTTTTTCTACCTTTGGGTTAGTTATCTTCTGCTTCACTTCTTTAAGCTCTATTTTATCTAGGTTTTAAAGATAGCAAAATCTTATGTTTATGTTTGATGATTGTTACTCTGGGTTATATGAATTCTGCTATCCTTTTTTTATCATTTCTATATTTATTTTTCAAAGGTTTGCAAGACACCAAGTGTATTGGGTTATCAAAAAAAAAAAGTTTACAAAGGTTGTTGTGTTGGTGTTCCTCTTTTATCCATCCTGTATACTTGGGTTATAGCTTGTGTTAAATAAAATTTTCTATTACTTATCCAGAAAAGGTCACTGTGTTGCTCACATTCCAACTCTTTGATTGCTTTTAGCAACTTCGAATATTGAGTGAAAATTAGATGTTCAAATCCTTGTGTTTGCGTTTTGTGTCAAACAAGGTATCTTGGTTTTTCTTCATATTATCAATTGCCTGCTTGCAAGATGATGATGAGGCTGATACTGTTGGTTGTTGCACATTGAAAGTAGAGAATGTTAAGGCAGTAGCCCCAAACACGTTGGAGGTATCGTGGAATAAGTTTAGAAGTTTTAAACCATCCTAGATAGTTCCTTGCTCATACTTTATTTCTAGTGATAACCAGGAAACTCTGTTTTTGATAAATTCAGTTTAACTTCCTCAGTAAAGATTCAATTAGATACAAAAATAAAGTTAAAGTCGAGCATACTGTTTACAAGGCAATTATATAGTTTCAAGCAGACAAGTAAATTGGATATTCATTTTAGGGGGTATATAACTGATAAATGTTTATGATATGTAACATCCCAATCCTAAATTTGTGATTTATTTACTTATTTATTTATTGAATTATTTTATGTATTATTTATGCAATTCCCTTATATAGCATTTTCTTTTGATCTCTCAATTTTTTTTCATATTATCATAGATTCTCTTATATTATTGCTAGTAATATTAGTTTTGATCGAATTATATGAGATTAATAAATATTTATATTTTAAATGTGAATTTTATTATAGATAAGATTTTAATTATAATTGTTAATATTTTTCTTTTATAAAAGAGGTAGAATTTATTTTGAGTTAAAAGTCTTTATAGTATAAGTTATGTCTATATTATTTTAAGAAGACCTATTATCTACTTTTTTTTTTTTTTTTTTAATTATGCTCCGAACACTGTCACCATTTTTACCATGCACGTCTCATGCACATCCCTTTACCACTAACGTTCTTTTCTTTTCCAAAGATCTCTACAATCACAGATATGTATTTGCATAGGGCTTTGCTAGATATAGTCGAGATGTCCAAACAAGAAGCAAACGGACAGTATGTAAGAGGAATAAAAAAAAATAAAAAAGATAGTCATCGGTCACAGTTTCTCTTTCTCTCTCTTCTCATTCTTCTTCATACCCATGGTTCTAACTACAGAAAATCTGGCATCCGAAATCATGTACAACAGATTCCTGAAAAATCCTAAAGATTTAAACCTGATTTAACTAAGCCAATGCTTAATTTAAACTTGAAAAAATCCTTAAGATTCTTCCAAACTCGTATATTTTTATTATTTAAACTCATGTATAACAAATCCCTGGAAATCACTAGAGAATATATGTGACCCTCTTCGCATACGAGGAAGCTGATGAAATTTTGCAGGTTGCAGGGTATCCAAGACATGTACAAACTTATCTAGAAGTTTTGTTTCACTCTTCAAATATTGATTCTATATTCACCAAGTCTGAAAATCCGACTCCCATCTTTTAGTGCAGGTAGTGATTGAGGTATTTTATGGTTATGATGTCATTTAGAGAAATCCTAGCTTGACGAGGAACAAAACGTGAAAGGCAAATCAAAACACCATTTTTCCCTTTAGTCTTCGTTTTGCTTAAACTCTCAAATTTTTCTTTTGCTCTTTATCTTCATGTGGGAGTGCCTCTGGTCTTCATTTTTGTCATATGCTCTGACCCACCTACAACGCTGGCCATTTACGATTCCTAACTAGCTCTTAAACCCAATGCATCCACTCTTGAATTCTTGATAAAACGTAGAACAAAAAAATATAAGAACAAATAAAACATTTGCCGATAATTGATCAAATCTCAACAAACTCAAAAAAAAAAAAAATACCAACAAAACTATCATTTTCCTTTGTCTCTTTCTAAATGACAAGAAGAGCAAAATCCTGTTGGTTAAGACCCAAAAAATCTCATTCTGGATGATCTCTGATTTTGGCTTAAGCTGATTTTTGCCTTGTCCACCATGGAGTCCCAACAGGAGTTGAATCTGAAAGAGGTAAATGGATAAACTGACCAAGCTCTTGACAACAAAGAGAGGGAAACGATGTCAAATATATTTATTTTTTTATCAAAAGGTGTGCCGTTTGCACGTCGTTTACCCACCGACGCTTGCAATCAACATTTTCCATTTGGATATAACCAAAAATAATAAGTTTTATTTTCAAACTTGAATTAGTTCCGTTGCCTTCTCCTGACGCGCATAGTCTCAGCCATGCACGTCTCTCCTTATTTGCTTCTAGGGTTCCCACATTTCTCTTTCTCTCTCTCTCTCTACATATATATTCATGCAAGTAGCCTCGTCCAAACGGTGAACTCAAAGCCAACAAACCCCTCACCTGCACTAGTCCGAGATTAGGCAAAGCCAAACCAGGGCTTTTTCCCATGTTCAAAAGCCGCACATCCACGCAAACCACAATCATCTCGCAGAAGCCACCAACCCATGCAAGGAATCCATCCATTGGAGGACACAGCAAACAAGATTTCTTATCGTCGGCAACACTATAAAAATACCCGCAGGGGAATTCCCAACCACACCGACCACCTCTGAGGGCTTCGGACTACCCACTGCCACAGAAATCGCCGACAACCCTATTTTCACCTCACAGCCCTACGTCACCTCCAGGCCGAGAAGCTACTACGCAAAACCAGCTGCCGTGCAACACCCCTCCTCATAGTCCACTGCACAGAACCAGGCCGCACGCAGCAATTGCCACGTTTCACACCTTTCACCAGCACGCCTTCTCCCTCAAAGCCATCTCCACTCACGCTGCTCAGCACATCCTCGTCTCTCCCTTCACTGCCATTGATCAGCCACCAAAAGCACCACATAAGTGTCCCCTGTTTCCGCACCACCAAAAAGAGGATTTTTCCTCCACCCATAGCATGACAGTCTCCTCCTGACCCAGCCACCCCAGGACGTCGGACCACCCTCACATCACCCATTAAACGCCGGCCAGACAAGTCCCGTAGCACCTAGTCCTTCTGGCAAGCCCTCCCCGTCGAAATAACCGTTCCTCTCCCTCTCTGTTTCGATAGCAGAATATCCCTAAACTCTTCTCCTCTCTGGTTCACACCATTGCCTAGGATTACCCAGTGGTGTCGTCGGCCTCCACCCGCCGCCAGATTCGCCGTCACATCTCTCCCTCGGTGAGCATCACTACTTCTTCTCTCCCTCATGTGTTTGTTTTACATAAGCTTCACTGGCTGGTGTATTATGTTTTTATATATGCTTGGTTTTAATGATATAAATGTCCCAATTCAGGATTTCCACAATTATAATATATATTTAAGAGTCTTAAACTATTTTATCAAGTATATATGAATAATTATTAAACTATAACAATACTTTACAAGATTTTATTTTAATATTAAATACGTTAGCCATAATTTTATTAAGCTTTATTTCCTATAGAAAATATTTATAAGAATTTTGATATTAAGTATTATTAAGTTTTTTTTTATGAACTAATCTTAGCTATCGTTTTTTTTTTTTTTTTACTCAAATGAATAAACATTATTTACTAGATTATATTTGAAGGGCTATATATGATATTATTAATGTAATAATTATATGATATTGGTACTTAATAGATTTCTTATAACATTGAATAAATATGTTAAGAATATTTTAAACGTTGTTAATAATTATTAGAGTTCTTATAAAGTTGGGTACTTATGTTAATTATAAGAAGGTAAACCTATTTTAAGGATTTAGATTTACACAACTTATTTGAAAAAATTGAATATAGTTCAAAGTTTTTTTTTTTTTAAGTTTTAATATGTTATTAATATTTTAAATATTTTAAAATATAAGTATTCATTGATTTCTATGTTAAATAGAATATTCATTTAATTATTATATACAAAATAAATTTAATTAAATAGAAATAACTAACTTATTGAATATAGTTTTGATTGTTTAACTAAAACATATTTTTAAAAAAATGTTTTATATGTATTTTATGATATTAATATTTAATGTCTTTTGTATGAAGTATAATTTGTACTATATTATTATTTTCCACGATACATATTATTTCAGTGGAATATTTCAACATGTTATTTTAGAAACGTTAGTGATGATTTAATAACTTCATATAGGTGATGATTTATGAAGGAGAAATTAGGAAACAACGCTACGAGGTAAGTGAATTTGATCATAAAATTAGGATCCTCACATTAGTTTATACTACTAGTAAAGTCAGTTCTTTGGTAGCCATTTTCAAATATCCATCACGTCATGCAAGCATGTCATACAATCATGTCATCAGCATCATGTTTAGACTCAGTAAATTATAGTTATTTATGATAGTATGTATTATGCACATCATGACACATAAATTACATAAGTTGAGTTAAGTTCAAGTATAAGACTAAATCAGATCAGAAATCAATTAAGCAGTTATCCAATTAAATCAGTCAGTTCAAATAGTTCAGCTAACTTTAGTTCAGTAAATCAGTTATCTCAGATGGTCATTTAGATACATGGTACCAATGCATATCAGATCAGGGTGGATGTGTAAGCCACGGACCTAAGCGTGGTCCACCATAGTACGCTAGAGTACTATCAGCGACTCCCCTTGCTGTAGTAGGACATGGGGCCAGTGCACAACCTTGCACACAGGGTTAAGTATGTTGGCCAAACAGTTCAGTTAAATCAGTTCAATTAAATTAATTCACCTAAATCAGTTCAGCTAAATCAGTTAGTAAGTTTAGTCAGATCAGTCAGTTAATTCAAATCAGATAGTTTAAATAAGTAGTCAATTAAATCAGATAGTTCAGTCATGCATAGCATGAGCATTAGCATTTACAATCATGTTTTTCAGAATTCAACATAAGTTTTATGAAAACTTCCTATAGTTATTATCTTACAATGTGGTGGATTCATTACTAAGTCATCGACTTATTTTAGTTATTTTTCTGTTTTTAAAACCACCATAGGTGAAGAAGATGACTAGTGCGAGTAAGCAAGCTAGGAATAGATTGAGCAGTTTATTTGAATTTTCAACATTTCTAGAAATATGTGTTTTATGACACAAGTTTAAATTCAAATATTTTAGTTAATGTTTTGGAAAGACCTCTTTTATTAGAAACTTCAGTTTTGTAAAATAAATGTTATTCAGTTTTGTTATAAAAATGAGATTCTTGTACTGTATTAGAAAAAAGCAAGTGGCATCTCTTAACCTATGGGAAGGGGGTGTTACATGATAAGTGTTTAATGTCTTTTCTAGTCTTTTTGTTTTATTTTCTTGAAATGTTTTTTTTTTTCTTTCAAGGGGATTTTTTGTCCAAATTCCTATTAAGATATATCCCTTCCCCCTTATATTGCTTCATGTTTATGACAATTGAATATAGAAACTAAGGATGAAAATGTTGTAGAGAAAATTGTTGTGTACCAGCATGCAAACAAGGAGGTAAAGACAATTTTTCTTGTAAACATGTTAGGATAATTTAGTTGTTATTTTGAAATTGTTATTAGTATCAATTTGAATCTCCAATATTTGTATATAACTTTTTAGCTTATAATAGGAATTATTTTTATGATTTTTTCATTTTTTTTTTTTTGAAATCTTTTAGTATTTACCATGAAGACAAATTGTAGCAAAAATCTTTTGCCCATAAAAATCTACTTTTTGCCATGAAACTTGTGGCAAATACTATTTGTCCACAAAAGCAGACTTCATTACGGATGACAATGGTAGCCGGATGCTAGCAATCTACACAAACCAAAGTCAGGGCAAAAGATCAATGACCTTAAACCACTATATCGAAGATGATAACAAATATTTTTTAGTGGCAATATGAGTAGCGGGAACAAATTTTTTCCCACAAGATGGTATTGTGGCAACCAACCAATAGCCACTGCACAATAGAGATTTCAATGTATCATTTGCCAAGAAGCCCCTCGTGGCAATAAGGTATCATTTATCACGGGAACTTATACTCGTGGCAAGAAGTAGTATTTGTGGGAAGTTTTATGCCACGAACCTCCCATGGACCAAATTGGTGGCAATTGCTTTATGGCCGCGAAACAAACACAATGCATTAGGTAGTACCAAATACGTGTGCCATCATCATAAATTTTATATAATCAATATCACGTTTAGATTTAGATATTTATAGTCTTTATTCATTAAATATTATGCATATCATGTTGCATAAGACACAAACTATCTTGAATTCAAGTGCAAGATAAGATCGGATCAGTTAATCAGATGGCCTTTCAGTTTAGTTTCATAGTGGATGTGCAAGTCATGGACTCAAGCGTGGTTCACTATAGTATGCCAGAATACTACTCAGCAGCTTCCCTTGCTGCAGTGAAATGTGGAGCGGGTGCACAACCTTGCTCACAGGATTTAGTGTGTGGGTCAGCCAGATTAGAAAGTTAATTAGTTAACTCAGATTAATTAAGACAGTCATGCATAGCATAAGCATCAGCATGATATGACAAGAAAAGGAAGACTAATTTTAGATTATTTCATGTTTTCAAACCACCTAGGTGAGGAAAAGGAAGACTAAGAGTAAGCGGGGCAAGATTAGAAAGGAGCGGACTATTGAACTTTAGACTATATTTATGGTTTTATTTTCATGTAGTTGGTTTGGAACTTGGATATGGCTATGTTTTAGACAATGGTTTTATATTAAACTGGTTTGTTTTCATAGATGAGATGAGATAAAAGTTACAAATAGAATAAAGTATTGTTATAATATATTTTTTTAATATTAGTTTTGTTTAGAGATTTGAAAATTTATTTTAGGATTTGAAAAAGTTGAATTGTTTACATTATTTTATATGAAAATTTAAAAAATGTAATGATGAGTTTGAAATGAGATGAGATGCTTTTGGAAAACAAACAAATCATTGGTTTGTGATGAACAATGTTTGTGAAAAAGTGTTTAGATTGTTCATCACAAAGTATAAATCCAAGTTGTAATTTAAATTGGTTGATTGCATGGTTATGCAGAATCTTATAACTTGTGATTTACTTGGGAAATATTTTTTTTACATGCACAACACATTTTTTATATTTTATTCTTACTTTTAGTTTTTTCCCTGATTTCTACTTTTTCATATAGGCCAAGATAAAATAGGCAAAAAAAAAAAGCTTCAAGGAGTTGAAGAAGAGGCTCGTGATAGTACCCGTTCTTATTGTAACTTCAAGTGCTTGTGTATTTGTGATGTACAATGGTCTTCAAACAAGGGTTTTGGGTGTGTTCTTATGCAACATGGGAAAGTCAGAGCATATGCTACGCATCAGCTTAAAAGGTATGAGCACAACTACCCAACTCATGATTTAGAATTCGCTGCAATTGTTTTTGCTCTGAAGATCTAGCAGTGTTATCTTTATGGGGAGCATTGTGAAAAGGCTCAAGAACTTCTTCACTCGAAAGGAATTACACATGAGGTAATGTACATGGTTAGAGCTAAAGAAATATTTCAGCTACAGTATTAATTACCACCCTGATAAGGCTGACGTAGTTGTAGATGCCCTTAGCAGGAAGTCTTCTTCTAGTACTCTTGCAAGCATGTATACCCCCAAAAATATATTTTACTGGATATGAAAAATCTAGCAATCGAAATGGTGCGATGTACAAGCAAGGTTGAGTAGCCTAGTTCGTATTGGAGCTTATTAAGGCCGCTCAAGCTGAGACTATTAGCCTCCAAAAAATTAGGAAGGGGTACAGGAAAGGAAGCAACTTGACTTTATAATTTATGATGATGGGTCCTAGTAGTTCAAGGGTAGGCTATGTGTGCCAGCTAAGAAGTAAATACGAGGCCTGATACTAAGACAAGCACATACCCATCTATACACAGTGCATCGGGTAGTACCAAAATGTGTCAGGACCTACGACAACACTACTAGTGGAGTGGAATGAAACAGGATGTGGCCAACTACGTATTCAATGTTTAACATGCCAATAGGTCAAGATCGAGAACCAAAGATCTTTGAGAAATCTTCAATAGTTACCAATCCCAATTTATAAAATAGCTCGCTAGAAATTTAATGGTGGAATTTTTATAGGCTTTAAGAATTCTGTGAAAATTCGTAAGTTTTTTGAATTGACTAATCAAGTAGATTTTAATCTATCAGCATAGTTAGTGTTATCATTTACTATGGTGCAAGAAGCAAGAATTTATTTATTTGAGACATTTAAAAGTATCAAAATATGATATGGTCTGCGCCAATAGACTAAGTTGATTATATAGATTTTGTGCCGCAATAATCCCATTTATGTTTTTGGACAATACACTTATTTGAAAATGCATTTTAGTTGTTCTGAGGGACATCAAAGTTGAATTGTAATAAAAGAACTATACAATTAGCTTATTGTTAATATTTAACATTTATAGTGTAAATTTTATTTTTCACTTTTCTAGAGTAAATAGTAACCTTAAGTAGCACATAGTGCAGTGTCTTGTAATCTAAGTGTGAAATGTTCAAAATAGATTAGAGAAATTTAATTTGGACACTTGGTAAGACCATAGACATACTTGGTGAATAGTATTGGACACTTGGCACTACAAGGAATTGTAAGATGGTTTGTGAAGGAATCAAGGTGTGAGATCATACTACCTAAGCAAAACCTTATCCCATCCAACCATCCAAACTATGCCGAATCAAATAGGGTTTCAACCATAAAAAAAATCCTAAATTATTATAATCCAATTGAAATTCCAAAAGGTTGGTTGAAAACGAAACCCCAAATGGTTTCCTCGAACCCTAAAGTTAGCCTTCAAACCCTATTTGATTTGATTTTTAGTATTATGTTTAATCACTTGATTAAGTTACTTTCTCATGCTATTAATTTATCAAATTCATGCTATGACATCTTTATCCAACCTTTTAAATCTTAGAAATTTGATTGAGTCAAGAAAAATTAGATTTTGGATTAATAGCACCTCAAACCCTAACTAAACCCTCTCTAAACCCCAAAGGAAGGTTACTTGTTTAGGTCTCATTAAAGCCCACGAATCTTGGCCATCTTGATAAAGTTTTAGAGGAAATTTTCACCCACCCATGGTAGATTGACCTAGACCCTCAATAGCCCTAAATAGCCCTTTGATGTGGGGGGAAAATCTACCTCATCACACCCCTTCTAGAAGGTAGCTGCAGCAGTGCACTCTCCCTCACTATTTTTTTTTTCTTTTTGTGATATAAGCACCATCCATAGATGTGTCATTCAAGCCTTCAAGGTCACACTTTTCAAAACAAATTTCATCATATTTGATTAATAGTAAGGAGAAGAAAGTGGGGAAAAGGGAATAAAAATACTTTTTTTCACTTGTAAATAGTAACTCTCCAACTTTTGGAAAGTGTGTAAACTTGTAATTTTTGAAAGAAAATTTTAGCCAAAACCACTGCTAGTGCTTTTAGGCGTGCATTTCACCATCCACTTATTCACTTTTCACTCTCATTGTTAGAGAGAAATTTAGATAGATTCCAAAGGATGTGTGTGTGCCCTTTTTGAGACCTTTGTAGGCATCTTCTCATAACGAATTCTTCATGAAAATTGTTTCTCATTTGAGTCTAGTTTATGTGGATATTGTTTGATTTCATGGTCATTTGGTTGGTAAAATTTTGTTTTAAATGTGCAAAGGTCAATTTGGGTGATAATTTGGATAGTGCATTGTGATTTGGAGTTTTTGACCAAACTAATGAACAAATCTTGATCCAAAATTTTTATAGAGTGTTGTTAACATGTTTATATGAGCTTTTTGTGGAGATTAGTTGCATGGTTAAAGCTTTTGATTAAAGATTTTCTCAGATTTAGAAAGTTAGAAATTGGAAGAAGAAAAAATAGTTTCTATTTTAAGATAGTTTGAGTCTATTGTGGTTTTATCTTACTCCAATATTTTTGATATTTTTATTTGATGACTCTAAGCCTTTGATCTACATCTTAAGATATTATTTGAAAGATGTTTTATGTTGATGAGGATATGAATTTTTATGCAATAGATTACACGGTTTGGTCAAAAGTTTGATTTTTTAGTTTGATCCATATTTTGATTTATTATTAGCCATGTGATTTTAAGTTCAAATTTTGGATATAAATTTTTACACAATTTAAACAATATCATATGTTGATTTGAAAATCTAACCATAGAATGCTTTGGATCAAGTGTTTGATTAAAACTAGTTGGCAAAGAAACTCTATTTTTGGTTAAGGGTAGGAGCCAAGTATTTCATTTGTGATTTTGTGATTTTTGGTGACTTTTATGTATTGATTCAAGACATGTTAGTTTTGCAGAATTATGAACATATTACAAGGAAGTACTTTTGGAGATCTTGAAATACTTTGAATTAGGCCAAAACCTTGAGGTTGAAATGTATGTTTTTACTTAAAAAGCTTGGATCTTTTTACTAAAATTTTTTGTGTTTATGAGAAGTATATTTTGTTAAATATTTTAAGCATATTCTTAAACTTAGGATATGAGGATTTTTGTTGCAATATTTCAATTTGAATTCAAATTTTACTATGATAGTTCCAACTACCATTCTCCCCAAAATGGTAGATTTTGTGGCAGGATCGGGAGATGCACAAGAAGATGACCGATTGAAAATGGTCGATTTGATGATAATAGTATGACACAGAGCTTATAGCCTTAATGCTTTGATTTATTGTTAGAATTATGACATCTTTGACTGAGTTGCACGAGCTACTCAATGAATTAACTTAAGTGTAGATGCTTTAGTTTTTAGTTGTACTTAAGGAGCATGATCTCTAGTACTCCTATGATTACAAATCTTTGGACTCATGATGTAATCAAGAAAGTGTACTACTTTAATGTTTATAGGTTATGTTATTAGTATTTGGGATATATTTAGTTTGACAGTATTGCTTAAGAAAAAATTGTCCGCTGCGAATATTGCATATTACTAGATGGATGTTAGGAACATTGCATCTTTATCTATCATGAAAGGAGGCGGGTAACTTTGTGTTGCATGTTCTAACGCTTCAGATGTCCATCTGATACCAAGCAAAAATCTAGGGGCGTCACAGTTTTGCAATGGGATGAGATTAGCACGAATTTCATGACGAGATTTCCTAGAGCACTTGGAGGCAAGACTTAGCATGGGTGATTGTTGAGAGGTTATCAAAATCAACTAACTTCATTCTGATTCAAATGACTTACTTAATGAGCAATCTAGCAGAGTTATATATCAGGGAGATTCAAGTTCCATGGAGTACCATACAAGATAGTATCGAACAAGGACATGGTTTGCATTTGCATTATGAAGAAGTGTACAAAGGTACTTGGGAATATAGTTGACTTATAATACTTCTTTACACCCTTAAATAGTAAGCCAATTCGAGATAAGAATCTAGATTGTTGAAGATATGTTACGAGTGTGTGTTTTGGATTTTAAAGGAAGTTGAATAATGGATAAACTATCTGCCATTGGTTGAACTCCCTTACAATAACAGTAACCAAGAGAGCATCGATCCAGCACCGTATGAATATTTTATAGGCGCCAATGAAATCACCTCTTTATTGAGATGAAGATGGAGAAAAAGATGTTAGGCTCTAATCTGATTCAGAATATGCAAGAAAAGGTAGCAGCCATTAGGAAGAAACTCATGTTTGCTTATATTATCTCATGCTACGAAGTGTTTCTACCTCAAGTAAGTCATGTCTCTCGGGTTATATTCCATTCATGTTCGTTTTAAATACAATTGTGCATCTCGAGAACAGCCTTTCAAGTCATGTCAAGTTTGTTTATATCTATCACGACCCTAAGTGTTAGGATGAGGTAATATCCTAGTGGTACTCATTTGTTTACACTGGAGTTTCTACACTAGTTTGAAATTCCCTGGGTTGACAAACTAAAGTCAACAAGCTACGAATAAGGCCTAAATAACTGGTCTCCAGACCGTAGCAGGCACTAACGCCGATGGTGCCACTATTTTATGTTTATGTTACACGTACTAGTGCGAGTGCAGATACTTGTCACGAGATACATACAATACGTGTGTCCACAGCAGGTGCAAATACCTTTGAGTTGGCATGTATGTTAACACACTCACAGCTAGTGCAGATACCTGTATTGTGATGCGGTAATTGGCAAGGACACACAGCTCAAGGGGACCCGTGTAGTACCTACATGTTCATGTTTATTTATCAAGTTTAAGGAACAATATTCCAAGTTAATGTATTTCAAGTTCACGTTTATATTACGTTTCAAATTCATGTTCATGTCACGTTTCAAGTTCACGTTCAAGTTTATGTTCATGTTATATTTTAAGTTCATGTTCATATCGTGTTTTAAGTTCATGTTCACATTCACATTCATGCTATGTTTCAAGTTCATGTTCATGCTGTGTTTCAAGTTCAAATTTATGCTATATTTCAAGTTCACGTTCATAGTATGTTTCAAGTTCACGTTCATGTCAAGTTTCAAGTTCACGTTCATGATATGTTTCAAGTTCACGTTCACGTCTCAAGTTCATGTCATGCCAGTTTATGCTATGATTATTTATGACTTAAATTATGCATCCATGGTTTTTTTGTCATACATACATCATTAAACTATGTGAAGGTTTTTTGTTAACTTGTTGAGATTTGTAATCAAATCTCATTATGGTAATCCCACTACCATTTCCCCCTCTCCCCGAATGGTAGACGTTACTGTAGGACCCGAAGGAGAACTGGAATTCGACTAGCTAGACACAGTCGACTGAGTAACGGTGCGGCATCAATGTTAATATAGTAGTTAGCTTAAGTTACCACTTGTACTATGGAGTTGCATTTCCAGTACTCCTTGATCATAGCCTTTTTGGGCTAGTGTTATGAATTTAATTGTTTATTATGTCTTTTTGTATGCAGGATACTTTAAGTATTTGGGATATTTTTAGTTTGGTGCATAGTATTTTTAAAGAAAAAAGTTATGCTGCAAATATTGCATGCTGTTAGATGCATGTTAGGTGCATTGCATCTTTATTTGTCATGAACTGGAGTAGGTAATCTTGTGCTGCATATCCCGATTCTTCAAATGTCTGTCTGATCCCAAGTAGAATTTGGGGGCGTCACAGGTGAAATAAAAGCCTTTGGAAAAGTTCATTTCAATATAAGGAAGGCTAGGAAAAAAATACAAGTTCATACAAAAGATCCTTTTTGTCAAAATTATTTGTTTCAAAAGGAGGCACAAGTGAAATTTCATAAGTGGTTGTAGAAGAAATAAATTATGTGGAGAGAAAGATCTAGAGCACTCTGCTTAAAAGAGGGGAATCTCAACAAAAAAATATTTCCATAAAAGAGGATCACATATGGAGAAGAAGAGTGTGATCAAGGGGTGAAGGATAAGGAAGGGTATTGGCAAGTAAATAAGGATAGGGATCATATCATTTTGAATTACTTTACTGACCTAGTCATAGCCTCCTCTCAAAGAGGAAGTTTAAATTTTTTGGATGGCTTCGAGGGGCGAGGGAATGATGAAATGGACTAGAAGTTGATACATGGTTTATAGAAGAAGTGGTAGTGGCCCTTCAGCAAATGAACCCAACAATGGCTCCAAGTTTTTATGTGATGGCTCCATGTTTTACCAAAAATACTGGTCCTCAATATTGGTCAACTTCCTCAAACCATCACTTATACTTTTTCACTTTGATCCAAGGAAAAAAGAATCTTAGGTATGTTGCTGATTACAGACCTATTAACCTTTGTAATGTAATTTATAAAATAATTTATAAGATTCTAGCAAATAAGCTTAAGGGTATTTATTTCTCATGTGACTTCTACAACTCAAAGTACTTCGAGTCTAGTCATCTTAATACTAATAATGTGCTTGTAGCTTATGGACATATATATTTTTTTAAGAAGGAAGAGAGTTGGGATAAATGGTTTTATCTCTCTTAAACTTGATATGAGTAGAATATATAATAGAGTTTATTAGTTTTTTCTTGAAAATGCTATGGTTACAATGGATTTTGATAGGAAATGAGTTGAGTTGATTATGGTGTGTGTGAGGACTATTTCCTCTATGTTTTGATTGATGGTGAGCTTAAGGATCAACTTTTCCTCCTAGAGGTCTTAGACAAGGAGATTCTTTTATCACAATATTTGTTTTTGTTATACATTGAGGGGCTTATTTTCTTACTACAAAGAGTTGCAGCTGAGAATAAAATAAAAGGTATTTAGATTTGGAAAGGTGCACCCAAAATCAATGGTTTACTATCTGCAGATGATTGTGTCTTGCTGTACAAGGCTGACATGTAGAAAGATCTGAAGATCAATACTTGTTACAAGTGCATAGGCAAACATCTGGTCAACAAGTCAATAGAGAAAAAACAATTGTGAATTTTAGCAAAAATGTTTCAACTTCACGACAAGAGGACTTTGATGTGTTTGTGGGGAGTTCAGCATTTTTCAGCAATATGAAAAATACTTGGGGCTTCCTCTAGTAGTTCAGCATGCCAAACATCAAATTTTTTCAGCTCTCAAATACAAAGTGGCAAAAATTGAAATGCTGGAAAGAAATTTGCTATCATAGAGAGGCAAGGATATACTTATAAAGGTTGGAGCTATACCTATACTATACGATGAGCTCCTTCAAAACACCATATGGGTTTTGAAAGATGTTGGAGAGCATGATGACAAAATAAGTTAGTTTAGGAGCCTGAACAAAATAGAGATTTTACTCTGAAAAGTTATGACGACCCGAGATTTTCATTTCGTATTATTTAATTGAATAATTATTTTGATCAAGTGGTTAATTAATTAAATTAATAATATTGAGAGGTGAGGAAAAATGGCATGGACTTAAGATTGGAGCCTTAAAATTTAGAATGAGTTATTGGGCCTAGGAAGGAGTAGTAAGCCCACAACCTCATGAGATTGACCCATGACGCGCCAAGCCCACACATGGGACACTTGTCACCCATAGAGAAACCCTAGTGAGTCACCTAAGACTAGTGGGTGAAAATGGAAAAGTACTAGTAAGTAGGAATTGACTAGTGGGTGGATGGTAGGGTTGAGTGTGAGCTCTTGTGATAGAATTTTCCCATCATTGGGATATCTTTGGAAAATACTAAGATAATGTATATTTTAGTCTATCTAGTACATGCCATGTTTAGAGGAGTGACACTTGTAGATTGAAATAAGAAGTGGAAAAGAAGAGAATAGAGTGAATTTAGTTAGCTTGTAGTCGAAACCCCTTAGGGGTTTTTCCTATGCAATCCTCTCCAATCTAAGCCAATGATCACACATAGGATCATGTAAGAAAGAAGTGACAAGGTGATTGACAAGTGAGGATAGGTGTCATGAGGAAGAGGAAAGGAAAAAGAAGAAGGAAAGCTAGAGGGGATCTGGATGGAGGTGCCGTGTGCATCCTTTAGAGGTTTTCTAGAAGTACTTGCAAATTTAGTGGAAGGGACATCTTTGACTTGTGTGAGAAGATGAAGTACAAGGTGTAAGATGCGTAAGAGGTATGGTGGTGTAAGGAAATGATTGGGGATTACTTGTAATGGAAGGAAACTAGGAATGGAGGAGGGGGAGTTTCAGATGACACCTAGACCCAAGGCATGGCTGGATCATGCATGCTCTCTTTCCCAAAGGCATGGCCTTAGAATATTGTGGATTGACATGAGATTGGTTAGATGAGTATTTAATAGGATTGAAATGACAAGAGAATGAGGAAAGAAGGGAGGGATGTTTCGGTGGAGACCTTGGGGAGGCAAGGAACCCAGATTCTCACTTCCTCCCATTTTTCATCATTTGCTTTCTTTTCCCATGCAACCACCCTTATCTAATCATGTGTCTTTCAACTCAAGGTATGGTGGAGTGTCCTTGAGCCCTTGGAAAAGGAGCATGGCCGAATACCCTTGAGAGGACTCACACCTCACTTGGCTATCTCACAATCTCACAAGCTCTCTCTTTCTCTCTACCTCTCGGCCAACTCCGCTTCTCCCTCAACTCTCTTTTGTTTTACTTTCTTCTAACATCTAAACATCACCTTATCCTAAAAAGAAAAGAGCTAGAACAAATAATTTTGAAGAAGAGTTGCTCTTGAAGAGGTAAGTACATTCTTATCCTACATTTAGCAATCTTAGTATACTTTTGGATGAATTTGGGTGTTTTGTTTGAATCTTTGTGTATGTATATTAAAATGAAACCCTTTAGAGAGAAAAAAAAAAATTGCCACGCTTTGTTGAGTAGAAATCCATGCTTAAGTTATGATATTTCCAAATTGAGGATCTAAATTGATATGTAGTTTTAGTTAGTTACTCAACATGAGGTGGAATGAAGGAAATGCATGCACGATTGTAGGTTTATTAGTGTGATGTTAAATGATGCCTCTAGTGTTGTTTATTTAGTGGTAAAAATCCATGTCTAAGTTTAAATATCTTGCTAAGAGTAATGATTATTTCATATGGTGAATTTGAATATTTGATATGAAGGAAGAATATGGTGTAATCAATATGATGAGTGAAGATGAAAATATGCTTGTTAGATTTTGACTTGGAGATGAAAATGTTGGGTTTGTGCATGCATGTATTTTGGACTCAAGGTTCTCTTTTGGGTTGAATTATTGATTTGATTATTGTGCTATGTTATGATGATATACTTAAATATTTGGAGACATTAGATGCATATGAATAAAATGCTTGCACTAGCATGATTGGTGGTTTTCACCTAAACCATTGGGTGAGTATCTTGGAAAAAAAAAAAAAAAGAAGAGAAGAAGTGAATAAAATATTCACTTAAGGACATAGGGTTTTGGCCAAGCTATGTTTTTAGAGTTAGAAAATTATATTTAAGTGGTTGAAGTTAAATTGGAGTGCTTGGGGAAGAATAGGAGACGAAAAACTAGGAATTTACTAAGGGAGGATCTCAGCCCAACCCTAGTGGGAAGGGGCTGAGCACCTAAGTGTATAAGAGGCTCATTAAGTATTTTTTTTGGGTAGGAAATGAGTAAAGTTATGAGGTGCGAAAATTGTGAAAGAGCTTGACGTAGAATAAGCGTTATGTTTGTCACACATTTTATATATTCCGTGACATGAGTCTCACGTCTCATGCATACAGCACAAAAATTATGTTTTAAACATGTTTTTAAAGGAAAATAAATTAATTAAAACTTTATAACAACCCCAAAGATTGGGACGAGGTAGTACCCCAGTGGAACTCCCTGTTCACTCAGAAGTGATTAAAGTCAAGTGAAAGTCCTTGGGTCGACAAAGAACCGTCAACAGACCATGTATGGCTCCAAAAGGTGTCTGGAGCGTGGTCGCACCTAAAACTAGTGGGTGCATACAGGATAGTGTTGGCTTTGGCCTCATTGATATAGAAAAGTTTATAGTCGCTTAGTGAGTGATCAATCGCCGAGTGATGAAGAGCGCAAAAGGACGCGAAACCTAGCTACTTAGGTTTGATACGGTCGCCGGGTGCTACGGTAACTAGTAGGAACACACGGTGCGTAGGGGAACCGTAAGGTGTCCAACAGAAGTCATGACAAAAGAAGGGCCTTTGGGCCATATATGATATGATACGTGGCGCCTAAGATAAGAAAACTGAAAAGCATTTACGAAAAGATGAATTTTAAAAGGAAACTCTAATGTTTTGTTTTATGAGATTACAAGCAAGCATATGAAGAGAATAAAAAAAAAAAATTGAAAAGACACGACATGAGCATGAGCATGTGCATATCATAAAGTCATGAGTCTATAATACATAAAATATGACTGACTGTTTGCTATTTTATCAGTATGCTTAAAATGCTTTTGTTATGATATAAATGTACTTACTGAGATTTCTCCCGAAATATCACCCTTGTTTATCTCTCCACTATCTCCTTTTTGGGATGATAGAAGTAGTTGCAGGTAATGACGACTTTGAAGAGTATGACCACAGAGACGGTGCCTTGGACCCCCACGGGCCAGACTGAGTCTGTCACCTCCGAGTTAGTGACTCTCGACTACTTAAGCCGATGAGCGGCGGAGTCACTACCCCTAGTTGCTTACGTTTTGGGAAACATACGCCCTACCGGGTGTTGTCTAGTTCTCGGCATAGACGATTCCCTCCACATGGGTCGCCTATATGAGTCATCCCTCGGGACGAGTTGTGAGGTGGTACCAACTTTAGATTTGGACCATCTCTGTTATGGCCCAAATTTAAAGGAGATTAAGAAGGAACCGATGGTTTAAGAAGTGATAGCTGGGGATCCTCCATGCAGCTTTTGTATTTATATGCATATATTTTGGTCTTCCGTTGTTTTGGAAGAATGAACACTTATGAAGGATCCTTATGTTTATATTAATGGTAATGCAATATTTTGAGATATTATTTTGTAAAGCCATGTGATATATGCTTAGAAAGGGTTGACCTTTTTCTGCTGCAGAAACCTTCTAAAAAAAAAAAAAATCAAAGTACACGATAAGACGAGGGGTGAACTTCCCTGTGACGCTCATACACGACGTCACGGTTTGCGTGCAATCCCAAGCACAAGCTGGGACGTCGGCAAAAGTGCTTATAAGTTATTTAGTTCCATGGGAATAGAGTTCAGAAGATCAAGACTAGAATCATCAAATTCTACAGACCCTAAACAAATATGGAAAGGGTTGTGGAGGTTACAAATTCCAAAGAAGGCAAAATTTTTTGCTTGGAGGGCCTGCAGAAATTGTAATAAACCTTATTTTCTAAAAGTTTCCTTAGGTTATATAGTCATTTAGAAATTGATTTATTATTTTAAGGAAATTTTTGGGAACTTATGACATTTAGACTTAGAGTTTAAATTAAAGATACTTGAGGTATTAGATGAAATATGGTGATTTTTTTTATCAAAGTTTTGGAAATTAAGTAAAGTGTAAATTAAAACATTTTAGTTTAAATTTGAAGGATAATTATATCAAGGATATTAAAAGGAAATTTGGAAAAATTAGAAGTGGAATGGAAAAACACATATGTAGCTCGGAATTGAGTTCTCGGGTTAGTCCAATATGTTTCGGTAAAATGGTTCTATCTTTCTCATATGACCTTATAATTAGATTATTCAAGATCCTATAGAACCATACGAGGATGATCTAAAACTTTTATGTTTTACATTTATAGAGAATCGATGCGGATAAATGGATTATTTGGGTTGAAAATAGACTGACCTGAATTAAATGAAAACTGAAAGCCAAAAATAAAATGCACCACTGACTTACCTTAGGAGATTAAATTTGATTGGTTCTCTCTATTTCTATCTTTTAGACATGTGTAGGAGGTAGGTTTCATGTGATGGAAGAGTTTCTATAAGGATAATTAGCCTATAACCATGAAAAAATTAGGAACAAATCTGATTGGTTTAGAACTAACCAAATAAGCCAAATTACCCCTTTGTTGCTAACCAATAGCCAACTAAACATTAAGAAAACTCTTTCAAACCTTCCAAGTGTATCAATGAGGGACTAAGCAAGCGGAAAAAGGGGATAAAACCCCATGAGCTACCATGTATCACTTGAGAAGGTCAAATGGTCAGATTTGAATTTCCTTAGATCACACATCAGGCTATTTTATTTTTACCCCATATGAGTTGGTTTTATTTGAAGCCATTGATCAAGATTATATTATATATGGATTAAGTTTTACCATTATATTAAAATATCAGCAAATCTTCATAGGTTTAGAGGTGATCATGAGGCATAAGGGGTAGGGGACACCTCACTTATGCAGCCAAATGGAGTTGCCGAATGCTCAAGGCATTCCTCCAAGACTTGGGTCGCCTCTTATGGGTATAAATAGGAGCATGGGTTTCCCTTCTTTCCATTTTAGAGATATCACACGACCATAGTGAAAAAAATACCAAGAAAATTCACTTAAACCCACTCACTTCACAAAAGCACTAAAAGAGAGCTAGTTAAGGGTGTTAGAGAAGAAGTTTTACAAAACCTACCACAAGCATCAAATAAGGTTTTGAAAAAATATTTAAGTACACTAATTAACCTAATCTTGACATAAAATAAGTAGTTTGATAATTGGATTATGTTTGATGCTTGTTTGAGTTTAAACATTGTTTATGTGTTAAATTGAAACCTATTGAATTTTGTAGTGGTTTTTGTGATGAAACAATGCTAGGAAAATTATAGTACCTCGGAAATATATCCTATGATCATATATTAAGAGGATTATATGAAAATTTGGGATCTTGATTTGAGAAAAAAATAAGAATGAAACACTAGAGCAATTCGGCTACAATAGGATCTTAGTGGAATTTTTGGTTCTAAATTTTATTTGATTGATTTCTAATTATTTAAGTGATATTTTGATAATTATAGTGAGTTTAGAAACCCTAAGTTACTTAGGAAATTTTTAAGAATCATTTCGCTAAAAATTATAGAAGAAATGCTAAGAAAAATAATTTAATATGCATAAAGTGATTAAGAGAAATTTTGATAAGCTAAATAGGTGAATTTTTGACTTGAATTGAATTCAATAAATAAATAAGATTTGTTCCCTATGAGTTTCGGCCAGCCTTAGTTTTGATACTATTTTCAAATTTATTTAATTGTTTAGGTATTATTCGTTAAGATTTGATGTTACAAATTTGTGTGACGTAAGTGTATGTATATGTAATATATGTTCTTGTGATATGTTTTTTTTATATGTCATATGAATTATGAAGACATGAAACATGCATGTTATAACTTTAAGTTCATGCATTTTGTTACATATATGTGTTGTCATAAGTAATGACGTTTGTTTTAAGAAAATACATTAAGGAAACTTTAAAAAACATAATAAAATAAATAATCATGTTATGACAGGGACGGCGATAGGTAACGCCCAGACGACTGACATAATTTGATACATTAAGTGTCGTGTCATGATGGGGATGTCGATACGTAACGTCTGAAAGACTGACATGACTAGTAGGGACGGCGATACGTAACGCTCACTATGACAAGTATTTTCGTGTCATGATGGGGATGGCAATATGTAACGCCCGGAAGATTGACATGAGACTCATCAGGACGGGAATGACGATACGTAACGTTCGGAAGATTGACGAGTTTATGTATAGCTAAGCTAACATGTCATGCTAAGAAAACCTGACGGGGCCGACAATACGTAATGTCCGTCGAAATTATGAAATAAGTAAGACCCATGATGTTACGAAAGATAATAAAATAAAAAAGATTTTAAGTATGATAAGAGTGGGTCCATGGAGAACATAAGTTTATTATTCATATGTCACTTATAGCATGAGTTCCATAAGTCATTTCACATGCTATATGATTTTGTCTTACCATGTACTTTAATATCGTGTTTTATCTATGCCTTATTATGTTGATTGAGTACTTACTAAGATTTTCGAGAAAATCTCACTTTTATATGTTTTGTCTTTTTTTGGAAATTAAATAATCTCGCAGGACTGTATGACAAAAAGGGAAAAGACCACTATGACAACATAGGGATTTCAACAGAGCCTTGAGGGACTATCTGATTTCCCACTTTTTGATAATTTTAACGCTCTTCCTGTACATTACTACATATCGACGGTTTTGAGCCAGTACTCGTCTGCCTTATCCACAGAGCGACAGCGGGTCGAGTACTGCTTGGCGGTGGATCCGAAGGGTTCATTGTCCATATGTGGTGTCTATAAAATCTCGTATGGACAAACCCTTCTGAAAGATGTAGATATTAGTATAGATTGATTGCGGTACAGGAGAGACTATCCAGAAGTCAAGAAGGAGCCGATGTGGCTCTAATGTTATGTTGATAACTCTTGTATATGTATATGGCGGAGAAAATTAATTGGGTTATCTTATGAAATGAGACAATGTGGAGATATAATATTATGTTATCTTTATGGTTTTATTTCTACCATGTGATCATTAGCTAGCTATGATAAAGTTTTTATTTAGACCATTTTTCCACTGCGAGTATCATTGCACTTGATAGTAAGAATAGGTGCATGTATTATAAGTTCGATACGTATGAGGTAAGTAACCTAGTGTTACTTACTCCGACTCTTCAATTTATGTTTAGTCATAAAACATAGATTGAAGACGTCACAGAAATGGTCTCCCAACAAAACTAAACTTAACGAAAAGAAAAGTGTTGCTGCAAGATACTTGTGTTTTTTGTAAGGATGGTGCACAAGATGTGTTGCATGCAATTTTTAAAAGCCATGTACCTACACGGGGCTAGGATGATGAAGGCTTTTGTGGGCAAACTGAGGATAAATTTGTGGATTTTGCTGGATTGGCTGGACGAGTTAAGCTAAAGGAACTCAAGAGCAGTTAGAAAAGTTTTTTCTCATTGCATGGAATTTTTGGTATAGGCAAGCGCAGTAAGAAGATGTTTGAAGATATTGACCTAAACCCTACTATAGCAATACATAATGCTCTAGCTTTATGGTATGATCTGCAGGTAAGGAGGGATGGGCGTTTTGCTTAGGGATGACATGGTTGAAGTTTTATTGACAGTTAGTAAGAAAGAGATTGGAGTGAATAAAAGTCTGTTTGATAAGAGGTTTTCTGAATAGTAAGGTGAGATATAATGATTTTATATAAAAATTGAAAGTTGAATAAAATATTATTAGATTATTATTTTTTAGTATTATTTTTATTTTGGAATTTGACAAAATTGAATTATTTATTGTATTTTTTGTTAAAATTAATGAAAATTATAATGATGAGATTAGATGGATTAAGAGTGATTTTCAATCCAAACAACTCGCAAGTATATTAGATGCAGAGAATTGAAGACATCTTAATCAAAGAATTCTTTTTCCTTCTTAAAATGTTGGAAATATTTCAAAATAATATATTTTATTATTATTGATATTTTGAAAATTTATTTTTGGAAGTTATGAATTATTTGGGAAAAGAGAGAAATAAGGAAAGTTGATATGCTATTGCTTATGTTTACAATATTTCAGGTCATCGCATTTAACAAAAGCCATTGATTTTTCATTGGTATTGAGGCTTTATAGATTTTCCGATGGGATGGGTTCTAGCCATGACTCCTCCAAATGAGAGATTTTTGATAATTTATTGAAGGGCCATGCGGCCAGCCCCTTGGTTCTCAAAAGGATGCGACCCTAGGCATGGGGTGTGCACAAGGCAGGCAAGTCGCAATGCCATCATGCACGGCGCGCTCTCGGGGCACTAGGAAATTGGCAAATAAAACTCAAAAGTTGCACCTGCTGGGTTTCGAACTCGTGTGAGAGATAGATGGCAAAAAGGCATTATGAACATTTGACTGGGTCCGACCTTTTTCTAAATTAATAACAACAATAATTAATATATTAGTTCGAATAGATTACAGAAAAATGACATCCTTTGGTCCCCTATAAAAAAACCCATTGGCCTACTAATTTTATTGATTCCAGAGACCCATTTTGAGATTCTCACTTTTTCAAAAGTTTTTTATTTCTTCAAAACTTAATATTAGCATCTACTCATTCGGCAGAAAATAAATTTTTAATTTTTTAATTGAATAATAAAAATTTAAAGATATTTAAAGTCTAATTTTATTTGTACATAACACAATTAGTCAAAGAAATTTGCTTTAGATTTTATTATATCTTGGTTGTAAATTTTGCTTATAATCCATATGCATGTCATTATTAGTGAGAGCGAATATTGTCTTAAGAAAAGTTGCATTCATAACGCGTCTTGAAGCAAACTTCTCTCACTAGTTTTTATTTTCCAGCCCTTTTTACACTAACAATTTTGAGACAATATTTCATTATTAATGGCACATAATTTCAGAGAGTTTATTTTAGATTTTGTAAAACTTGAATATTTTGATTGAGTCAATTTTTGACTTTAGTAAAAGAAAATGCATTTTCTTTTGACCAGTCTGAAAGTGATTTATGTTCTATTTTAGAATATGCTATAAGTAAAAAAAATTTAGCTACAATTTTTTTTAATTATATCATAATAGATTTTAAGTCTATTGTTGAATAATTCAATGAGATTTTGCGCCATATATCTTATCAATGTGACATCACATTCATGTTATTATACTCGAAAACAAAGAGAGAAGTATTTTATAGACATACACATGGCACCACGCATACATGCATTCATGATTGCTCCCTCAAATACACTTTACTACTTCCAGACTAAAATACAAAGCACTGCCTATTTATTTGGCATTTGCTATTTTTGGTGGGCGCTGATGTCTTAGTTTTGCATTTGTGATTTGTGATTAATGCGACCCCATATAAAATCTATCCCACTCGTGCAAATAGATGAATTAAATTTATTTTTATTTATTTTTATTTTATTATTACATTTTTATAATTTTTTATATAAAATATAAATTTTTATATACATTTTTCAAATCTCAATACATATTTTTCAAATCTCAATTCATCTTTTTTAAATTTTAATATATTTCTTTTAAATTTTAAAATAATAATAATATTAAAAAATAAATTAAATTCATCTCATCTCATCTTTAAATCCAAATAAAACCTAAACGCAAATAAGATGTCATTTTCTCTTTCTTTTTTCTACTATACAATTATTTTTTCCTTTTTTATGTTTATTTTTTCTTTTTCCAAGCCACAAAGACTCGCAAAACTCTACAGTTCATAGAACGAAAGAAAGTACTCACAAAACTTTACAGTTCACAAGACCAAATATTCTAAGTTGCCACAACTTCATCTTCACCATTCCCAATAACAAATTACTTTCCGTCACCATTTGTCTTACTTTTTTTTTTTATATGATCTTGTCTTTTTACATTACACGATAGAACAGGCGTTTGGGTTCTCATCGCTGAAGATCTGAGGTGGGTAGGTATATATTTCCATGGCATGCCTTTGTGGGTAATAATAATATGCATTTTTCTGAAGCTCCACCTGCACCTTGTTGATCTCCTCTTCCATGGCCGCTCCTCCTCCCGACTCTGGCTTGGAGTTGGATTCCTCGCCTCCTCCTTCCTTTTCTTTGTTCTCTTCCTTATCATCACCGCCACCTTTGTCCCCTTTGTCGCTGCCGCAATTTTCCTCGCCCTTTTTCTCTTCCTTGTTGTCATCATCTTTGGCTTCCAATTTCTCTTTTTCAGGCTCTTGCTTCACTATCGCCGCATGCTTTCCAGTTCGCTTGTACACATACTCCACCAGCTTTGCTGCCTCAAACACTCCCTTCACTCTCACCTCTGAGCTTTTTAGATCTGCCTCGACCGACTCCACTCCTATTATGGACCAAACAAAAACAAAAACAAAAAAAATATATAAATATAAATAAAATTAAGTAAAGATTTTCTATTCTAAACTGAAACCGAATCCAATTGAAGCATATTTAAAGCTGATGGGATTCTGTGTTTCTTTTACCCGCGTACATTGAAATTGAAACAGAACATTAAAACTCTTTCTTTTTTTTTTTCTTAAAAAAAAATAGTAACATGGCCAAAACCGTTAGTCGCCTATGGAATCATTATACGTGTATAATAATACTCGCTAATTAAGAAAAGGCCAAATTTGCATGAGCCATACAGATGTGGGGATTAAAACAAGAGACCCGTACGTACCTTTCGTTTTCAGTATGCGTTTCTTGATTTCTTGTGCACAGGCCTCACAATGCATGTGAACCTTCAGAACCACTGTGATAATCTGAGGCTGTATCAGAGAATAACAAAATCAGCTCAGAGACCCCAAATGAATAAAAAAATTATAAAAAATTAAGGATTTATTTTCTGGGGAAAATATCCCAGACAATATAGAAACAGAACCTCTTCTTTCTTCTCTTCATCAGGCTTGGGGGGCTGTTTGATCTCCTCAGGCTGCTTCTCTTCCTCAGCCTTGGGTTGGGGGATCGGAGAGATGAGCTGGACCTGCCTGTGGCTCTTCCTCTCAACTCTCTGGACAACATTCAGAGGATCCGCCTTTTCGCCTTTCACTACAACCTTCGAACTCTTGCAGTCTGTTATAACTTCCTCCACTCCTAACAAAAACCCCAAACACAAACACAAACAAGAACAGGAACACAAACATTTCAATCAACTAAAAGACTTGGAATTCAAAAAACAAGGGACAGAACTTTCTCTGAGTGGATAAAAAATAAACAAAGACCACCATAACCAGAACCTTCGAAGCCTTTGAGGCAGCGTCGGACCTTGCGGGCACAACCTTCGCAATGCATGTAGACTTTGAGCACGATTTCCTGAGGAGCTTGGGTTTCAGATTGGTCTTTTTCTTCCTTCCCATCTTTTCCTTCCTCTGCTTTCTTTTCTTCCGCCGGCTTCTCGGACTGTTTCTCTTCTTCTTTCTTCTCCTCCTCTGCCTTTTTCTCTTCTATTTTCTTCTCCTCCGGTTTCTTTTCCTCCTAAACAAACACAACCCGATATCAGAACCTAGAGAAACAAGCAGAAAAACAACGAAAAACTAAACGGGAAATGGTAATTAGAAGTAAGACCTCGCCCATTAGTTAACTGCTTCTCTTGGGTTTTGGAGAAACTCGAGAGATGGATAAGCTCCGGAATGGCTGCTATATTTCTCTGGCATTTTCTCTTTATAAAACAAGCTGCCTCTGATTAATCTCTCTCTGTCTCTCTCTACAAGTTCTACAAACTTTCTACAAGTTTCTACGGCAATCTTTGGGTTATGAACCATTAGATCCCAAGCCCCTCTGTCATCTTCTTCGTCATCTCTCTTGACGTGGCTTTTTATGAGGGGCCAGGTACAGCGGCCCTCGGATATGCTCCAGAAAAAATGGTGCTTAGAATCGGAGGTTACGGAACTTAATTTTTCGTCGAGTAATGATATGGGTCTCGCGGTTGGGCCCTTTGCGTCAATGTAGGTATAATTTATTTTATTTATATATTTATAATTTTTTTTAAAAAAATTATAAAATAGAGTGTAAAACTAAAGTATATTTAATTTTTTTAAATTTTAAAAAAAAACTGTAAAGACATAAAGGAGCCCCAATCTCCTATAGAATTATTATTTTTTATCTCTTTGTAGTAGAATTTTGGAGAGAAAAATATTTACCCACAATATTTTATATAATTATATTTTAAATTAGGATTATTTTTTAAAACTAATTTATAAAAATTAGATTATTTAAAAAAAAATCTCAATTAGAACATTAATATATCGTATATATATCATTCATCTTCGTGAATTCAATACAATGTTGTTGTATTTTGTATTTTGTTGACAAAGGAGAAATGATTTGTATATATTTAAAATATACAAGTTTTGTACAATCCATTTTAAGAAAGTAAATCTCAATTTAAAAAAATATTAAGAATGTACTTTTTATTAATAAGGTCCATTTCTCTTGCAAAAGAATTATATGGAATTTGTCTATATAGGACTTCCATCTAACATTACTCTTTGACAAACTGGTATAATTATCCTCTACAATTTCATGGATGGATAATCATGCTCCACCCTTTCTCATCAATTTTAAAAGAGTAATAATACATATATAAGCTTTAAATAGACAAGTCTCATATAATTGTTTTATAAAAAAAAATAGATTTTATTAATAAAAAATAAATTTTTTATACTTTCTTTAAATAAGGTTTTTTTTTTTTGTTTTATAAAAATTTGTATGCAACTCATCTATTTAGAATTTGTATAAATTATTTGTCATCTTAAAACTATATCATAATAGGCAGTTGTTACTTGTTTCCGTTCTCAACAAAAACATACTACAACATTATCTACCTTTTGCTGCAGTTTTCATTTGCCATGACAGCAACTTGCAGCAAATTTATATCCATCACATTCCATTTCCATGATTATTTAGCACATCCCGATCCATCACATTCCATTTCCATGATTATTTAGCACATCCCGTGCCGCGGTCAATAAAACACTTTTTGCCCCAAATTTTAATTGCAGCAAAATGTTTGGCAGCAAATTGTTAGGAATTTCATGACAAAAAGAGGTTTCACAGATATATAAACCTGTTATGGCGAATAGGGGTCACCGTAATATGTTAAAATCACTTCAAATGCAAGAAATAATCTTGCATTTATTTTGTTGAGGATGATCTAGGCGCCGCAATATTTATTTGTCTGGAAATGAACTATAAATATATATATCAAAGAATTGTGGCCATTTCCTGAGTCGTCGACCTCATACCCGCCATAACACTTTTGCCCATGATAGAAGCACGTTACGCGCTTGTTATTGCTGATAAATGTTTCAACTTGAGCTCTCGTTATCGTCGATAGCGTCATCAAAGGGTCCTTCTGCCGTGCCAAATGCGTCCCCATTAGTAATGGAGCTTGCTGATTTTCTGACTGGAATGGAGAATCTGCCCACCGTTGACTTCAATTTCTAGGTATATATGTGTCTCACGATTTCCTTAATCCCTCTCCCTCCCTTTCTCTCAGCAACTGATTCTACCTTAGCCTCCCTCTACGCATGCGGCAACTCCCACCTTTCTGAAATTACTAGGGGTAACTCTTGCAGTAAGTTCCCTTTTCATGGCCACTTTGAATCCTCTGTTTTTCTACAAATTTGATAAGCACTTTGTTTTCTCTAATTTCGTTGGTATAGAATGCATTTCAACCATTTAATCTACAATCTGACTACAAACCAGTTGAGAGCAATTGTGGGCATTTTCAAATTATCATTTATTCTACAATTCCTTTGTGGACATTTTCAAATTATCATTTAGGAACACTTTTATTTATCAGGTACATATATCCTATAGGATATATAAATTACAAAGTACAAATTTGTAAGTTGCAAATTACAACTTTTATTGTATAGGAAACAATCATATATAAATTTACATTGATGGACATTTTGCAAATTGTTTGTTGCAGCTTTTAATGCCAAAGTTTACTTAGGATATCCTAAGTAAACTTTTACAAATTCAAAAATTTTAGATATCCTAATTAAGTTCACCTAGGATATCGATATCCTAAGTGAACTTAATTAGTATATCTAAAATTTTAGATGCATACTAGGGCCTACCATGTTAATGTATATCAAATATTAACATGAGCCATAGAAGTGACTAGTTTTCTAGTTATGACCTACTTATACATCCAATGAATGTTAGCTAACTCTTAAAAAACCTGAGTTATTAGTGTCCCTTATTATGTCGAAAAATTATAAACAGACAACACTTCTCATAATATTCATGTTCTATAATATCAAAATGATGAGAGATATTTTTGTTATGAAATACGTATTATGAAATATGTATGTTGTAAAACGTGTTGTGTGGATATCATTACTCTTAAATGCCATCCATGCTCTATTGATGTTTTAAAAAATATATAAAAGTAGCAACATATGTATCCACCATGTTACATATGTATCCACAAGCATGCATGCCTACAAGGACAGAACATCTCATTTGGAGTATGAAAATCAAAATAAAATAATATTTAATAGTGATAAAAGTTATAAATCTATGTCAAAGAATATTTTCCAACTTCCATTGCAATTGAAATTGTAGAGGTTGCATCCCTTAACAGAAGTTATAAAGGGGATTGCTTAATACTTGTGGAATGTTGAAGTTTGAAAAATTTCTAGACTGAAATCTATGCATTTTTTTAAATTTATATTGAGATATTTTCTTTTATTCTTTATTTTCTCAAATTACTCTAAATTCGTGCATTTGGGGTTGGATCATCCAACTCATCAACTTTCTTTCATTATCTTCTTATAACAAGTTAGAACTTCAAACCTTTCTTTTTATCATGAGTTTTTTATTTATGAATATTGCTACTACTACAAACAATTAAATGCAAATTCTTTAATTCTCTGTGTGATAACTGAAGAACTTTTTGTGTTGCTACCATATATAGGCAGAAGTTGAATTGTTCCAATTCATTTGCTGCAATGTGAAATGCAGGCTTTTAAAGTGTTATATAGTAAGGGAAAAACCATTTAGTCTTACTTTAGAAAGAAGAAGCTAATATCATGTGATGTTGTACACACCATTAGCCTTGGGTTGTTTCCTATATATATATAAACTAACTTCAGGTGGCATATCATCATACTAATGTTTTATGCATCATGAGATTGAAGTTGAGCCTATTATTAATTATAGCACGTGTTACAATAGCTTGCCCTTTGATCCACTATATTGTTTTTGTGTTTGCGGTTACATTGGGACCTATTTCGTAAATTAGGTTTAGATGGACAAAAACTAGATACATGTGCTAAATAGGTTTATGTCACCTGAATGTAGTGAGGAGATTAATAAACTCCTAACTATGGCAAATGCACATGCACCTATAAGTATTACCATCTGGTGTCCATGTTGGAGATATCCTAATAACCTTTTCTTACAAATCCCTAAAGTCGAGGACTATCTCTTCACTACAGGTATTGATCTAAGTTATAAACATTGGATTTTCATGGGGATGCTGAAAGCTTGACTCGGAATTTGTCAAACAGTGACAATGGTACCGATAATGAAAGTCCTACTTTTGTAGATGATATTGATGAGATGCTAGAGGACATGCGGGCTGCCACATATATGGATAATAAATATGATCATAGTACAGATGATACTACTGCCTCGCCAAATGTATTGGATGGGCAGTCGAAAACATTTGCCCAATTGTTTGAGAACGCAAGATGTCCATTTTATCTAAGGGGCCAAAAGTTCTCCAAGCTCTCTTTTATTGTCAAGCTATTACATATAAAAACTATCGGCGAGTAGACTATCAAGTCATTTACCATGGTTTTGGAGTTGTTGAAGGAGGCATTTCCAGATATTCAATTACCTGCCTCATATCATGAGGCCTGGCGTTTTGAGCGTAGTTTGGGTTTTAGTTATGTGAAGATACATGCTTGCCCAAATGACTGTATGTTGTTTTGGAAGGAAGACGCTGACAAAGAAGTTTGTCCTAAATGTAATGAGTTAGGGTGGGAGTCAACAACTAGGAAAAAAGGGAGGATTTCCCAAAAAGTTTTGCGATGCTTTCCTTTGATCCCTAGGTTACAAAGGTTATTTATGTTGAAATATATAGCAAAAACAATGAAATGACATAAAGAACAGTGAGTTGATGACCATAATACTCTCAGGCATCCAACTGATTCTAAGATGTGGAGACAGTTTGATAAAAACAATAGTTGGTTTGCAGCTGATGCTCGCAATGTCAAATTGGGCCTAGCAAGTGATGCGTTCAACCCATACAATAATTTGACTGAACCCTACAGCATATGGCCGGTGATACTCTTGCCATACAACTTGTCCCATTGATTATGCATGAAAGATTCATATTTAATTCCATCTTTGCTTATTTCTTGACCAAAGGCACAGAGTATTGATATTGATGTTGACTTACAGCCTTTACTCAATGATTTAAAACAATTATGGCATGCGGGTGTCGATACCTATGATGCATCAATGTCAGAACAGTTCCACTTACATGCTCTTGTGGGCTATTAACGATTTTCCTACATACGCCAATCTTCATGGGTATCATAGACGTGACAATCAACGAAGAATAAATTGATACTAAACATATCACATTATATCATATTAGATTTTTGAATATTGATAATTTTATTATCCATCTACCACTTTTTTATTTTTAATAATTTTCTTAAACTAAATAATTAAGAAAGTAATTATTAGTAAATTGCATATTTTAAAAATCTTTTTCTTAATGATTAAAGATGTTAAAAATATTTTAAAAATAATAATAAAATAAATATACTAAAAATGATAAAGAAATAATAAAAGAATAATAAGTATATCATCACCCTTCTCACTAATAAAAAATATATTTTTTATACTTTTTTAAAATAAGATTCACTTTTTATACAAACTTGTACAAGACTTATCTATGTAAAATTTATACAAATCATTTGTCATTTTGGTAAGACAACACGTAACATATCACATTAGTTCACGTACATGGCCAACATTTTACTCGATAAAATTAATAAGTCAAGAACAATAATATTTAAAAATCTAATGCTTCTACAAAATATTTGCATAAAATTTGCATACTTCAAATATATAAGTCGGTGATATCAATATCTATCTATATATATAATGTAGGTATCTAACAGAATTTCTTGTTTTAACGTCTACTAAAATTTTCCGTTAAGTCTGCCGTTAAGTCTCGCTTCGTATTCCACTTATCAGTTTTGAATCACGCGCAGTTAATTTATTTTATGTCTGTTCATATATTCGTTCATCGAAAAGAAATACTCTGCTCTATCAATGAACGAGTTGGTGAAACCCGTTCTTCTGGGTTGATCAGCAACGCCAACTGTGCTTCTCTGGGCAAGAAGCGACGCAAGAAAGCAAGAGAGAAAGGAGTTCGGGAGGAAGGAGAGGACTTCGGCGTCAGAGACTTACCGGAAAGGCTTGGGTTCATCGGGGTTATGCTGACCGGCAGTTTCTGTGGCTGATTCCAGTGGTGTAAGATCTGGGTTGGCTAGTATGTAGTTAGGCAGTGCTTGCTGTGATGTGGGTTTCTTGTGCGATGAACTGCTATTTTGGTAATTTGGTGGGTTTAATTGTGACTAAAGAATAGAGGGAAATCTTTTATTTTAGTATGTGATTTCAGTTAAATTTTTTGTTATGGATGCGAATTGACGCATGGCTTTTTTGGTTTCTTGATCTTATTTTTCAGTTTTTCCTTGGCTTACTTCATACATCAGGGAACTTCTTAAGGGACCTGTCCACTACGCTGCAACAATCACTTTGACTTGATTTGGTAATTTATTGGAGAACTTCCCCTATTACAATTGCGGCAATTTGTAACCTATGTGCTGGGGATGGTAATTCCTAAAGAGTCAATTGCTTTCTCTCTTATTTTCTTAGATTGATTTGGTGGACTTTTGATGTTTTAGTAGTTAACTGCTTCTCTTACAATTGCGAACCAACTCTGATCTTCCTTTTGGGTTTTCTTTGGGGTTAAATTTTGTTCAGGTTCAGCAGATATTATTGGATGGCGGTTTGATAGTCATAAAACTCCATACAACAAAGACAAGTCTGTAGTTGGAAGTGTTGCAATGGCATCCGCTAGGTTTTTAGCATCTCCTGGATACTTAATTTTTCCTCTCTTTACTCTTTGGTCTCTGCATAATCTATTGATTTTTCTTATGATAATAAATGAGGTTGCCCTTGATGGTTCCCTGGGAAGCAAAGTAATGAAGCAAGTCAGAGTTTAAACTTTGCAATCAAAGTTGCTGGAGAAGGTTCCCCCCACCCCCCCCCCCCCCCCCCCCAAAAAAAAGAACCATTTTGAAGTGCTGGAGTTTAGGTTTATGACTGTCAAAGCTTGACTTAAAAATGCATCTGTAGGCATCTCTGGCCTGGCAAAGGAAGCAAGTGACATTTTTATTTGGTGTTTGAGTCAAAACCGTGAATGTTACAAGCAATGGGTGAGCATTTTAAACTCAATATATTTATAATTTTTCCTCGTTACTTGTCTCAATAAAACTTTTATTCATAAAAAAAAATCAATATTTAATGTTTCTAATTTAATGGTTCTCTTATCTATCTGTCATTGAATTTTGTCTTCACTTTGGAAACAGGACGTGCTTTATCTGGATAATCTTGAAGCAAGTGTTGTTATTCTAAGAAATTTGTTTGATGAATGGAAGGAGCACACTGTGAAACATTGTACTCTGTGAAATATGTCGGTTTGAGGACATCAAACTCTGTCAACTTGTCCCCATTTTTTTCTGCTCATAGAAAAAGTTGTAGACTGTTCAGAAGTATGGCCCTAGCACCACTCTCCCACCCCTCTGGGATATTCTCTCTCCCCCTCTTTATCTAAAGGGAGTGGGACAATTTCTGACTTTAATTAAATCCACTGACTTTATGGTATATCTGATTTGAATTTTGAAAGCATTAACTGCCAATCATTCATTAGTGAAACGTATACCATATTGCTGCTCACTTGTTTCATTTTCTGGTCATTTAGAATGACACTTCATTGGTAAAGGGAGATCATGATGGTGCTCACCATTCATCATTGAAGGTTCAGGTTTATTGCACCCATTTGTTTTTGTCCAAGTTGATTTTATGATTTCACAGATTATATTATAAAGCAATTCGGCATCTTCTACCCATAAAAATTGTTAGCTTCAGATTTTATTGTATGATGAACTACTGTATTACAGTGTTAATCATCAAAATTTTCTGTTATTTTCTGGACTTCCATGTTTCCTCATTAACTTTAAAAATCCATTTGGTTACTCAAGATTGATACTGACAGGTGGGAGTTTGCCAATGAAGCTTTCCAGAGAGGGAAGAAGCATCTTATGAAGAACATTCAGGATTCTCTCTCACAAGATATGGTTGCTATGATAGAACAAGCAGGATTAGTGTTGAAAGCATACCATTTGGATCAGATGAATTGGTCATGCCAGATGATCTACCAGTACTGCAGGGATTTAACAAAACCCTTGAGCAGGTGGGAGAAGTTTCATCAAGGTTGGTCTTGTGCAGTTTAGTTAAAACAGTAGGATAGTAATAGTAATAGTCATGATATTCACAGTTTTAAATAATAATTTACAAATATTATTTTAATTTACAAATGTTTTTAATTTTTGCAATATAAACTAGGCAATTTCACAAGAAAAATTTGATGCATGAACTTTGTCTTGTACAGTTTAATATATTATTTTAAATATCATTTTTTTAAATAGGTATATTATTCCCCCATACGACACCGTTTAAGGGCCAAACATGAAAACCCTACCTATTAAGCATTTTATATTGTTTCATATTTGTTGTAGCATTTTATTCATTTATCTCAAACAAGAATCATAAAATTATGGGAGATATTTATTTTTGAAATTATGTTATTATTTTTATTAATGCTCTTCTTTTATAGTATATGAAAATATGTTATTATTTTTCAATTAAAATATTATGAATAACCATCAAATTTAAGTTAAAAGTTAAATTTAAACCCAAAAGCATTACGTTGTTATCGGTAAAAAATTAATTCTTAATAAAAAAAAATTAAAAAAAAAATTAAACTAAACAAACGTGTTTTGCACGTTATTTTCACCTAGTATATATATATATATATATATATATATATATATATATATTATATGTCGGCGCCTCATTATCCTCCGTTTCCTCTCTCGTAACAAAATAAAGCCTCCAAATCTTATTTTCACGGTAGGGAAGGGGACCTGGACTTCCTCTTCATCTTCCTTCTCCTTCTTCGTTTTATCTATTCACCCACTTTATTTATCAAGATTTATTTTGTTTAAGTCTAAATTATTTTCTTCAAAGCCAAAAAAGGTATATTTATAACTTTCTGCAACTCTCAAGAAGCATATGCAATACAAGCAGATTTACAGGTCAAAACTTTTTCAGAAGAAAGTGAAGGTGTTTCAAAAATTACCGTGCGTAGTCATTACAAGCCACTAGACATTTCAAATCTGTGTCAAATATCTAAAAGACATTTCAAATTACCCTTTTCGACAACTCTTTTAGACATATGCGTCAAATCGTTGGACTCGTCACCGTTAGACCTTTCAGATCTGACTTTTATGACTTAAAAGAGACAAGTGTGGTGCCTTTACAAGCCACCAAACATTTCAAATCTGACATGGCTTATGTAATACATCATTTTTCGCATTTATCTTACTGCTTTCCCTTTTAATTTTCTTTATTGTTCATTAAAAAAAAAAGTTTATCTCTTGAAAGTTGTATGTAGAGATTGAGTATTTTTCAATGAACTGTAAGGTTGAGTCTCTATTTAGTATAGAGTGTTGTTTTTTAGACATTTATCTGTAAAGAATATTAATAATAGTGAAAATCAGACTAGTTACAAAAGAAAAATAGTATATTAATTGAGCTTCAAATACATTATTTTGATTATAATGTCATATTTGATGTGAGGACATTCCGGTATATATCTTGCCATTGTGGGTAAGTTAATTCTAAACATTTTCCGATTGTGACTACCGTTTGATAGTGATGTCTCGATATTGTATTATCCAAATCTATCGCTTCAAACTTTTGATTAATTGTCGACCTAATTTCATTAGAAATGCAAAATGCGAGTGTTAAGAAAGAAGTTGGAGGACAAACAAATGTGGCAAATGGGGAAAGTGTGGTTAAAATCGTTCATGTATGTTTCAATAATTTGGATTATTCTGTAAATTTTTTATATTTGCTGTTTGAAGCTAAAGAATTGTATATAGAACTTTCGCACAAGGGGAAAAGAAAGGGAGAAAGTGACAGTGAAAAACCAATAGGGATAAGGGTTGAAGAACAGTGCAGATCATGAGTTACATGATTTTTTGCAGGGCTTGGTGAGTTGTTAGATTTTTCCTATTTAATACGTTAGCTGTAATTTTAGCAATTTAGGTGTATTATAAATGTCAAATATTTATTGTGGGGATTATATTAACAATATATAGCACTATGTACGTACTGAGTTCTGAATATAATTAATATAATGCTGTGTTTTTATTGGTAGTATACATTAAATACATAAACTGGGAAAGAATGTGCCACATTTATGGCATGATAAACATGTGCCGTGTGATTAGGGGATCACACATATCTGCATGATTCCCGCAAAAGCAAAGACAGGCTCGCGATCTATCGTCTCTGTCCACACTCCACACCACAAATTATTTTTGAGAGTTTTTTTTTATTTTAAATTTCCTCAACAAATAAAATATTCATAAATAAATTAGCAGATTACAATATACAAGTTATAATAAAGTGAGAGTTCCGTATAATCTTTCCAAAATCAACAGATATATCACAAAAAAAAAATGAATCTAGAGCCAAAAGTTTGGCTCTCACTCATTTTCCACTAAAAAAAATCGCTTAAAGCAGTTTTAATGTAGTCTAATAAATAGACTATAATACTATGACTAAAATCCGTATTGAAGGGTGGTAAGCTACATCTTTATAGTTTGGACTAACTAGAAGAGATTTTCACGCCCACTTTCACTTGATTCTAATTTTGGAAAAGTGGGAACATAGTATAGTAGTTGGAAACTATGCCAAAATGCCAGCAAAAGGCCATGATAGGTAGTGGCGGTATAAGAGATAAGTTTAATTCATACATGAGTCACATGAATCATATCATAAACATATACTTTGATTCTTATATATGACTATTTCACGATATCTGTGCTTTTATTAAGTTAAATTTGTACTTACTGAGATTTCCCTAGAAATCTCATTCTTGTATTGTTCCTTTTCTTTTAGAATATAATTTTCACTGTAGGGTTGGATGACTATCATGGACTAGACCCTAGTTACTCGAGAGACTTGGAGAAACCCTGAGGGTTCCCCGGAGTACTCTCTCTCTCCATAAAAGTTTATGAACCAGTTGGTAGTAATAAGGACCAGCGCGGGCATGAAGAAAGAGTTTTCCGAAGTGAAGAAGAAGAAGCCTAGGCTGCTTTAAGACAAAAGTTTTGATAAATTTATATTTCGACTAAGAAAACTAACTGGGTTATGCATGTAATGATACAATGATATTTTAAGAATGGATGATATGAATACTAAGGTTTTGTGTAACCATGTGATCTCTAGAATTTTTATTTTTACTTTTTTCGCTGCGATTTGTCTCACATTTCAATAAGTACGGGGGTGAGTAACCAAGTGTTACTGACCCTGACACTTCAATTTGCGTTTAATTACGAACGTAAATTGGGGGCGTCACAGAATGGTATCAGAGCAATACGACTCTAGGTAAATCCATATTGTCCTAGGAAAAAGATCACATAGTATTAGAATAGACTTAAATTTTTATAAGGATGAAGTTGAAGTGATATGAGTGAATGATATGGATTCTGGGAATTTTGAATTACTAAGTGACTTATGATAGAGTTGGTATATTTCAGGAAGATAAGATGGCGAGGGGTCGACCTCCTTTGAGACGAATGGATGCCCCAACTCAAAGTCCTCCTAGGATGACTTCCCCAAGGACTGATGAGTAAGGAATACAAACCCCACCATTAGAAGAGGGGCAGACTATGCCAAACCTCCCTTTGGAAGGAGGACAAGCAATAGCTGAAGCTATACGACAAATGACGAAAGTGAAAAATCAAATGGAGTAAAGTCGTTATCCTCAGCACAACAAAAATAGGGGAGAAATTCAAGGATATTCGTATGAAAAATTTTTGGTTTATCGATACCCATATTTTCTGGGAACTGAAGGAGCTCTAAAGGCCGATAAGTGAATTGTAGATTTAGAGCGTATTTTTGAAATCAGTGGATGTACTGAGATCCAGAAGGTGCAGTATGCAGGAAACCTGTTTTAAGGTGAAGCCGGGTTATGGTGGGACACAAAGAGAAAGTTGTTAAAATTAGAACTGGGTGAAAATGTAGTACCTACCTGGAAACGATTTAAGAAAGAGTTTGATGATCGATTCTTTCCGAAGTCGGTAAAGTGGCAAAAAGCTTTGGAATTTGCTATGTTGATACAAGGTGATATGACAGTAGAACGGTATGCAACCCGATTTATGGAGTTAGCAAGGTTTGCCCCACACCTAGTATCTACCGAGAAGATGAGGGCACAAAAATTTCAAGAGGGGTTGCAGCCGCGCATTCGAGTTCAGGTGGCATGCTTGCAAATAGAAAACTTTCAAGAATTGGTAAATGTAGCGGCTATTGCAGAAGCCGAACAAAAGAGCCTAATGATACAGGCTCAAGTATCAGGAAAAAAGAGACCTCCTGATTCCTCTGAAAGGAATCTTCCTCATATCAATAATAGAAAGGAAAGGATAGTCGGTCAAGAAGTATTTATTATACCGCAACCATGCAGAAGATGTGGAAAGCAGCATACTAGTGAATGTCGATTAGCCACAGGAGCCTGTTTTAAGTGTGGAAAATGGGGTCACATGATTCGGAATTGTCCACAAAATACCTCTGGAGTAGTTACAACACCGGAAGGAAAAACAAAAATGCCCACGAAGGCAAAAGTCTATGCGATCACACTAGGAGAAATGAACGCTGACGCAAACGAGGCAAACGATGCCGGGGTCGATAAATTGTAATTACCCACTTATGATCAATATGTGAACTTTTTTGTGGATATGTAAGTAATGGTAGGGTAACTTTTGGACAAGTTTGAGTTGACGTAATGTATGACTGGTATCATATTTGACTATAGAGTAATGAAATCTTATATTTCATATGACTATGTCTAAAGGCTTGTATTTGGCAATGATGTTTAATTTTCTGGAAAAATTTAAAGATTATGTTTTAGCGATTTCGAGGAAGAAATCTTTATTTTAGGGGGGGAGAATGTAATAGCCCAAATTTTTAGGATATAATATTTTCTTGAGAATTTATTTGTTGGAAATAATATTTTATAGAAAAAGAATAGGAGACTTAGATGCATTCTAAGGTAAATGTTGGATGGACTTTTGGAAATTTTAGCAATGTATCAACTAGAGAAATTCAATTTAGACCTAGAAAGAGATAAATTTACGAAATTTGAGGAAGAAATTCAAAGGGAAGTGAAAGAACAAAACATCAAACACTTGGTGTGCCAAAACGGGTTCTCGGACTAGACCGTCAAATGTTTGTGTAATAATCATAACTTTTTCATATGAGGTCCAAATAAGGTAATTCTAATTCATATAGAACCATTAGAGAGAGATTTAAAACTTATATGTTTTGGGGTTTTGAAGATAAGGAATTTATCAAGGACTAAATCTAGTGTGAAGTGGACGGACAGAGATAGGAGTCAACTGGTAACCGACTTAGATGAGTTGTCTTAGGTTCAACCATGTGACGAAAATTAAGATTAGCTACCATATTTTCTGATGTCTTTACATGTGTGGGAACATGTGGCAAGTTGATAAGAATTCATCTAGAAGCCTTGGTAGGTAAGAAAACAAAGGAAAACAAATGGAGAATTCGGATTGGATATTCTCGGGTAAGTTTTGATGTGTTTCAGTAAAATAATCATATCTCTCTCATATGATATCGGAATAAGGTGATTAAAAATCCTGTAGAACCCTGCAGTGAAAATTATATTCCAAAAGAAAAGGAACCATACAAGAATGAGATTTTTAGGGAAATCTCAGTAAGTACACATTTAACTTAATAAAAGCACAGACATCGTGAAATAGTCACATATAAGAATCAAAGTATATGTTTATGATATGATTCATGTAACTCATGTATGAATTAAACTTATCTCTTATGTGGACTTACATAAACTTGTATCATACATTGACTTTTCATTCTTAGCCATATCATTTTCATATCTTTTTATTATAATCCACTATTATTACTCGTGGTTTGGCCATGCCACTGTTATTACCCATGGTCGGGCCATACCATTATTATTACCCATAGAAGGCTCATGGCTTATGTTTTCTTGTTTCATTTCTCATATTCGTAACCTTATCATCATCTCATAGTGTCATAATATAACAAATAATACTTTAATAACAAATTATCATAAAATCATGGATAACCAATCACTTTATAAATTCAACATCTTATTTTCCTTTACTTGAATCATAAACTCTTCAATTAATAAAAGTCTCAAAATCAAACATAATAGGGTATTTCGCTCGAGCCAAACGTTGATCAAGGGTCGAGCTAAATTTCTGCCTAAATCTCATTCTGCCAACTAAATCTAGATTTTGTCCTTTATTTATTTCTTATATGGTAAAACTTAAAACATAAAAGTTGTATATCTCTGTCTTATCTTTCCATATATTCTTGAATCATTCAATTCCAATATCACACTAACAAGTTATGACCATTTTACCATAGGATGTTAAATCTGTCAACTTAACCCCTTTTTAAGTCCGAAAGTTGCTAGGGTTGATCTATCAATTTTTTCCAAATAAAGACCTCATATTTTCACATAACCCTCTTAATATATCATCATATAATATCTTCCTAAGGTCTCATAATTTTCCTAGCATTTTATCATAGCAAAAACCACTCCAAAACTCAATAGACTTCAATTTAACACATAAACAAAGACTAAGCTCAAATAAATATCAAACATAATCAATCACCAAAGCACTTATTCTATGCCAATACTAAGTTAATATATGCACTTACAAATTTTTCCAAAGCTAAATAATTAGTCTTGAGTTGGTTTTGCACCACACTTCTCTCCAAAGCCCTTACTTAGCTCTCTTTTGACACTTAAGTGATGTGAGTGGGTTTTTGTGTATTTCTCTTGGGTATTTCTCACTATGGCCGACTGGTATCTCTCATGGGGAAAGAAGAGGAGCCCATGCATCTATTTATAGGCATAATAGGCGTGGGGTGCAAGGGAAGAGGGCTTGGGCATTTCAGCAACTCCATTTGGCTGCATAGGTGAGATGTTCCCTACTTGTGGTTTCATGATCACCCCTAATCCTATGGGGATTTGCTGATATTTTAATCCCATGGTTGAGATTAATACACCTATAAAATTATCTTGATCAAGGGCTCAAAGAGTTCCAACACATGGGGATGAAGACAAAACACCAAGGAAATCTTCTAAGGGGTGCATCTGGCCACTTGGCCTCTCCAAGGGATTAGACACGTTCCAGCCCTAATACGTCAATGATAAAATTCGATTCTTCCAAAACTCAAAACATGAAAGTTTAAGATAATCCTCTTAGGGTTCTACAGGATTTTTAATCACCTTATTCCGATATCATATGAGAGAGATATGATTATTTTACTGAAACACATCAAAACTTACCCGAGAATATCCAATCCGAATTCTCCATTTGTTTTCCTTTGTTTTCTTACCTACCAAGGCTTCTAGATGAATTCTTATCAACTTGCCACATGTTCCCACACATGTAAAGACATCAGAAAATATGGTAGCTAATCTTAATTTTCGTCACATGGTTGAACCTAAGACAACTCATCTAAGTCGGTTACCAGTTGACTCCCATCTCTGTCCGTCCACTTCACACTAGATTTAGTCCTTGATAAATTCCTTATCTTCAAAAGCTCAAAACATATAAGTTTTAGATCTCTCTCTAATGGTTCTCTACGAATTAGAATTACCTTATTTGGACCTCATATGAAAAAGTTATGATTATTACACAAAACTTTGACGGTCCAGTCCGAGAACCCGTTTTGGCACACCAAGTGTTTGATGTTTTGTTCTTTCACTTTCCTTTGAATTTCTTCCTCAAATTTCAAAAATTTATCTCTTTCTAGATCTAAATTGAATTTCTCTAGTTGATACATTGCTAAAATTCCCACAAGTCCATCCAACATTTACCTTAGAATGCATCTAAGTCTCCTATTCTTTTTCTATAAAATATTATTTCCAACAAATAAATTCTCAAGAAAATATTATATCCTAAAAATTTGGGCTATTACAGACCGCCTCATACTTCTCCAAGAGAATTTGTAGCCGCTTATTTTCCTCCACCTCTACTTTACAGAGAACAACACTATCGTCAGCAAACAAAAGGTGGTTAATGATTAGGGCTCCCTTACAAATCTTTAACTCTACTATCTCCCTTCTTCTGCCAGCTGAATTTAAAAGAAAGGTTAATCCTTTCGTACATAAGAGGAAAAGATAAAGGGATAGTGGATCCCCTTGTCTTAGACCCCTAGAAGGGAGGATAGGTCCATTTGGCTCCCCATTTATGAAAACCGAGAAAGACATTGAGCTTATACAAAAAATTATCAACTCAATAAGACTCTGTCTAAACCCTATCACCAGCATGACTTGCCTAATAAAACCACATTCAATTTGATCATACGCCTTACTCATATAAAGTTTTACCGACATGTAGCCTTGCTTGTCTTTTATCTTGTTCTTTAGATAATGTATTAACTGATATGCAGTTAATACAATATCTCTAATCAATCTCCTAGGCACAAAGGTGCTTTGACTTTCCCTAATAACCAAAGATAAAATTAATTTCAACCGATTTGTAAGGACCTTTGCTATTATCTTATAAGCTACATTACAAAAGCTAATGGGCCTATAATCAGCAAGTCTAACAGGGTTCTTTTTTATGGAATAAGAGTAATGTATGTGTGGTTTAAAAAGGAGGGAAAAGAACCTGAGTTTAGTGCATTTAGCCCTGCTGATGTGACTGAGCTCTACACTATGTGCCATTATTTTTTATAAAAACTCTGTGACATCCCATCAGGTCCTAGTGCCTTAGAGCGGTTCATCTATTGCACCATTTTTTTAACTTCCTCTTCATCAAACCCTCTGCACAGCTTGTCATTCATTTGAGGTGAGACTTGACCCCTTAAGGCTTCAAGAAAGTCCACAGATCCCGGGTTCTTGCTTTGAAACAAGTTTGCAAAGTAGTCTATCACTACCTTATCTTGGCTATGATCTATTTGTCATTCCCCTCTAACATCTTGTATCTTTTTCAGAAGGTTATTCTTTCTTCCTAGAGTCCTTCATATGAAAATACCTGGAGTGTTTTGGTCACCTTCTTGCAGCCACAAGCTTTTGACCACTGCCACCACATTTCGTCATCTCTTTCCATCCAAAGTTGGACCTCCTCCCTTGCCAAGTTCGTGGCTTTGCTATCCTCTACGAGATTATTCTCGTAGATGCTTTGTAGGTTCGACCTAGCCTTTTGTAACTTCTTTTGTACATGCCCAAAGTTGTCCCTATTCCTAGCATTTAATTTTATTCCATAGTCCCGAATCATTGAGGTCACATCTTCCATCTTTGAATGGTTGTTGCTCCTCACCCATGAGTCTTTTATAATTGCTTTGCAATTTTTATCCCTTACCCACATAACCTTAAACTTAAAAAATTTCTTGAGCTTTTGCTGCTGCTGGTTCCCTTCTAAGACAACCCATATTGGTAGGTAGTCCGAGTAAGACTCTAAGCCATAGAAGACTTTGGCTGTTTGGAATTTATTTCCTTGTTCTATATTTACTAGAAACTTGTCTAGGCGTTCAGTAACACACTGGCCCCTTCCCTTCTATTGCTCTAGGTAAATTTATACCCATTATAGCCCAGGTCTCTCAGCCCACAAACATCCACTACTTCTTGAAAAGCTTCAAGGTAACTCTCTGGTTTTTGTCTACCCACCATTTTCTCATTGTGAAACATAATCTCATTTAGGGTCCCCCATAACCGGCCAAGCATCACCACTGGTTCTACTCAATCTACGAATTAGCTCCCAAGTTTTGTGTTTCAAATTATTTTTAGAAAAGCCATACTCTCATCAGCATCATTAATAATAGCATCAAAATGACAACAAGAGTAGTTAATAATAGATAAGTCTATATCACTATCCCATAGCAATGCAATCCCCCTTTCCTCCCACAAGAACTAAATGCAAGACAATTTGGAAAACCAAGCTTGAACTTACAAGATTCAAACTCGCGAGTGCTCAATCTAGTTTCCTACATGAACAATACGTCGGGCCCTTTCCTCTTGACCAAGTCACAGAGCGTTTGAATGCCCTGTCGGTTCCTAAGCCCACGGGCATTCTAGCATAATGTCTTCATTTTTGTCGGCGGTACTGCTCCATAGCCACCACTACTTCATTTATGCTATTTGCTTCATCACCTATAGTCTTATCACCCATAGTCACAAGAATCCCTGCTTTCCCCCTCTTCAATTCTCTGTCCTATATACACACTGCTTCCTTCCCTGATTTCCTATTCTTTGAGCCTTCAATCACCGCTCTCTCTGCTCCATTTTTGCTTGAGGCAATAATGTTCTTCATCTTTGCTAGAGCCAATATTCTCTTCCACTTCCTTCCCAGTTGCCCATCCGGTTTGTCCATTGTCTTTTGGCCTTCTTCCTTCTGGTCTAGACCGCAACAGGGTGCGCTATCGGAATAGCCCCTGATGTCTAGCCTTGAATACCCTGTTTCTCGGGTATGCTTCCTGTCGCCATTTGCACCCCTGTTTTCTTTGCTTAGACAAATTCTTCAACTTCCTCACCAGCCAACCTTGCCTTTGTTTCCCCCATTGAAGTCACCCAATGCACCCATATTTCCATTTTAGCTTGATGCCTTTTTTTTCATTGGGGCATTTTGTCAAACACTTTCTTGCCCCCCTCTTTCCCTGAAATTTCCTACGTGAAGCCAAGTTCCATAGGGAAGGATCTCTAGCATTTGGGCATTGAAATTTGTCGGCTTGTACCCACACTCAGTCTCACTATGGCCTAAACTTCCACACCAGTAGCATAAGTTAGGCAATCTCTTGTATGAGATTCTGACCCACACTTGTTCCTCCTCGTATTGATAGCAGAGTCCTTCTCAACAACAGCTCATCAATCTTTAGAGAGACACGAACCCTTACGAACTAGCCCCACTCTATTTTCCTTTCATCCAGGTCGAATCTCCTAAAGCACGCCCAACTTTTCTCCCAGCTTTTTGCCCGAGTAGGCATTCCTCGCCATAAATGGGAGGTCATGACACTTAACCCAGAAAGAAGCTGTAGACAGCTGTACATTCTTGACCTGTTGTCTTCCATCTACCTCCTTTAGCATAACCAATACTATTGTACTATTGGAACGAATATATATATTGTATTAATTATCTCCTTAATTTTCTATAATTATACTAGGTTAGAATATTCCCTTAGTATATTTCCTTTTTCAGGGTTTGGTCTTATTCCACTATATATAAGCCCTTTATGTATAATTTGATACACACAAAAGGACAATTATATGATTCTTTAAAATTATCTCTATTTCTACATGGCATCAGAGTCACAACAACTCTGGTCTTCCTATTCGTGCAAGTCGTACACTTGGTGTTTTCTTATTCTATACCAACCTTGGTATTTCATACACTAACAATGAGATTTTTTTTATAGTTTTATGTTCCCTTTTCGCTCTATTTTTTTTTTTTTATCAAATCTAATCATAAATAGAGTGCTGAAAATTTTATCGGTGTTTCTGCATCAAGAGTTTTACGATACACCGCTGCAGGCGCCCCTAAGTGCCACCACAATCTGCTGTGCATTTGCCTATGCACTCCCAAGTGCCCCTCATATCCAACAACTCTCTAAGCCCATTTCACCAAGACTCCAGCCCTGCCCAGTAAGCCCCTAACCCTCCTTTTCTTTTTTTTAGCCTTTTTTGTTTTTAGGCCCAGTACACTTGGCCCAAATCCGACCCGACCCATACTCATGGCTAATTCACCCATCTACTATTTCGACCCGACCGTTTACCCAAACTGACCCAGCCATTGATCATTGACCATTGACTTTGATTGTTCACTTGGAACAAAAAGAAATATTCAAGAGCATGTCTCATTCCTCTCCTAACCTTGACACCATTGTTTGTCCTATTGATAATATTTTAGATAGCTTCAATTATAATATGTGGGCTTAAAATATAGAAGTATTTCTTAGAGGAAGAAAATTATGGCGTTGTTTTTCTGGTAATATTCCTAAACCCAAATAAAAAGATGGTGAGAGCCTTGATGTGTTTCATGTTGACTTGAAGATTGACATTGTATTCACTGCAAGATTTTGTCTTGGTTTATTAATACTTCTATTCTATCTTTCCATAGCCTGCTTCCCAAGAAAATTATTAATACTTAGTCTCACAATGCTTGCAGTTCTAGCTTGAGACTAAGTTTTATCAACTGTGTCAAGAATCATATTTCTATTCTAAAAAATAACCTTTGATATAACAATATTTGATATGGGTCAAGAATTAGTTCAATTCATTGTTGATTTGTATTCTCAAGTTAATAATGTTTAATATAACAATATTTGTGTGTATTAGCAAAACTCTTTGTAGTTACTTTTCGGAGTGTGGGAATGATAACCAAGTGCATCTTATATATTCTAGAATTATATCAATATATATATGTATATATGTTTCACTGATGATAGTGATCTAAATGATAATCACGATTTGATGAAATATAAGGTTAGGATATGTTGTCCCAATACAACATGATTCTTTATTTTTAATTTTTATTACTTCTTTGTGAACTAATATGAACTGAGCAAAATATTATATTGAAGCAAGAGTGTAGCAATGCTCGTGCAAGAGGCCACGTGGCGTTCATATAGTTGTGGATGTACTACAAGTTGGAAGGGTTTGATCCTATGGATCATGTCAATATAGAAAAAGACGTATTTTATAGAACAAATATATGTTTCCTGCAAAACACCTTGTAATGATAATATCATCATTATTAAAATGATCTCTTAATAACATAAAAATTATCATTTGAATTTGTTGTATTTACAACGAGAGTATTGTCATAACGTTTTCTTGTTCAACTACTTAAATACAATGCTCACTACAAGCAAGTTATTGATTCCAGCAATAAAAAATGCCTAACTACAATGAATCAACACATTGCAAATACCTAATTTACTTTCTGTAAATTTTGCCTATTTTTTCTTTGAGACCAAAACTGAAAACTATTCTTATTTATTATATATTATATTTAAGTAAGAGTGTTGCAATGCTCGTGTAAGAGGCCATGCGCGTTCATATAGTTGTGGATATACTACAAGATGGAAGGGTTTGATCTTATCGGTTGTATCAATATAGAAAATATGTATTTTATCATAAAAAATGTGTTTTTATGATAAAAAAAAACTTCACAACGATAATATCATCATTATTATTATTTGCAAAACACACCATGAACTTGAGACAAAATGTGACATAAAATGAGGAGACATGTAATATATAATAGACAGATAGACAACATGACATAAAACGTGACAAAACGTGCATGAAACCTGATAAAACATGACATATGAAATAAACAAATAGTATATAACATGGCATAACATGTAAAAGAAAAACATTATGTGACATGACATAATGTATAACGGACAAACATTACATGAATGACATAACATGTAATAGACAAACCATTACATGACATGGCATAAGATATAACATATAATATTACGCGACATGACATAACATATAATATAAAACATTTTTCTATATGGCATAATGTGTAACAAATAATATTTTACAAAGTAAATTATATGACAGATTAATATTTCAAGATAAAATATAATGTGTAGCATTCATATATGTAGGGACATGGCATAGTATGGTATACAGGTAACATGTGTACATAAACAATGGTTCCCTCACCAATCATATATATATATAGTAATTTGATAGTAAGTTAGACGCTAATTTATAGTGATTGTCACGTTAAAAATAAATAAAATACGAGAAACTATAAGCAAGAATTCAAAATTTAAAACTTTTATCACTAATAACTTAGTAACATGAAATATGATGACTTAGAGTAAAATGATCATTTTATCCTAATTTAAGAATTTCATATGATAACTCTAAAAACCACTATAATTTAAAATACTCATCTAAATTTTATCCTAAACTCAAATATCAACTTAGAAATTTTAAAAAAATAAGCAACCATGAGAAAAACACAATGACCGAAACGCTACAAATGCCACATCTCTTATTTTTTTTATGATTTCATCCAATTTTAAAACTTATGCTCAAACTGAAATATTATTGCAATAAAAATTCTTATATTCTAAAATTAAGAGCATGCCTAAACATCGGTGAAGATATAATTCACAAAATACAAAAGTTTTTAAGCAAAAAAATTCAAGTAATCAAAACACAAACCCATAAATCTCAAGGTTTTCACTCTTTTAAAAATAAATCTCTTGGATTTTAAAAACTTAAAGAGCTTTCGTTTAACATTTTGATATATAACTCATTAAAATCAGAAAATCGCACTTGAAGTACTCAATTTCATCACTTAAAACAAAAATAGAATTTTTTTTCTCAACTTTGATTTGATCAAACATTTGATCTGAAAAGTAACTTGATAAAAAAAACCTCAAACCAACAACATCATATGGATTAAAAGTATGTCATAAAGTAGATGCAAGCAATAAACTTAAAATCACATGGCCAAAAATAAAACAAAATATATATGGATCCAGCCAAAATCATCAAACTTTTGACCCAACCAAGTATTTTCTTACACAAAAACCATATCTTCACAAATCAACACTTAAAATCTTCAAAACAATATTCTACAATGTAGATCAAATGCTTAGAATCATTAAATAAAAATATCAAAATCATTAGAGTAAAATTAAACCACAAAAGATGTAAGTTTTCATAAAATAAAAATTGTTTTACTCTTTCCAGCTTTTCACTTTCTAGATCTAAGAAAATCATTCATCAAAAGCTTATAACATGCAACGAATCCTTAATAAATATTCATATTAACATGTTAAAAAATCTCAGAACAAGATCTATCCACCTACTTGAACAAAAACTCTTAAATATAACATGTTATCTGATTTATCACCAAAATGATATTTTCATAATTAAAATAACTTTTGACTGATTAAAAGATCATGAAGTCAAACACAAAAGGTACTGACATAAATTAGAATAAAGGGAAGGTTCATGCATTAATATTTATAGAAATTTAAAAAACTATAAGTAAGAAAGCTTATAAAATTGCCTAAGAGAAAACTTTTAGACCTAGTTTTTGTTTTCATAGACAAGATGAGATAAAAGTTAAAAATTGAATATAATATTATTATAATAAATTTTTTAATATTAGTTTTCTTTTGGGATTTGAAAAAGTTATTTTGGAATTTGAAAATGTTGAATTTTTTATTTCATTTTGTATGAAAATTTGGAGAAATAATAATGATGAGATGAAATGAAATGGGATTGTAAAAATAAATCAAGCCTAGTGTTCTCTCCAAGAACATGAGTGAAAGGGATGAAATGAGTGTGAAAATGGCCCACACGTCTCTTACACATTCAGAAGAGTGAAGTGAGGCCTTGGACGACACTTAAGTTATAAGTCTTGGCCAAAACAAGGGTCAAACTGGCTACGGTATTGGCTAGCTTGAGATGCTGTGTAGGTGGTTATGGTGAGGCGGCCTTTGCTTTCCCATTAAGGACTATTTGAGGGCTTTCTTGAGCAGTGTGTGGTCAGCTTTGGGTGCATGAAGCCTTCCTCAAGAAATTTTGCCAAGGTGGCCAAAATTCATATGCTTAGTGGGCCTTAACCGAATGAGCTTCGTTTCCGGGTTTAAGAAGGGTTTCATTAGGATTTGAGATGCTATTAAGTCCAAATATAATCTTTTTTGCCCAATAAAAATTTTAAGGTTTAAATGGTTGAATAATGATGTCATAACATAAATTTGAGGAATTAGTAGAGGCAAAACACCAACATCTAGCAAAAAAATTGCAGCCCCTACTGGTTCCAGAATAGAAATGGGAAGATATATCCATAGATTTCATGGTAGGATTACCAAGGACGTCGGCCAATAAGAATTCAATTTGGGTTATAGTCGATAGATTAACAAAGAGTTCTCATTTTCTACCTATAATGAACATAAATTCGAAGGAAAAATTAGCACGAATCTATATTAAGGAAATAGTCTGTCTGCATGGAGTGCCTAAGACGATCGTTTCGGATTGAAATCCCAGGTTTACGTCTCGTTTTTGGCAAAGTTTATAGAAGATGTTGGGTACCAATTTAAAGTTCAATAGTATTTATCATCTGCAAATTGATGGTCAGACGGAACGAACTATTCAAACATTGGAAAATATGCTGCGGGCTTGTGTGCTAGATTTAAGTGGTGATTGGGAAGGTCTTTACCTTTATTGAGTTTGCCTACAACAACAGCTTTCAGGCTACTATTCAAATTGCATCGTATGAAGCATTGTATGAGAGGAAATGTAGGTCACCCTTATATTGAGACGAAGTTGGTGAAAGTAGGGTGTTGGGACCTAAGTATCTTCAGGAAGTCAGAACCTAGGTAGAGATGATACGAGAGAGAATGAGGACAGCTCAGAGAAAACAGAAGAGCTATGCTGATAGGCGACTGGGTATACATTAAGACTTCACCTATGAAGGGTGTGGTGCGGTTCGATAAGAAGGGAAAACTAAGTCCCCCATACGTTGGACCATATGAAGTTGAAGAGAAAGTTGGACCAGTAGCTTACCGTCTGGCTTTACGAGAGAGTCTGCAAGGAGTTCACAATGTTTCCCACATGTCTTCTTTGAAGAAGAGCCTTGGTAAAAGACCAGTGACAGTGATGGATCCAGGTAGCATTAGGTTACGCCCTAACCTAACCTACGAGGAATGGCCAACGTGAATTGAAGATCAGAAGGAGCAAGAGCTGAGGAATCGAAAAATTTTCCTAGTTAAAGTACTTTACAACAATTCTGCTTTTTAGGAAGCGACATGGGAGCGTGAAGACGTGACGAGGGCTAACTATCCTCATTTGTTTGTAAATTAGTTATGTAGTACTTCTTTGTTTGAAGCCTTATTATGACTTCATATACTTATAATTATATGCAATTTCGTTGTATGTATGAGTGTGATCGTTGTTCTCTTTTTTGGCTTCTTTGTTTGTTTATTTTAAAACCGTAGTAATTTATCGTGTAACCTTGATATGAGATGACTAAAACTAGAAGAATGTCGCGCATGTTTGTTTCATCAGTAGCTCAGTTGAGGGAGAGAAAGGAGCATAGGCGCAGGATTCTCCTTAGGAGGCGGAAAATCTTGAGAGCAAAACGATTTAGAAGATTAGATAGGTACGAGTGGCACCGTACCCATGTGATGGACATAAGTCGTCGAGGGAACCCTGTTTTCAAGGCACGTTACCGCATGAAAAGCGACAACCACCATGCAAGTGGCTAAGGTCATAGAGAGAGCACTTGCGCCAACTTAGCCAAGGAGAAGTGAGTGAGGAGAGCTTAGTGCCTTTAGAGATTTAAGACACTTCCGATGATCGCATTCGACAACGAAAGGAAGGTCAACCTATCGAGGATACCGAACTGGAGATTATGCATAAGCTCTACGAGATGAAACTTAATATGTATTATGATTTGGACGTGGATGTATATTTTATTTCTCTTAGGATTCAGTGACAGTGGAGGATGACGTACTATCATATTCCTCTTCAGAGAAATCTACAACTACTAGTGCCAAAGGTATAGAAGTTCTTTTCTGACTGAATCTTGTGTGTTTAAGATGTTGCTTACTGACTTTGAGGACAAAATCTTGTTTTTATAGGGGGAGGATGTGACAATCCGGATTTTCTTTCTCCTATTGGGATTATTGTGTGTACTTGGAGTGAATATTATATTTTATTATATTTATTTTTATAGAGAGGTGTGGAGGAAGAATATGGGAATAGGCCCAATATGTGGATCAAGGCTCAAAGGTCATGGAGAGGAAGTGGTGGTCAGCCATGCCTTAGGTAATGAGTGCTTAGGATTTTGTGAGATCTCATGAGACACTTGGCACACTAAGATGATTATCTTTTTGGTTTCCCAAGAAGGAATATTTTTTGAGAAGAGAGAAAGCATGGTGTTGGAAGATTGAGTGTGAGATATTTCTTAGAAAAGGGTATGACAAGTGATATGTAAAGATTGGTTGGGATTTGAGAGAGAAGGATTCGGTGGAGAAGAAGAAGAAAAAGGGGGGAGCCGATTGCTTCACTTTGAGTTTTCCAAGTAAGCTTCACTTCTTGACTTGACAACTGAGATTTGTGTAAGAAGATCTTTTGGGAGAGTGATTGACAAGTGATGATGTGAGTGCCAAGTAAGCAAGAGATGAAACTTTCAACCTTGGAAGGTTTTGGGTAGACTTGTTTTGGGAGGCCAAAACCGAACCTAAGATGTGCTTTCTTAGGCATCATCTAATCCTTAGAGATAGGAGTCTTTCATGTGTCCATCAAGTTTTGTGTCAATCATTTCTTGTGTCAATCAATCAATAGGTGAGGTGGAGTACTCTAGGCTCCAAAGCACCCCATGGTTGACTCATGTATCACCCTTTTTCCCTTCAGAGCACTCTCATTGGATTGGCTAAAAGTCAAATTTAACAATTACTTTAGCTTTTTGGCAATTGGTTTAGCTCTACTCTGCACTTCAAGTACTTTTTAAACTTTTTTCCAACAAATTTTATTGTCATATTTGATCAATTGTGGCACTTATTTTTGGTATTTGTACAAAAGTACACTTTTTCAAGGAAGACTTTTAGTCAATCCAATGACATGCTCTCAAGGACTTTTTGTGAAAGCACCTACTTTTGAAGGTAAATGATCTTTTGAACCTTTTCTACCTCTCCATGCAAGGATTTAAAAACCTTTTCTTTTCAAAGTTTAGCCTTTATGTTTTCTAGCTTTTCTTGAACTCATATGAAAAATCAAAACTTTTTTGTCCTTCTTAAACAAAAATAAAAGATAGAATGTTTTTGAGAAAATGGGTTCTCTTGAAAACCGAACTATTCCCTTTTTAGCAAAACAGGCTTTCAATTTTCTGCTAAGATTTCACAGAGTTAATATTGTTTTCTTTGTATGTTCTTCTCAGATTTTTTCCTTGTCTTACACTTGGGAGTTTTGTAAGTATATTCTTATCTTAACCCTAGCATAATTCGTATATGTAGTGTGAACTTCTTGTTGTGTTTGCTTTGCCTTATTGTTTGGTTTGTTTGTGTAGTGATCTTATCATACTTTCTCTATATTTTGTGAAGATGATATCTTTGGTTTTAATTTAAGAGATTTGATGAAATATTATGATTATTTATTGAAAGAACGTAAAGAATGTGCCATTGTATTTTTGGCTAGTGCATATGATGGAATGGTATGATATGTTTAAGTGACAAATACTTATTTTTAGAGCTTATAGATTTCGGCTAAGATAGGTTACATGGAGAGGCTTTAGGCTTTTAACTCTTGGTTGATGTGTGATCATGGTTTAAGGCCTTGGGTGATTTATAAAAGTATAACCCTTGATTTCTTGGATGCATAGCTTCAGGTATGTGTTTGGTTTGAAGTGGGAATTATGTTATGAGAAAATATGGTAGTAAATATAATAACTAAGCCTTTTAAGGTTCAGCTCAGGCATGTTTAGACTATGTTATTGAGTCTGGTTATTCTGGAATGATGCATGAGTTGATGGAAGAAAAAGATAAGAAAAATCTAGGGTTTGAACCCCTAGGATAATTTGGACCTAACCCTTTTTTCTAGGGCAATAATTGTTTAAACGACTCTCTTTTTGTTTGAATGTGTATGAAATGTTAGAAAATAAATATGTTCGCATGTTAGCATGTACAAGCTATGATTTGGAAATGCGTGCATCACATATCTCATGAATCATATGTCTTACATAAGAAAGTCAAAGTGTTGTATGCATGTCCATTAAAGTCATGAGTTCCATACCTTTTGGGTCAACATGTTTTTTTTTTTTTTAAAAAGAAGAAAATAAGTTAAGTTTTATAAGAATCCCAAAGGTTGGGGCGGGGTATTGTCCCAGTAGAACTCTTTATTCACTCAAGAGTGATTAAAGTCGAGTGAAACCCTTGGGTCAACGAAGAATAGTTGACAGGCCATGAATGGTTCCTATTTAAGGGATTTCGGAGCGTGATCACACCTAAAGGTTGTGGGTGCTAAGGACGGTGAGGGCGATTTGCACTGTTGTAAGAATATGTTTATGACATAGTCACCTTGACTAAAGTAGTCGTAACGTGATGCGGTAACTAGTACGGAGTACACAGTGAGTAAGGGAGCCGTGAGGTATCTAATATGAATAGTCATGACAAGAAAATCTATGTGTCCAAGAATAATATGAACAAGAATAATGTCGCTTAATTATATGAAAAGTAAGAAAGACACGAAAAGTGCATGCGCATAAGTCATAAGTTTCAAAGAAAGTGAACGATATATGAAAGCCTTTTTATGAAAAGTGCATGTGCATAAGTCACGTTTGAGTTTCATGTTCCTAGCGCATGCATTTGTTTTCATTGTTTACCTATATATGTTTGTGATGCATTGGTTATGTTAATTGTGTACTTACTGAGATTTCTCGAAATCTCACTCTTTTGATTTTCAACTATCTTTCATTTCTGGGAGGATAGAAGTAATTGTAGGTGTAGACAAACTCCAGGAGCCAGATTCCTCGAGAGACTCCTCGGACCTTTGAGGGTCTGACGGAGTATTCTCTTTTTGATGAAGTGGCCCCCTTTTTGTATGATCTATCCATTGTTGAGATACGGAGGAGCGTGCTTAAGACGCTAGAAGACCGGCGACCCGTAGGGTACTGTCTAGTTATGAGGACAGACGAGTGTCCAGTAGGAACACGATTTGAGTCTAGGGCATTTCTGTTTTGGACCGAGGTACAGGGAGGTCAAGAAGGAACCCCTGACTTAGGGAAGGGTAACGAGGCCATTTCCATTCTAGTGTTGGATTATTATATATTTTGTAAACTTGGAGAAGTTGTATTTTTCCCTGTGTTGGAAATTTAATCTTTTGCTGGACTCGATACAATATGAAGTATAATTATGAAGTTTTCAATTGGAGTATGTTTAGTTCTACCATGTGAGGATTGGCAAGTTTTATATTGCTTGCCTATTTTATTTGGCTTGACCTTATTCTGCTGCAAAAATTATTGCATAATGCTAGTAAGTTAGATGCATGCATTTGTTAATAATATGAACGGGGCCTAGGTAACCTAATGTTGCATATCTCCGACGCTTCAGTTTACGTTCGATCCAAAGCGTAGGCTGGGAGCGTCAACATCTTGACTTATCAATACATCCTTTGTTGGGTGGACTCTTATACCCCAAGGTCCACATTTGGAAATTGTTCGAGTAGCAACTAACGTGTATTCTTTGTAGCATATTCCATAATAATTGTTTCCTTTGAACCAGATTTTCTTACTCAATTTTCTTGCTTCATTTTACCTAATGAGTATCCAGTATGCTCAAAGTTTATAGCACGACAACCCCTTCATCTAGTTATTGGTGAAAATTATTTAGATGGCACGTCGATCTCTCCTATGGATTTTTTTAGGAGGGAAATATGAAATATGGGATGCATCCAAGCTCCTTCTGGTAGCTGAAAATTGAATGCAACCGCTCCAACTTTTTGCACGACGGGGTAAGGTCCATAAAATTAGCTGGTGAGCTTTTTGTGTGCACGTTTGAAGGCTATCTACTGTCAATAAGTGTGTAACTTAAGAAACACCATATCACCTACTTTGAAATCCACATCTCATCTTTTCTTGTTCATCGTTTGCTTCATGTGATTGATAGAGGCTTCCAAGTTGGCTTTGAGTTGTCTAAGCTGCTCGTCTCTTTATACCAAGTTTAGGTCTACTTTGTGCACAGAAGTAGACACGAGATCTCTTCGAATAAGGTCTCATACTCTTTCAAAACCTATAGCATGCCTTGTTGCCTCTCATTATCTGCCGCCCTTTGTGATCTTACCTCTGTGTTTGGCAGAAAGCATACCACAAACAATGCATGGCCTGGCCGATATTCCATGGATATTTTCTATAGCGACACCTCTTGGATGACTTGTTCTCTCAGTCCCTATAGCCTTCAGGCTTGATTTCTCCAGAGAAATTCCATGGTTAATTGTTTCCAGTTACAAACCACCAACTCTAGCATCTCCAACCATTGAATGCCAAGCACGAGGTCGAGACCTGCTAAGGGCAGAGAGAAGAGAGTAAGGTAAAGCTCAGTGCCTTGTAAATTCACCAATACCTTATCAAAGTGCCCTTGACATTGAAGTCGTTTTCCATTAGCCACTCGCACAGTTTTTTTTTTATGTTGGCACCACCGATAACCTCATCATATTGGTTAGGCGGTCGTTAATGAAATTGTGTGTTTACTCACTGTCGATCGAAACCATCACCTCATGAGAGCCATTTTTGCTGTCATTTGCATGGTTCTTAGGTTAATCCATCTCGTCAATGCATGTAGAATAATTTTGGACTCCATTTCAGGTTCTTGCACCACCCTTACATTTTCCCTCTGGTCATCCTCTAATGTTGGTTGCCTCGTGATATCCTCACTGGTCAAGTCGCTTGCACCATCAAAACCTTCCAGGAGTAATAATTAAGGTTTTTGGCATTTGTGCCCAGCTGTGAAGCATTCATTGAATTGAAACAAAGACCTTGTGCTCTTCTCCTCTGCATCTCTTCCCATGATAAATGCTGAATAGGAGTTGTCAATGTAGCGAGAGCTACTCGAGTAGCTAGTGGAAGAGCTAAGGGAGCTCTTGGTGGCGGCGGGCGCACAAACCTCTGTTGCAGTGTAAGTTGGTCGTCTCTCATCAGTGCTAAACTCATGGAATCCTTCAAGCTGCCCATGAATATCCCCAATAACGCCTTTTATGTTTATTTGTGAACCTGGTTGCCAAGCCTCTCAAATTCTAGCTGGTAGTCCCTTAATGTCCCTAGTTGTTGACCCATGATAGAGCTTCTTTGAAGTCTTCACATTATGGTGGACCGAAGCAAGCCTAGAGTTCCTCCTCAAATTCCTTCAATGTAATTACATGCCTTCCCGTCTGTAACACCTTGAGCATCGACTGCCACCACTGGTTGACTTCCCCTTCCAAGTGGTATGCTGTCATGGTCACACCTTTTAGGCTTTAGTAGTGCCTTGATACTCAAAGAATTGGTCCACACAGTTGAACCACTCCGTTGGATCATCCCCTGAAAATTGCAAAAATTTAAGCTTTGTCGTTTTTGAGCAGACAATTTTTCAACCTTGTCTTGGTTTTCTTGATTGTGATTGTTATTGCTTCTTGCCTTTTGATTGGCGATCAATACATTAAAGATGCAGTTAATACTTTGCTTCAGTTGGCAGAACTTATCAGCCATGCCGAACTCCATTCGGTGTAAGCCATCTTGAACAGTGCCTAGTTTGGACTCCGAGTGCTCAATTCATTCTTTATTGGTACCCATTAACCTAGCTTTAAGGCCATTGATAGGTCCCGTGAAGAATGAATAAGAACACTAAGAAAGGGATTGTCTTCAGGTGAGAATGTACCACACTTTGAATTGAAATTGCTTGATGATTTTATTGATGGTAATACTCTGCTTAAATAGACTACGTACATGGTAGAATTTAAAGCATAAACTAAAGACTACTATTGGCAGCCGACTATGACACTAACTAGTGTAAAATAGAAAACAGCTAAGCCTCCGATACTCTTGAAACATAAAATACTAACTAAAGTAAAATGCTAACTATATGAAATAAACATGTGATAACTATTATCATCAAGTTTGAATTTGAAACTGACATTGAAATTGAACTGTAGCCGACTTTGTCTTCTTCTGGTGTTTGACCTCCCAGGTATTTGGGATTAGATTTTAATCTTCTAGCCGATAATCCCGGCTTATCACCTACACACCTGCTCATTCCATTTGACATACTCCTCAACTTCTCGCATTTTTAGTTTGTGACTCAAGGCATTAAAGAAGAAAACGCTCCCATTGACGCCACCCCAAGTATATTTCCTCTATCTCCACTATTTTTTAGACATTTCGATTATCTAAAATCCATGAATCTCCCTCCCCCATTTTAAAACCCTAGCTCATTTGAAATTCTTATTTCTTAACTCCAGATTTAAAATTTATATGATTTTGTTGGGTTGGTCATGGTTATGTCTCGAACCAAGATGCTATTGGAGTACTCATGGTGTTTGATTTGGGATAATGATTTCGATATGAGTAGTGATAGGGTTAGCATCCTTTTACCACTAATTTACTATTTACAATGCATCTAATTTGTTTTTTTTTTTTAAATAATTTTTTAGCATTCTTAATAATTAAGAAAAAAATTAAAAAATATATAATTTTATTAATAATCATTTTCTTAATCATTATGTAAAAGAAAATTAACAAATATATTAAAAAATTAAAAATAGTGATAGAGAAGTGGTAAAAGAAATGTAAATGTATCATTATTCTTTCGATATATACGGGTTGAAAATCAGTACTTTGAGCAAGAGCGATATATATTTAAGTTAAAGAATTAGGAAATGTGGAAACGTTGGTTTTTATATATTTGAAATCTTGGATTATTGTGTTTATTATTATGGTGTATGATAATGGATGAGCTTGGTTGAGATGGCTAAAAAGGTTTGTCGAGTACAATTTCAACTTTTTTGAAAAGTTTTTTTTGTTGTGATAAAAAACTGTCCTATTTTTATCTAAACTAGTAAATGAATTTATATTTTACTCTTTTTTATACATTATATAAAATGCTTGAATTGCATCAAATACCAATTTTAATATATATATATATATATTTTATCAACATTGAAATATGATCATATTCAAAATTGTCATAAATTGCCTGGCCTAATCCGATTCTTTAATGAGCCTTGAGTATGGGGAAGCTGTGACTGGAAGAAAGACATTTGAGTGCTATTAGCAACAATTGAAAATTGTTTATCTTGTCATAATATAAGGTTAAAAGCAGCAATATGCTTCTTGCTATCAGGGTTTTTCAATAGTGTTTATGGAATTTGGTTTCAATTTTAATTTGGTGCTTTTTTGTATTGACGATTTGCTTTAAGTAGGTTGGTTTAGAAGTTGTATTTATTAAGGGTGAAGAAACAAGTGAACCTATCTGAGTTCTGAAACATGTTAACCGGCCCCTCAAGTACTTGGTCTATATATATCACCGAAAGAGTAGTGTGAATTTATTTAGTGCTAAACAAACTCTTAAAAGTAATCAATCCAGACCTTTCTTTACTTTAATAAACTTCAATCTTTGAATTTTTTCTTGAAAAATTGGCTAAAGCTAGTTCACTACTAATGCTTCTAGACCTCTTTTTCATGCTTTGTTGGTATGTTTTTAGGCGTTCCCGAGTTTTAGTGTCAATTTTGTTGAGTACAAAGACATCAATAACATAAAAAATTTAAGAAGCTAATTAGAGAAGACAAAAAGAAAAACTACGACAAACATTATAGGTGTTATTATTCTGTTTTGCATAAGAAAATCTTGCCAACATACACTAATCTTAAAAACCAAGAAAAGTTTGCCTTGTTAAAAAATTTTACCAAAATTACGGTAAGTTTCGCTATTTACTCACTTCTAAAACAGAAAAAAAAAAATATAACATATATATATATATATATATATATTTGTAAGGAATTGAATTGATTTCTGCAAATTATTTATCTACCCAAAAGGGTTAAAACCGAGAGAGAGGAGCATAGACAAAAACAATAGAGTAATGCTTATTGAACCCATGAAGGATTGATGGTTTTGAATTTGTGTTTTTTTATTTTTTTCCAATTTTTTTTTAGTGATTAAAAAGTGAATATTGTGAGCAAACCAATATAACATTGTCCCCAAGTCATGTCTGGAGAAAAGCATAGCATATCATGTTGACATTATGCGTGTCATGATGCCTTGTGGAGCTCATTTGGGCCTAATAATACGAAAAAAATCTATACAACCTCCAATTATTTATATAATTTTTATATACCATATTTTTTTAATTTTTTTAATTTATTTTCATTAAATATTTAATATAAAATAATGAATAAAAAAATAAAATTATTTAAAAAAAACAAATTCAAAATAAAAATATTAGAAAAAATAAAAATAAAAAAAATAATAGTATATGGAAGTTGGAAAGATTATGTAGAACAACTCCCAATAATACATGGAGGTACCTTCAACAACTCAATATTATTCAGCAAAAGAACTGAGATCCATGCACACGTGCACCCTTCGAAAGTACTCCATCACCGCAAGGGAATTTTGAGGGGATATGTTGCTTGTGCACCCACCAATGGTACTTGAGGACTTGTAAAGCACAGTACCATATTTTTAGCAAAACACCAGATTTTACAAGTCTGCTAACAATGAGGCCGTTAATAACATATATTAATGAAAATTATAAATGACTTTCATATATAGGATATCTGAAAAGATTAATACCAAACCTACTTTCAAATCCTCTCCATATTTAAATATGAGAATCCTAAAAATTATGAGAAATGATACATACACAATACCATACATAATACTTTACACACCTTGTAAAAGTAGGATATTTATATAGACTATCTTATAAAATTAATATAATTTTACAAAAATACCCTTATTTTTGAAAGATGATATATAAAATATTGTATATAATATTGTTTGTGTATTATTTCTCAAAAATTATTCGTTATTGGCTTAAAGGAAGGTTTCACAATCACCATTACTCTGTCTCACCCTCACCCCATTATCGTTTGCTTTTGGTTTAGCAAGGCTATATACATAGGAGAAAACTAGGCCTTTGTGGCTCTTATTGACAACGGCAACACACATTCTTTTATAAGAGTAATACTATATATAGTCAGTAGTAGAGTGCACATGTCCACACAATTGCTTTAAAAAAAGTAGGATTTATTATTAAAAAAATTATTTTTTTATATAAGTCACATATTTACAGGCCTATTCATCCGGGCCGGGTTTGAAATTTTAATATATTTCTTAATATTTTAATTTTTTTTTTTAAAGATTGAAGAAAATTTTAAATCCGGATTTCGGATTTGGGAATCCGGAATCCGGATGAACACCCCTACATATTTACTCACTTTTTTTAAAAAGATTATGCGATATTTTCAAACTATGTAACTGTAAATATCTTTTCTCTTTTTGTAAACCCACCATATCTAGCAAGGAAGTGCACAATGGGAGTGCCTGGGGACAACAAATTAGGAACGATAGTTAAGGGATACAACTTTCTTGCCAATGTAATTGTGAGGCTCACATGTGTCAGTACAAGGTTGTTGTGATGCAGTTTTAGGGCTCAGCTGGCTTTAAGACATTAAGTACCTATGAGACTTCAATAAGATGAACACAACTTTATTTTGTAAACATAAGGAGACTGTTCATGCGAGGCCTCGCTGAAAAAGTTGCTGATTAGTCTATCACAAATATTTCAAGAACCGAGCATATAGGCTTTTTTGTCCATTTAATTAACTGACCCCTAACATCCAAACTTAGAACAACCCTTCCAACGTATTTTGGATGAACTCAAGGATGTATTTTCTAAACTAAAATGGCTTCCAACCCCTAGGCACCATCATCATATAATCCCTTCCTATTTATGCTCTTATTTCCATTAAGGAATAAATAGAGAAGATGTGCAATCTAAGTGAGACTCTGATCAATATGGGAATATTTGACTCAACTCGCGTCCATTTTCCTCACTAGTTCTTCTAGGAGCAGTATTGCTACATACAATCCTCAAATGGGAACTGCAATGCAATCTAATTTAAAAAAGTTTTGAAATTGCAATAATATATTTTTAAAATAATATTTTTTTTTCTTTTTATCCTAAGTTATCAATAGGACTGCAATGCAGTCACCTACTTAAGATTGCAAATAGAATTTCTCTTCTTCTGGTGATAAAGGTTAATGGAAGTAAAAAAATTTGTGTGGGTAAGGCCTTAAAATAGAACACCATGAAAGGCCTTTCCATGCCCTTTGGCTTAACAAGGCACCTTCCAGATTTCGAGGCCTCAAGAACGATATTTTAAAAACATTTATGATGTTTGCAAGTCCTATACCAAGCACATTGAACATCTAAGGCAAACATTACAAGTTCCTAGGGATTAACGCTTGTCTGTAGTTGGGAGACTGGTTATTTAGAAAGATCCCCTAAAAAGATTGAGTTTAAGGCAAACTTTCCTTTACCACTCTACTTCAAAATGACTCTTTTACTTGAACGAACATGGGTACATGTACACTTCGCTTTTTAGGCTCTAAAACAAGTTATGATCAACCCATATCCTAACATTATCCAATTTCAACAAACCTTTAGTGATCAAATCTGATGTTTATGTTATTGTTGTAGAAGTCTTACTTATGTTGGAAGGAAAGACATGTAGCTTTTATCAGAAGCACTCATGGGTTGAAACCCTCATTCATCTGCATATGAGAAGGACAAGTGGTATTAGCTCAAACTAGAAGGTCTTATAAGGCATTATTTGTGACTTTTAAAAGCTTATTTTCTAGTTTTAAAGTCCATTTCAAGTTCTGAAAGGACATTTTATATAGGTTTTTAAAGCCATTTTAAAACTAAATAGACTTTCAAACTAAACTAGTATAAATTAATCAAGAGTGGCGCTTGGAACAGGATGGGTGTGAAAATAGGTTTTACACCTACCATAGAAATGCACCATATAGGCGTTTTATGAAGAAATGCACTGGACTTGAGTGCACTGAATCGATCCTATCCCAACACCCTATCTCAAGTTCTCTCTCTCTCTCTCTCTCTCTCTCTCTCTCTCTCTCTCTCTCTCTCTCTCTCTCTCTCTCTCTCTCTCTCTCTCTCTCTCTCTCGACGTGTTGATCTACTTGTGCCCCAGAGAGCAGACTAGCCCCAGCTTGACACAACCCAAGCTGACAACTCCATCAAAGCTAACGCCGACATCCATCGATGCAACCTAACCCGCGAAAAGCTCTAGCCCACTCCACTTCATCTTGTGCAACGCAACCTTAGTTTCACTCTGAATCGATTTTATTTTTTTTTTGGTATTCTCTTGAATTATCATCTTCTTCTGCCAATTACATTAAAATTTATGTATTCAGAAGCATTTCCATTTATGGATTATTATCTGAACATGTTATGACTCCCTGGTTTTTATATGTAATTTTTGGATTTTTCATAACTCGGGGATGTCTGTTTGTGTGGAAATTGAAGTATGCAGCCAATGTGTTTGTGAAAATAACACAAAGAAAATGGAAAATAAGAATTGTAGCTTTATTGAACAGCTTTGAACCTTGACCTACCCTTAATAGAATGCGAGAGAGGGAGAAAGAGAGGGAAAGAAGAGAGAGAGAACGCGATAGACAAGGTTAGATCGATTCCATTGCACTCACATCTATTACATTTCTTTACGAAAAACCTACGTGGTGCATTTCTATTGGTGGGTGCAAAACCTATTTTCACACCCATCTTGTTCCAAGTTTTTTCCATCAAAATAGAACAAACTACACAAATTAATCTAAATAAAGTTTCAAACTAGAACTATTAAAAAATCAAAAATTCCAAATGTTCAAACCAAGTAATACAGAAATTTGTCAATAATAAAATCAACTCCCTCCCATATCCATGAGTAATGACACCTCCAAAAGTGAAAACTTGAAAAACAAGATAAAAGAAAAACATATGAATGATATCTAAAAATAAACAAACTTGAATTAAGAAAAACACATAAGAACATGAAGTGACATATTAATTGACAACAAAATCAACTAAAGTTAAATAAACTTTCATGACAAATTTAAAAAACTTAGAAATAGTTATTCATAATCATTTACCACTTTAATCTTTTTCATCCTTCTCTCGTAACTAGGGTCAACCCTCCCATATGGCGAGTTAGGCAGTTCATGCCAAGGCAGTAAGGCCCCCAATGAAAGAAGGCCTCGAAAAATGTTTAAAAAGTAATAAAAAAAATTAAATTATCTAAAGTAAACAAAGAGACGTTAACATTGATGTTGGGAAATAGGCAATGAAACAAACAACAAAGATATGAAATAAACCGCAGCGGATGCAACAATGAGAAATAAAACAGTAAACACAGAAAGAACACACAGATTTAAGTGGTTCAGCTCAAAATGAGCTTACATCCACTGTGGGGTTGGTTTCAGAGCTTCACTAGATCAAATGGAGGTTACAGAGAGAGTATCGAGAGATACTTACAACAGAGAACACTCACCTCACGTGTATACACTCGATCCTCACAAGTTTCACTCAGAATAGTGGAGAAATGGAGAAGAAAATGATCTAGGAGGAGTTACTGTTCACTGGCGCCGAAAACAGAGCCTTCGTTCGTCGTCTGCTTCTTCGTCGTCTGATACGCGAAAATGCCTTCGCGCTATTTATATTCTGCAATCTCGCTCGAGCGAGATTTAAACTCGCTCGAGTGAGGACTTCTAGGTCAGATTCGCTCAACTAGAAATCGGACACCTGGCGCCACGTGGAATCTCGCTCGAGCGGGAGGTCGAGCGAGTGTCGAGCGAAGTCACTGCCTGAACCTCGCTCGAGCAGGAGTTCGAGCGAGGGTCGAGCGAAGTCTCGGGTTGGAGCAATTCTGGAAGTGTCACAGTCTCGCTCGAGCGAGGGTCGAGCGAGACAGGATTGGGCAGGTATTCCAAAGCCATACTCAACAAATCTCCACCTTGGCTTGAATACCTAACAGCCCCATAATATCCAGATCAACCCAAGAATGTAAAATGAAGCAACTGAGAAAACCAACCCCATCTGAGTTCCCTAAGGAACCTGGAAACCTCGAACCCCTATCAAGTCCAAACAAAGTTTGAACTTGAATACTGCAACTGGCGTGGTCATAACATCTGCTGGATTCTCTGAAGTAGCAATCTTCTGAATACTGACTGTACCATCTGACACTACTCCTCTGATAAAGTGATACCTGACGTCAATGTGATTTTTGGTCAAATGTATAGCACTCTGGCTGTCACAAAACACTGTCATCTCTGTCTGCTGAAGACCCAGGTCACTGATAAGCCCCTTCACCCAAATGGCCTCCTTAACAGCCTCAGCTGCTGCCATGTATTCTGCCTCTGTAGTTGATAAAGCAACAGTTGATTGAAGTGTTGCTTTCCAACTAATAGCAGAACCACACAAAGTGAAAATGTAGCCTGTCAATGATCTTCTCTTATCTAAATCCCCGGCATAGTCAGAATCAACAAAACCAACCACAACAGAACTGAGATCTACATCTCTATCAAATATCAAGCCCACATGCGAGGTTCCCTTCAAGTACCTCAAAATCCATTTCACGGCCTGCCAGTGAGTTCTACCAGGCTTAACCATATATCTGCTAACCACACTCACTGCCTGTGAAATATCTGGACGGGTACACACCATAGCATACATAATGCTACCTACAGCATTAGAGTAAGGAACATTTGCCATGGACTGTTCCTCCTCATCTGTCTGGGGGGATAGGGAAGCTGAAAGTTTAAAATGCGACGCCAACGGCGTGCTGACAGGCTTGGAGTCAGACATTCCAAACCTGTCTAGAACCTTCTCTATATACTTTCTCTGGGACAAGTATAACTTCCCAGCTTTTCTATCCCTGTAAATATCCATCCCCAGTATTTTCTTAGCATCACCTAAATCTTTCATCTCAAACTCATCCTTAAGTTGAGTTTTCAACAAATCAACATCAACCATGCTTTTAGCAGTTATAAGCATGTCATCAACATAAAGCAATAAGTGAATGAAAGACTTATCAGGCAATTGTTTATGATATACACAACAGTCATAATTACTTCTCAAATAATCATGATCACTCATAAACAAATCAAAACGTTTATACCATTGCTTAGGTGACTGCTTCAACACATACAAAGACCTCTTCAGTCTGCATACACGGTCTTCTTTGCCTTCAACTGTGAACCCCTCTGGCTGACGCATATAGATAGTTTCTTCAAGCTCACCGTGTAAGAACGCTGTCTTCACATCTAGCTGCTGAAGCTCCAGATCATACAAAGCCGTGATGGCTAGTAAAACTCGGATTGAACTGTGCTTTACTACTGGAGAGAACACTTCAGTGAAGTCGATCCCCTCTCTCTGACTGTAGCCTTTAGCAACTAGGCGAGCTTTGTATCTTGCATCAGACTGGATTCCCTCTTTTCTCTTGAAAACCCATTTGCAGCCCACAACTCTGGTCTTCGCTGGTAACTTAACCAAATCTCAGGTTTGGTTCTTGTGAAGAGACTCAATCTCTTCAGTCATCGCTGTACACCACTGTGCAGACTCAGTACTCTTCACAGCCTCTGAGTAACTGGAAGGCTCCTGCCCCACAATTTCTTCCGCTGTAGCGAGTGCATAACTGATCATATCTGCATAAGCATATCTCTGAGGTGGCCTGATCTGCCTCCTCTGTCTACCTGCAGCTATACTGTATTGCTCCTCAGCTGGTGTCTCAGTCTCTGACTCAGAACCATGCTCATCAGTCATAGCATGATCCTGAGTTGCTGGTGGTGTCTCAAGTGAAGCCTGCAGCTCCACCTTCTTCCCTGTAGACACGGGAATTTGTTTTGTCGGACTAAGCATGGATTTCTCATCAAACACAACATCCCTGCTTATCACAAACTTGGGTGACTTGGGATCAGTACACCACAACCTATATCCCTTCACCCCAGAAGCATATCCCATAAAAATACACTTCTTTGCCCTAGGTTCTAGCTTACCATCATTTACATGAAAATAAGCAGGGCAACCAAAAATCTTCAGGTTCAAATAATCAGTAGATTCATCAGACCATACCTGATTAGGTGTTCTCAACTCGATAGCTGTGGCTGGAGAGCGGTTCACCAGAAAACAGGCTGTATTGAGTGCTTCCGCCCAAAAGTCCTTAGACAGGCCGGCATTGGAGAGCATACTGCGTGCTCGTTCTAGGAGGGTCCGGTTCATCCGTTCAGCCACTCCATTTTGCTGTGGAGTGTGCCTGACTGTACGGTGTCTGGCAATTCCTTCGTTCTTACAGAACTCATCGAAGTCATTGCCACAAAACTCCATCCCGTTGTCAGTCCGAAGCCGTTTCACCTTCTTGCCGGTCTGATTCTCTATTAGAACTTTCCACTGCTTGAAGTTCTTGAAGACTTCACTTTTCTGTTTCAAAAAATAAATCCACACTTTCCGTGAGTAATCATCAATGAATGTAAGCAAGTAATTAGCTCCACCTTTTGATGGAACTGAAGACGGACCCCAAAGGTCGGAATGAATGTAGTCCACTGTACCTTTTGTTCTGTGGACCCCAGTTGCAAACTGAACCCTGCTCTGCTTCCCGAATACACAGTGCTCGCACAGGTCTAGCTTGCCCAAATTCTGATTCCCTAGCAACCCTTGCTTACTGAGGATAGACATCCCCTTCTCACTCATATGGCCCAATCTCATGTGCCATAGACGAGTAACATCTAACTCAGACTGATCAGATACTGAAACTGCAGCTTCACCGCTGACAGTACTGCCCTGGAGGAAATAGAGACCATCTTTCAGGTCTCCCTTCATAATGATCATGGAGCCTTTGCTGACTTTCAAAGCTCCACCCTGTCCTGTGTACTTTAAGCCCAAAGAATCAAGGGCCCCCATGGAGATAAGATTCTTTTTCAAGTCTGGAATGTGCCGGACGTTGGTCAATGTCCTAACCATCTCATCGAACATCTTGATCTTCACAGAACCCATTCCAGCAACCTTGCAAGCAGTGTCGTTCCCCAACAAAACAGAACCACTGTTGACTGATTCATAAGACATGAACCAGTCCCTTCTGGGACACATGTGGAACGTGCAAGCTGAGTCCATCACCCACTTATCACTGAACCGACTGTTTGAGTCACTGATTGCAAGAACTACGTCAGAGCCGTCAGATTCATCAGCAGCACTGACGGCATTAGAGGAACTCGTAGATTCCTCCTTCTTCTTCAGCTTCGTACACTCACTCTTGTAGTGTCCAAACTTCTGACAGTAATAACATTTTACATTCTTCTTGTTGGACTTGGACTTTGATTTCCCCCGGGACTTGCCTCTGCCCTTCTCTGAACCCTTCTGACTGAATCTTCCTCTGTCGGAGGTATCTTTGACAAACAAACCATTGGGCTGCGCTTCACCACCCTTGTCATACTTACTCCTCAACTCCTTCGAGTTCAAAGCTGACTTCACATCTGCTAAGGAGATAGTATCTCTACCATACAGCATAGAATTTACAAAATTCTCAAACGAGGCAGGTAATGAACACAGCACAATTAGAGCTTGATCTTCATCATCAAGCTTAATGTCAACATTTCTAAGATCCATTACAATCTTATTGAACTCATCTAGGTGTTCAGATACAGACGAACCCTCAGTCATTTTGAGTGTATACAACCGTTGTTTTAAATACAACCGGTTTGTGAGAGACTTCTTAATATACAAGCTCTCAAGCTTGTTCCAGAGACCCTCAGCGGTCTCCTCCTCCGCCACCTCTCTCAACACTCCATCAGACAATGATAACAGAATAGTACTATGTACCTTTTCTTCATCGTCCTTAGACGGTACAGGAGAATCTGCCGTCCTTTCCTCTAGAACTCTGAATAACCCCTGCTGGCGCAACAAAGCCCTCATCTTCAGGCGCCACAAGCTGAAACTGTTCTGACCATCAAATTTCTCAACTTCAAATCTTGCTGTAGCCATCCCTTCAAATATTCACAGAGCCTGAAAACGCTCTGATACCAGTTTGTTGGGAAATAGGCAATGAAACAAACAACAAAGATATGAAATAAACCGCAGCGGATGCAACAATGAGAAATAAAACAGTAAACACAGAAAGAACACACAGATTTAAGTGGTTCAGCTCAAAATGAGCTTACATCCACTGTGGGGTTGGTTTCAGAGCTTCACTAGATCAAATGGAGGTTACAGAGAGAGTATCGAGAGATACTTACAACAGAGAACACTCACCTCACGTGTATACACTCGATCCTCACAAGTTTCACTCAGAATAGTGGAGAAATGGAGAAGAAAATGATCTAGGAGGAGTTACTGTTCACTGGCGCCGAAAACAGAGCCTTCGTTCATCGTCTGCTTCTTCGTCGTCTGATACGCGAAAATGCCTTCGCGCTATTTATATTCTGCAATCTCGCTCGAGCGAGATTTAAACTCGCTCGAGCGAGGACTTCTAGGTCAGATTCGCTCAACTAGAAATCGGACACCTGGCACCACGTGGAATCTCGCTCGAGCGGGAGGTCGAGCGAGTGTCGAGCGAAGTCACTGCCTGAACCTCGCTCGAGCAGGAGTTCGAGCGAGGGTCGAGCGAAGTCTCGGGTTGGAGCAATTCTGGAAGTGTCACAGTCTCGCTCGAGCGAGGGTCGAGCGAGACAGGACTGGGCAGGTATTCCAAAGCCATACTCAACAATTGAAAATTGAAAAATTCAATCCTCAACTCCAAAAAAAAAAAAAGATGCAAACAATTATAAAAAAATATATAAATTTTTATTATAGACTCTGCAACTTTCCATAATAAAGCCAAAAGCCACAATAATGACTGTGAATTTAATGGTTTCAATCTATCTTTACGAAGTTTTTTTTTTTTAATAAAAAAAAAAGTCATGTTTTAACTTATCGCCTTAAGCCTCAAAATCTATTGAGTCGACCTTGCTCATAGCTCACTAGTCCATTGTTTATTGAATCTTGTGTCATCCTCAACTTCACGTTACTACAAGACCGCGGGATCATGATTAAGATGTTAGCCATATGGCCCTGTACGTAGTTAAAGGCCCTCACGTACTACTTTTCTTTTATGAATTCACGTAGCATGTTTCTCAATTACATCTCAGAATGTGATCCTACTCTAAGTATAAAAAGAGTGATTGCAGGCATGCATGCATCTTTCACTCTTCCCAGAATATTTACATAAAAATGATGTTTTTTGGTCATCCAAAACATGGTACAAAATTAATAAGCAAACAAAACAAGTAACCATATGAAGGGAGAACATTTTACTTACCAAAATCCCTACTTTTCTTAAATTTCTCATATTTCCCTCTATTTTACCTTCTAGGGTTAACACATTGCTAGTTTAAGGGGACAAACCACTAATTGAGTGTGAGTGAAAGGCAAAGATGAGAAAAATTTCGTTGATTTCATGAAAAATTACTTAAGGTGCAGCTAGTCCAACGCATGTGTGAGCAAACACTTGCAGAAAGCCGGAGAGACACATCCCAATACAGGGTGGAAAAAGAATTTTCACCTTATGGTAAGCAAGTTAGAAAAGTCTCCTAACACGTGAATGCGAGAACAAAGACTTGAAGAGGCTAGTAGTTCTGGTGAGAAAGAGATCTAATTGCTCAAGGCAAGCAACGGTCAAGGAAGGAATGAGAAAATATGAGAGCTTTTTGGAACAATACAAAAAATCTCATAAGGTGATAGTGTAGTACGTATAAGCATGTACTCCATCTGAAGAGTCAGATCCAAAGTGGGTATACAAAAAAGATTACGACTTTGCTTATCATATATTCTAATCCAGAGGCAAGGTCCAACACCACGTGAGAGATCCTCACTCGAGGAGAGTTGAGAACTGGAAGTAAGACATGCCATAATAAGGACTTGCAGACCATGTCTTGCCACTCTATTTTTTATTGTCTTGCAGTATGACGACTGAGACAAAAAGACTTATTTTCAAGAATTTTGAAGTTAGAAGTATGTCAGAAGGATATATGATGGCCTTACCCTATTTTAAAATTGGACAAGAGACAAAATCTCACTTTTGAGATTGCAAACACCTAAGTGTCCTTGGAGTCTAATTAATTGGTAAAATGAAGTGACTTCAAATGAGACAAAGATAGGAATAGCATTACAATGCTGTGGTAATTTTGAGCAATGATCGAGGTAGGTTAGCTTCTAAAATAGGATTTTGAGATGTGGTGTGAATGTTGTGAGACTGTATGAAATTGTCATATGCATACTTTGTAATCTGACACTTTTTTTTATCATGAATTAATAAATTCTTTCTCCATTATGTTTATGAATATTCTTACCTTGTGTTTTTGGAGATCTTGAATATGACTATTTTCTAACTAATTAGATGTAACATATGGGTGTGTGTAACCTTATAATGTGTTGATCATCATGGATAGATAGAGATAGTCCTCAGATGATTCATGTGGTGTGTTGCCACGAGCTTAATAAAGGCAGAGAGAGTCCCTATGACAATGCGAATATGGAAAAAGTTGATGGTAAACTTACTGTGTTAGTTTTTTGCAATGACCTTATATCTATTATGACCATTTTTATCGTTGCAATAAACATCACCATAAAGACTAATGGTTCTGTAGCTCAGCCATTTATTATAGTGACAAATATTTAGTTGCAAAAAGTATTTAAGGTGACTTCTTTCTGCCTCAAAAATAACAACTTATGAAGCAACCCCGCTGAACTATGTTATATTTTTTTTACGGTGACAATGGATCACTGTAAAGTATCTTAGATGCCTTATTTATGGAAAAATACCCAAAATAAATTTCCTACTCACATGATACCCTCTTTCTTTTCTTCTCACGCCGATTGCAAACTCACTTTGTTATGGTTCCTCTCTTCAAGCTCACATGATCTCATCACTGACTGCTGGTTGTTCTCTCTCTCTCTCTCTCTCTCTCTCTCTCTCTCTCTCTCTCCAAGGTAAGTCTCTCTCTCCATCGTCTTTCTCTTTTCGGTTCTCAATTTGTCTCTGTCTCTCACTCTTTCTCCCATTCAATCCCTCTCTCTTGGTCTCTATCTCTGTAAGTTCCCACTCTCTCTCTTTTCCCTTCTTCTTTCCACTGCTCCCATCAATTTCTCTCTTTCATAGGAACATCATCATACTACAGCTTGTTAGGGATTTTTGAGCTTGATGATCTATGGAAGTAAAGTTTGAGTTTTTAGGATTTTGAAGGTAAGGGGCTCAAAGTGGTTCTGTCAAATGAAGTGGTTTGAAGTGGTTTTGGATCTTTTGGTTAGTCCTGTAAAGTCCTGTAATGCCTTGTAACCCCAACTTCAATCCCTTGCTAATCTTGTTCAGATAGGTTAATTAGTTGTTAGGATTGCTTAATTATTTGATTTTTTTTTTTAATTTTAGTTTGGTTTAGGTTAATAATGTAGGAAGATCCGAGTCAAATGAGGCTTTGTTGTCAGATTGCATGTTGATGGTGCTGAAGTATTATGAGTTGACAAATCAGTGCAAAGGCAGAAAGTGATCGTGATATTTTCTTAATTGAGGCAGTTTTGGGGGCATTTCAGTATTCTGGTTATAACTTTGACTACGGGTATCGAAATTGCGCATAAGACCCTAATTCAAAAAGCTTTTATCGACGCTCACGCCGTGACCACCCAACTACACTTGGTGTGCTTCGTTTTTTATCTCAAATTTTATTGTTTTTCCTTTCGAATCACTATTTTTAGTTTTTTTTTTTCATTTTTGGTAATATTTCATTTGACAATCGGGAAGTAATTCTGCTGATTTGGGCTAGATTTCTGGAAGATTACTTATTTTATTCCGTATTAGATGATTTTTGGCTATACAGTCCAGCTTGTGGACTAATTTACGACATTGCTTGATTTGATAATATCCAGTCGAAACTTAGAGACATTTTTTCTGTATTTTTTGGGTGAGCTTCTTGTATTTTTTGCTGTGAATCATCTGTTGAAACTAGCCTGAATAATCACTATTATGTTCAACGTCAGGTAATATATTAGAGCTTCTTCTAGATATATTCCTCCACTTATTCATTTCATTGGTTTGATTTATTTGTTTCCTTGTTGGGATTATAGCGTTTATTGTAGTAATTATAGTGTTTGTTAATTATCCAATACTAATGCTCTAAGTATGTATTAGTTTGCAAGAAAAAGTAAATGATTTCATTAGTTTACAAGACTCGCATGAAAAAATTAAGGAATGTTTGATTAGTTTACACGCTTTCTTTTCTTCTTCTGTGATATCTTCTATTTCTCTATCTTTTCCATTCTAGAATTGGTCATACACCTAGATAAGAATGTAAATTTAACTTGAATGTTCTGAAAGTTCATGATTGAGGTTTTTTATTCTACCCCCATTTCCATTAATAACATTTCAAAGTTATAAACATCAGTAATTTGTAAAAAATATCTCCAATATTTTTGTAGAATAATGCAAGAGCCTACATCATGTATCCTAATGTTCATTTTATAGTTGTCAAAGAAATAATATTGTCTTCAATTGGAGTCAATTTTGCCAATCCAAAGTAGTCAGAAACCTTAGGAACAAAAATTCTGACGGTAAAAAAAAGTTATAATATATGAGGCTTGGATTTATGAACACAAAAGCCAATGATCAATCTTGTTTACATTGATCTTATATATATATATATATATATATATATATATATAATACTGTTGCAGGTGCGATGATGTAAAATATTTTCATCAATTGATTACATATCAGGTTAGTGGGACAACATTAATTTCATAAATTCGTAACTTAGACTGAGACATGGATTTAATTGTAAGGTTAGCATTATAACACATTATAAATATGTCATATATATATATATATATATATGTATGTACACACCAAATATATGCATGTTGGATCTTGTATGTACATCCATCTAATAATAGTCATGACTTGATCAGCAGGCACATTTGGTTGTCTAAAGTTTAGAAATTATATTGATTTTGACTTCAATGCCTCCTACTTTAATACTTTGAGATCATAAACTTATATATATATATATAGAGAGAGAGAGAGAGAGAGAGAGAGAGAGAGATACTATTGTGTATTTCCAAAGTAGTTAAAGCCTTGAAGAGTAGAGGGTATTCAGCTTTTATTGGTTGCCATATTGACTCTTGGTCAAATTAGACTTTAGACAAAAATTAACCAGCTAGCTTGAGGTTGATGAACCATATATAACATTAACATTAACAAAGAAGGCAAAATGAGGCATGCATTCATGTATTATCAATCTAAATTCTTGCAGCTATATATATATATATGTATGTATTTTGTTGTCAAGGCTAGCAAACATCAATATCCATAATCCTGTCTTATATAAGTTTTTGCCAGCTACAAATATTGAAATCTTTATAGTTCAAATATGAGGAAAAGTGCAGGAAAGTACAAGTCAAGGTGTTGGTAACTTGCATACTTCCAAGAGAGAATATTTGGTTCCAAGTAATTTCTTTCATTTCAATTCGTGTTGGTATTGTGAGTTCTGGTTTTATTTGTTTCTACTGAGATTGATGAATATTGAATACCAAATGTATGATTAATGGTCTATGTTCAAGGCCTCACACTTATAGTTATGCAAGAAGTGCATTTTTTAGGATGTTTGCTTTGACAGAAAGAAAAGAGGACAATGCAATGAGTTTTGATTTTTCTTTTTCCACATATAGAAACAATAGATTGAATTAAGATGCGGTGGATTCAAATCAGTTAACATTCTAGTTGAAATTAAATAAGAAGTACCAACATCAAACTATTTGTTTTATGGATTAGTGAACTCAATGTAAAGGATTGCATGTGTAATGGACTATCTTATCCCATTAGTAAGGTAAATTTGCATCTTTATGAATTAATGAAGATTATAATTAAATAGATGCAAGCAATAGATCCCCAAAATAAATGAGATTGTTTGTTTAGAAATTAGCTAGCTAGAATACCTAAAACACCCATTTTATGCACATTCACAATGTGTATTGGCAATGTGGCATACACCCTAACTTTTGTATTCTTTTTTTTTTGGTTATATAGAAACAAAAAATGGTATAAATGAGATGATGGTTGATTTACGGCATTGCTAAAGTAAAGCTGGACACGGTCTTCGTGCTATTAGAATACTCATGAACAGGTGAAGTCATGATTCTCCTTACAATATTTATTTTTGCAAGTAGAATGATAGAATTGATATTGGATTGTTGAATTGATAGCTATTGACTTTGATTATCATTTCTTTTTTGAATCAGGGGTATAATATTCATGTTGTATCTTGTCATTTTATCTTGTTTTGCTATTTTATTATGCTCTCCACACTTTTGGGTGTTTGAGTTTTGTTATATTTAGAAGGACGACTTAGCAAATGCATGTAGTTGACTCTGAGAGACTACGTACGAAGACTAGTCTGTAGCTATCTAATGGTTTCAATGGTCATCATTAAAGTTTTAGAACTTGGCTTGGGTGCTTTCTAGTCACAATCATTTTCTATTCTCATTTTTTTAAGTTCTCCAGCCATAATACTACCTTATTTTCACCTTGACAGTTTCATATAGGCAATTGGAATTGTTTTATACTATTTTACTTTCTCTTAAGTCTATGTCATCTATAAATGACAAAGTATTGTGGCTTGAGAACTACACACATACAATAAAAAAGACTATAGTCACAATTTTTTTCTATTCTCATTGTTTTTAAGTTCTCTAGCCAGAGTACTACACACATATAATATACACACTTACACATACTTAGCCACACACACACACATATATATATTAAAAGAGACTACTTATAATGGGATTTTGTGTTTTATGTTGATATGAAAATTCATGTAATTAGATTTTGTGATCTTGTTTAATGTATTTTTTTTTTATTTAATTTTGTAAGCGGCCATTTCCAGCGATTTTTTTGTGACCGGAAATAAATTTTTTACAACTGTGACACTATTTATAGCGAACTTTACTCGCCGAAAATAGTTAAACCAGGGTTAACACGTTATATTTGGCAGATTTATATACTTTTTGTTATGGGTGTGCATCCGGTCCCGATTTTTTTCAGATCTGGTTATAAATCCGGAACTCAGATGAATCTGGGTGAATATCCGCTCGAATTGGATCCGGATTGGATTCGGGTGGATATAAATTATCAATATTCGCCCGGATATGCTATGATTTCGGTTATTTAACCTATTTAATCCGTAACCAACTTTAATGAAATTCATTCTCCCAGATCGCATTAGCTTTTCTTCCTCTCGTCTTACTTCTCGATTCTCACTCTCACTCTCTCTCTATCTTTAAGCATGTTTAGAATTGCGTTTCAAGATTTTAAAAGTGCTTTTAACTGGTTAAAAGTACTTTTAAAGAAAAATAACATGTTTGAATAACTTTATTAAAAGCGCTTTAATCAATTGAAAAAGCTAAAAATCAATTTTTTCAATAAGCACAAAATTGTAGTTTTTATCAAAAAGTTATGCAGATAATTATATATTTTTAAAAAACTACCGTAACTAACTCTAAAAGTGTTTTAGACATTTGGATTCCAAACAGTAAATAACTTTTTAGTAGTAGAGCTTATTACATTAAGTTTTAAGTTATAGAACTTAAGCTAAAAGTAATATTTCTCACCGCAACCCCAAACATGCTCAGGTCTCTCGCTCTCTCTCTCTCTCTCCCCTCTCAAAGAAACCCTAGCATCCATTGAAATCCATCGTCGCTGGTAACAAACAGGTACTAATCGACAGAAGAAACCCTAACCTTCATTGCCGCTCGCGTTTCACCGTTTCGTCGTTCGCCCATCTCTCTCTCAACACCTTGGCCTACGGTATATTATTTCCTCTCTCAACTTGAAGTCTCTTTTATTGGTATATATATAGGATTTGTGTTTGTGCTTAAATCTTGATAGTATTTTAAGATTCTCTCTCTCTACTCGGTATCTTCCGCTCTCTTTCTCTCTGTTTGTACATCACTTTCATCTCTCATTGTCCACTTTCGCTAGATAGAGTCTGTGATTAGATATTCGAGTTTTTTTTGTAGATTTGAGTTGTTCTTGTAGATCTACTTTTTGAGTTTGTAGATCTAAGTTTCTTTGTTTGTAGATCTGAGTTCTGTATTTGTCAATGTGTCTTTTGGGTTGGGTTTCTTTATTTTCAAAGTCTTCTAGCTAGTAAAAACTTAATTGTTTAGATCTACGTCGCAACCCTAACTTTATAAGACTTTTACTTTTTGCTTATGGAAATTAATGTTCAAATGCTTTCTTGGTTTATATCACTTTCCTCTCTCATTGGTTGTTTCCCACTTTGGCTAGATCTAAGTTTCTTTATTTGTAGATTTGAATTTCTAGACCTATAAATCTAAATTTCTGTTTATAGATCTGCTTTTTGGGTTTCTTTATTTTAAAATCTTCCAACAAAAACGTAGTTTTTGTGGTGAAAATTATTCTCTACCAAAAAGCATGTAATTGCAACGTTTTTTTTTATTATTTTATTTTCACTGGAATTACACATAAAAATCAATACTTTGCCAACTAATATGCGTCAATTTTATATCGTCAGTAATACTTTTTTGCAGCATTTTTTCCTACTTTTTGCGATAAAAATTGATATTGCAAAAGCCATATTTTCTTGTAGTGTGTCTTTGACATGAACATCAACAGGTTGGAAAATTTGAGAAAAAAGTGATTTTGTGGACAAAGCCAAATGAAAATCACGTGAAGGCCAAAGATTGGAATAAGCTATCGATGCAAACTCTAAGAAAACAACCCTTAGTGTTATCATTTGAGATCTGGCTAGGGATGTTATGGCCTCACTATGCACAAATACTACAAGAAGAAGGACTACTTCTAGTGATTTTAAAATTGCAACAAAAGATATTGTTGCTCATGGTCATTAGTTGCGGTGATTTCCAATTCGCCATTCAATCCTGAGCAAATTATATGAGAGGATGAGGTCCAATTCACTATTTAACTTTTTACGGCGACTTTAGGTACTTATTGGGACAATTTTTTTCATCGCAATAACAATGTCTAACAATAGGCCGTGCTTTTTTCGTTGTTGAGGCGATTTATACCGTCGTAAAAAGTATTTACGCATGTTATTAGTATGTTACTAAGACACTAAAATCGGTGCAATAAGTTTAAAATTCTCCCTTACATAGGTTACCAAATAAGGCCTACTAAGCTGAAGCCATGGAACTGTGTTCAGGGAGACTCTCATGTAGTAGTTAGAGCTACTAATAATGAAAAAGATGAATGAGCAGATTATGGGCCAGTGAATCATGGTGTGTAAAGAATGCTGGCTGGAGGACCAGGATGGATTAATGTTGCTTTCAATTACAGAGAAACAAATATGGCAGCTCACTTACTTGCAAATTAAGTTGGCTTTCTCACATTCGGTAGGAGAAGAATTGATTGCTTGGAAGAAAGTCCAATGCAGATATTGAATAGTATTTTGCTAGAGAACTATTGTAATTATGAAATAAATTGGCTTATGAAACCTTGTATTCTCAAAAATATACATGGCATTGTATCCTATATGAGACCATTTCGATCATACTGACTTTGTAACGCCATTCTGCAACAAAGACTGATTTATTTTAGGAAAATGACAGTATGATTATCAAATATGCCCACTAAATATGTTCACTCATATATTTTTGTTTTTATTTTTTATTTTTTATTTTTTATTTTTTATTTTTTATTTTTTATTTTTACGTAATAGTTAAGTAAGTAATTATTAGTGAATTTATATATATATTTTTTTATTTTTTACTTAATTGTTAAGGATGTTTAAAAAATACTTAAAAAAAAAAAAAAAAAACCCATTTGACTAGTATGCACATTTGGTGAACACATTTGCCAGTCATTCTAGCATTGTCCTTTGTCTTAAATTCTTAATGCATATATATTTTTCAAAACACGCTGTTAATGATCCGTTGAATTTCAAGTGTCTAGATGTACAATTACATGATATAGACTATTCCTTTAATTTGTGTTAGCTTAACCTACGGATGTACAGTAATCCCAATTTCTATGGTCTGGGCATTAAATTTTGACTGTTGGATGGTTTGGGGAGTGAGATGAAAATTTTGTAAATAGTAATAAGAAAGTATATGAATAGTATTGAAATAGTTTGAATTGTGTGTTTTTTAGATTTTGAAAAATGAGAGAAAATGTTGAATAAGAAATATTATAAAGTTAAAATAATTTTATAATATAATTTTTATTTAAGAATTTGAAAAGATTGTTTTTTTTTTGTTTTTTTTTTTAAATTGAAAAAAATTGTAATGATTAGTTTAAAAATATTTGTATTTTAATTATATTTATAAAATAGATGAAATGAGATGAGATAAAATTTTAGAATGTGATTTATTTTCAAACAAGTCCGTAAGAGAGGTATTCCAAAAGAAGCTTAATAAGAAATCCGCTAAGTCTAGGTTTAGTGGGTAGAATTGGTGCCATTTGGGCTGTAAAAATTGGGGAAAAAATAAATTCAAGTAATGTTCCTTCCTTTGGATCTACCAGCAATGCTCATGTTTATGGCAAAGTGCCTTCGGCTATGGGGTACCATGTTTATGGTCAAACTGATAGTGGTTTAAAATAGCACCCTAGCGTGTAAGTTAGGCTACTTCCACAGGTTAAAAGTATTGGGCATTTTTCTTGAAGAAAAATGTAAGTATGTCTATCAAGTCTTTGATATTTTATATATTTTAAATTTTTTAATATTTAATAATGAAGAAAGTGATTATTAATGTATTGATATTTTTTCATATTTTTTAAAATATTTTAAAATAATAAAAATCAAAATAACAAAATAAGGAAAGAATAAAAATTAGAATCTAAACTAAGTATCAAATAGAGCAGTACTACTTAGACGATAGAGTGTCACCACTCTTTTTTGAATTTCTTGTATATGCTGCATGATTTTTCTCGTTTTGGACAATGCTAGAATCATCGAAATACAAATTAAGGTATAAGATAAAATTTAAGTAAATAATTTGTTATTACAATATAATAAAATATAAATTGTTATATGGCATACTTTTAAAATTTTCAATAAAAGGAAATTTTACTCAAATTCTTAAATATTTTTTAAAATTTATATTTAATACAACAATTTAAAATAAGGATTCAGTGCAAACTTTATAACTCAATTTAACAAGATTTTAAAAAATTATTTAAACTTTAAGTAATTCATTACATTAAGTATTAAATTTAGTATTATGGAATCTTGAATATATTAAAAAATATAAAAATTATTTTTTTAAAAAAATATTTATTTTTAGAAATCTTATATAGAGTGGTGCCCTTTTTGCAAATAGCGTAAATGACCTTGGCACTGAGTCGGTATCTCTCATAGAGAGAGGTGGTTCCGGCATTAAATCGATAATGTAAATTCTGGTTTTTAATATTTTTTAAACCTATTAAAACATTTACAAAATCGAGAAATCACAAATCTATTAAATTTTCTTTCCTAAACTACTAAGTTAAAAAAATAAAATAAAATAAAATAAAATCAGTAGGTTTTATCTTACCTTTTTCGGTAGAAATATCATTACCCTTTTCCGTTTACCTCTCCTTTGGGTTTCTCATAATTAAACGGTTTTAGTAAGAGGTTCTCCAATTCAAAGCCAAAATAAATGAGCAAAGTTAGAAATTTTTATTTTGGGATTTTTATTTTTGTTATCTATTAAGGTTTTTTTTTTTTTAACATGATTTTTATATAAATGTTTTTAAATAATATTATGATTTTCTTATATTTTTAAAAAATGTTTGTAAGTAAATAAAAAAAAAAACTTAATAGAATTCCTAAATAAGAAAATCCCTAAGTAATAGCATTTTTTAAAACAAATTGTGTGGGAGAAACGTACGTATCTCTGCAAGCCTTTATCCCATCTTTAAGGTCAAGTGCAGTACTTTTGACGATGGTATACAATTTTTCAATGAGCAAATATCATTTCAGGAATTAAGGGGACGTTTTAGTCACTTAGGTTGTTTTTGAATTTAGAGATGAATTGAGTTAATTTTAATTTATTTTAAATTAATTATTATATTTTTTAAAATTTTTATATAAAATAAATTTTAATCTAATTTTTTTAAATTTTAATACAATTTTTTAAAATTTTAATTTAATTTTTAAAATTTTAAAACAATAATAATAATATTTTATTTAATTTTAAAAATTTATTTCAATTCAACTCTTTTTAACTCATTCCGAATTGAAGAGGTGTCTTAAAGAATGAGTCTCTCAGTCATCTACACCGTTCTTATCTCTCCCTCACACTTTCCACATTTCAAAACCATGAATCCTACGCGCCCTTCACCTGAATCACCTCTATAAGAAACCCATTGAGGCATTGATCACACGCACATCCTCCACTCCGTCCCATTATTTCTGTGTGTTTGTCTCTGTCTCTGTCTGTGTCTGTGTCCGTCTTAAGTCACACCATCATTGCCATGACGCACCCAGTGAGCCCAGTATCCCCACAGTTGAAAGATGAGTTGGACATCGTTATCCCAACCATAAGAAACCTTGATTTTTTGGAAATGTGGAGGCCATTTTTCCAACCCTATCACCTCATTATTGTCCAGGATGGTGATCCGACCAAGACCATCAGGGTCCCAGATGGCTTTGACTACGAGCTTTTTAACCGCAACGATGTGAACCGGGTTCTAGGTCCCAAGGCGAGCTGCATCTCCTTCAAGGACTCCGCCTGCCGCTGCTTTGGTTTTCTCATCTCCAAGAAGAAGTACATCTTCACCATTGACGACGATTGCTTTGTATTCTCTCTCTCTCTCTATAGAGCATACTGTTTAGAAAAATGTCCGTGAAAGAATACTCTTTCATTTTCACTATTTAGGACAACTTCATATTGCATGACATCTGTGCATTTTGTTCGACTTTTGTGCTGCTCTGTACTATTCAAAATTGTTCAATGTCCGTGTGCTTGAGTCAAGCTATTAATATAAATTTATTATTTTTGGTTGATTTGTGTAATGGAAAACGCGAAATAAATGTTGGGAAAAGGTGGCGAAGGATCCGAGTGGGAAAGAGATAAATGCGTTGGCGCAGCACATACAGAACTTACTGACACCATCGACACCGCAATTTTTCAATACTCTCTACGATCCGTTTAGGGACGGAGCAGACTTCGTTCGGGGATACCCATTTAGCCTGAGAGAAGGAGCGCCCACAGCCATCTCTCATGGGTTGTGGCTCAACATTCCCGATTATGATGCCCCAACTCAGCTTGTCAAGCCTCTTGAGCGCAATACCAGGTTCATCTTTCTTTTAAAACTCTTCCTTACCGGCCATTCATGGGCTTAATTCTCGACTCTGTTCGTTCTGTTTTTTGCTATTAGTTATTAAATTCGCACAAAGCTCAAGGTATGTTCTGTTTCCATGCATTTGGTATTCTATCATGTTATTTTGCCTCTGCTTAATCCTATTCTTTTCCATTGGCAATGTATTTCTAAATTTTCTTTTGTTTAACTATCTTGCTTTCCGAATAGAGGGTAAGGGTTATTATTTGAGTTTACAATATAAAATATAAAATTTGTTTTTATTTTTTTTAATGAATTAGAGTCTTTTTACCTAAAAAAATCTTAAACTCCTATTGTGTTTGTGACTAGTGCTGGGGTTTTTGTATCTTAACATCAGATCCCGAAAGTCAAATCAAGCCTTATTAATTCATCTATATAGGTTTTCAATATGATTTGGTTTTTGAAGTATTGACACCAAGTGCTCTGTTCGGAATACTGTTGCCTAATTATATATTAATGCTAGTCCACACAGATATGTAGATGCTGTAATGACAATTCCAAAAGGCACCCTCTTCCCTATGTGTGGGATGAACCTTGGTTTCAACAGGGAACTAATTGGACCTGCAATGTATTTTGGGCTCATGGGTCATGGCCAACCAATTGGTAGATATGACGACATGTGGGCTGGTTGGTGTGCCAAGGTATCTTCATTCTTTCATTCAATTTCATAGCTTGTCATCTGATAATTATGGCTCGAGTAAAGTCCTAATAAACTACATTTCTAGATTATTAGTGTAACGCCTAGCAAGTGATTAATGAGCTCCATTTGCAGATAATTTGGGGTGCATTGTGTAAGAACATAGTAGTTTGAGGGTGCAAAGTTTTTTTTTTTGGTAATTTTATTTGCTGCCGCGTCATGGATTTTCCCCTTGGATGATTTTAGAAGATGACTTTCAGGTAATATGTGACCATTTGAGTCTGGGGGTGAAGACAGGGTTGCCATACATTTGGCACAGCAAGGCAAGCAACCCATTTGTGAATTTGCAGAAGGAATACAAAGGCATATACTGGCAAGAGGAGATCGTTCCGTTCTTCCAATCTGTTGTCCTCTCGGAAGAGTGTACGACTGTGCAAAACTGCTACATCGAACTCTCAAAGAAGGTCAAGGAAAAGCTTGGAGCCATCGATCCTTACTTTGAGAAGCTTGCTGATGCCATGGTTACTTGGATTGAAGCATGGGAGGAGCTCAACCCTCCATCACAAGCAGCAGCTGCACCTCAGTCCAATGGTGTGAAGAAGGAAGAACCCTCTGTCAAATCCAAGTAGACAACCCTCTTAGTCCACTTTGAGTGTAATAAGTATGCTATAATCGTCCACCATCTCTTCCTTTGGATCTTTTATTCTATCTAGTTCATCTTTTAAGTACTTACCAATATTGTTGTTTCATTCCTTTGTGACTCTATTTCACCACCTAATTGGAGTACTGCCTTGTTTGCCAATTAATGTTAGAATAGAATTGAAATAACTACATTTATCTGATTTTTGGAATAAATTGATAATAAATATGAAGTGTGAGTTGAAATCTTGAATTTAAACTTTACATCCTCACTTGTTCACTTACTATGGAGGTCTATTTAAATAAATTCTCTTTGGCTAAAACTATCTTATCAATGGATGTTAGTTAAAGCAGATCACCTTTTTAATCTTACAATTGCTCTTCGGATCGAGCCAAGATAAAGATCAACTTTCAGAAATCGATGAACATACAAACATATTTATTAACCTCAGAAACAAAACACCACATCATATTTTCACTTCTTTTTTACTTTTTGGTTCATTACAAATTAAACTCTCGTTAAGTGTGCATATACATACGTATACATACATTAGTTAGAACACTGGCATTTGATTGGCCAAATATTTTCAAAAAATACAACTTTACACAAATATCAAAAAATAGTATCATCTTTGATAAAAAAAAAAAAAAGGACACTTTTGAGTGTGGTAAAAGGTAAAAAGTTACTTTTTATTTTGAAAAGTGAATAGTAAACATCAAAACTCTTCAAATTTGACATTTTTGACTGTGATGAAAGGTAAAAAGGTACTTTTTGTCTTGTTGGAGGACTTTAAGCAACACTTCTTTAAGCATCACTTCTTTAAACATCAAAACTTTTCAAAAATGACACTTTTGAGTGTGGCAAAAGGTAAAAGTTTACTTTTTGTTTTGAAAAGTGAATAGTAAAACATCAAAACTCTTCAAATTTGACACCTTGGAGTGTGACAAAAGGTAAAAAGTTACTTTTTGTCTTGTTGGAGGACTTTAAGCAGCACTTCTTTAAGCATCACTTCTTTAAATATCAAAACTCTTCAAAAATGACACTTTTGAGTATGGCAAAAAGTAAAAAGTTACTTTTTGTTTTGAAAAATGAATAGTAAAACATCAAAACTCTTCAAATTTGACACTTTTCAATGTGACAAAAGGTAAAAAGTTACTTTTTGTCTTGTTGGAAGACTTTAAGCAGCACTTCTTTAAGCATCACTTCTTTAAACATCAAAACTCTTTAAAAATGACACTTTTGAGTAGGGCAAAAAATAAAAATTTACTTTTTGTTTTGAAAAGTGAATAGTAAAACATCAAAGCTTTTCAAATGAAGAATTTTGATATTTTACTATTTACTTTTAAAACAAAAGTAACTTTTTACCTTTTGCCACACTCAAAAGTGACATTTTTTTTTTTTATCAAAGATGACGCTTTATTTTTTGATATTTGTGCAAAGTTGTACTTTTTGAAAAAAATATTTAGCTGACTAAAATGACTTAATATCAGTCATTGAATTTTGGGGCATAGACCTCATGTGTTAGTTTAATCTGTATTGAAAATTGATGAGTTTGTAATAATCAGGATGAGATGGAATAAAGTTGAATGATGGATATAAGAATTTTTAAGGAAATACTTCCTTAAGGATTAAAAGTATGGATTTGATTAGTGTTCCTTTTATGATTGAAAAAATAAATTTTGAAGTTATAAGTTCAGATGAGGAAAATTGTAAGAATGGACTGCTTGTACACAGGCAAAATATTGATCTTGAGTAAGAACACAAGGTATCTGCAAGTATATAGCCTTGAGAAATGTCATTTTCGGTTCCATTTTGATGTGATTTGGTATGTGCTAAGGTTATCTATGTGGTAAATTATGAGAATATGCAGCATAAACATGATGTGGGAAATTATAGAGGCTTAAATTACATCGATTAGAAGGAATCAGTGGAGATTTGGTGTTTTACTAGGAGGAAAATTTTGTTTGTGATTAACTTAGAAGATGGTTTTTAAGTTATAAAAGAGAGAATATAAATGAACATTTGGCTGAAAAAGCATGGAAATCGATTGAGGTCAGTTTAGTTTACTAAATGTTGGATTTTGCTAGAGGATGTAATAAGATTCTTGGAAAAAGTCAGGGTTCTAAAATTACTCTTATGCTTTAGGAGTTTTAAACGAGATGTGCAAAGAAGAAATAGTAGTACTGGAGGCCATGTTGGTATTACTAATTATATGATTTTTCTAATTATACATTGAGTGATACTCTAGTGTTAAGGTTGAACTCCCAAATTTCGAGGACGGAATTTATTTTAAAAGGGGAGAATGTCATAACCCGGATTTTTAAATATCCATTTAATTTTTATATGTGGTATGATCATTGAATGTTGATCAAATAAGGAATAAGTATAACATAGAAAAGACTTATAATTGTATGTTGGAAGGTTATGAGTAGAATTGGGTACAATGGTAGCTTGTTTTATGTGAAAAAAGTGTTTAACCCGAGATCTCGCTTGACTCTCGCTTGATGTCTGGCTTGAGTAGAATATAGGGAGAGATTTGACGTCTTTTAGTAGAATAGTTATAACTTACTCATTTGATATCGTATTTAAGTGATTCAAGAGGCTATGAAAGGCTAAGAGGAATATTTACAATTTTTATGTTTTGATTTCTAAGAAATATGGACTTAATCAAATACGAACTGAAAATTGAAGTGGCAGATTTGAATTAGAGATAGACAGGCATTGACTTTGAAGTTGACCAAAGACTTTAAATAAAATTAAGTTTTTGGATTATTTTCTCAAATAGCCTAAGATCTGTAGAAGTGTGTATATATTTTGAAAATGAGGAGATTTTATCTAGGAAATTTCGTGTGAAACAAGAAGAAATATCTACCAAACACTTGGTGTGCCCGGATTTATATTCTCGGGCTTATCTGTCGACTTTTAGTAAAAAAATCATAACATGGTTATATAAGGTCCAAATTAGGTGATTCTAATTCTTATAGAATCCTAAAAGACAGATCTAAAACTTTCATGTTATGAGTTTTTGAATACTTGGACTAGATCGATGACTTATTTTGGAAACAAGTAGAAAGTTCTGGTTTGATCTCAAATGGAACTCGAGTTAGAAGAAACGGATGAAATTGGGGCATGTGACAAAAATTGTGATTGGATATCAATACTTTTGAGATCTTGACATGTGTAGGAGTATGTGGTATGAGGATAAGAAGTAAACTAGAAGCTTTAGTTGACCCAAATACATGAAGTAACATGAAAGGAAGAAATTTGTCTAAATATGTCCAAGTCTAACTAAGTGAGTTACAAACTAAAGTCTATCCCAACTAAACCAAGAAGTGGCCTTCTAGAAAATGTCAAATGGAATCTTGGGAAGTTTATCAAGTAACCAAATGGATAAGAAAGAGGCTGGGAGACGTGGGAGACCAAGAAAGGCTGGAATGGCTTGGTTCATGCATGGTTAGGTGAATGCCACCTAATGTCTTAGGTCATCTGATATCTCTTCTACCATTGATCAATTTTGACTGACTAAAATGACTTAATATCAGCCATTGGATGAGGATATTTGGTGCCAAGTCTAGATTTTATATGCTTAGATTTAATTATTTGATTTTAGAGACATGACATCTCATCCCCCAAGCAAGAGGTAACGGGTCACTCCTTTAGCTGCCTCTTCTTCTCCTTTTCCTCTAAAGAGTCGACCACCCTCTTATATATATGTGTTGGTAAGTCTTATAACCCTCGTTGGAAAGTAGAACACATGCCCACTTGGAGAGAAAACAAAAAAAGAAGCCTCTATAAACCATTGAACATTCAAACATCACCTAAGTGAGCTAATTGTGTGATCTTGAGGAATTCTTGCAAGAGCTTGATTCTATCATCCATTCAAACTTTGGAAAAAATTGTAAGTATACAATTTAACCTAATCTTGGTATAGAATATGTAAATTGATGATGAAATCATGTTTGTTGTTAGTTGAAGTTTAAACCTTGCTTATATGATGTAATTGAAATCCATGGTGTTTTGGATGAGATTTTGTTATCGTAAAATGCTAAAAAAATTATAAGAACATAGATTTATGTTTTAATAAGATAAAAATAATGTTGGTGTGAAAGAAAGACATGTTTTAAGTTGAAAAATCCTAAGAGCAGTGATCTCGCTCGACCCTCGCTCGATCTAAGGATCAAGTAAAGAACAAAATAAACCTTCACTAGACTCTCGCTCGATATTCCGCTCGAGCGAAGTGCAACCCGAGACTTCTCTCGACCCTCGCTTGATATCTGGCTCGAGTGAGATACCCTGACTACTTCTAGTTTGGTCCTTGCTCATTGTATGGCTCAAGCGAAGTGTAACCCGAGACTTCGCTCGACTCTCGCTCGATATCTAACTCGAGCGAGATACACTTTATGTTTAAATTCAATGCTTTTTTTTATATAAACGTAGATGATCCAAATGAGAAAAGTTATCTGTGAAAAATAAGTATAGTCTATATGATATATGATGTATTGGATGTGCATACAACATAAAGTTTAAAAGTACATGCATGTCGTAGTATGTGATGAATTTGAAGAAAGAATGACATGACATGTATTTAAGAAACATTCATAAGAATAAGATAGGAACAACTAAGAATAAGATCTATGAATAAGTTAGACACGTCATGATGGGGACCAGCGATACGCTTGTATGACTGACATGCTAACAGGGATCTAAGCCTATCGAGGATATGAAAACCGGCAGGGACCTAAGCCTGTCGAGTATTTGAAAAAAACTGACAGAGACCTAAGTCTGTCGAGTATGTGAAAACCAGCAGGAACCTAAGCCTGTCGAGTATTTGAAAAAAACCGACAGGGACCTAAGCCTGTCGAGTATGTGAAAATCGGTAGGGACCTAAGCCTGTCAAGTATGTAAAAACCGGCAAGAACCTAAGTCTGTCGAGTATTTGAAAACCGGCAGAGACCTAAGCCTGTCGATTATTTAAAAACCGGCAAGGACCTAAGCCTGTCGAGTATTTAAAAACCGACCGGAACCTAAACCTGTCGAGGATATGAAAACTGGCAGAGACCTAAACCTGTCGAAGATATGAAAGCTGGCAGGGACCTAAGCCTGTCAATGGTACAAAATAAAGAAATATTCGATGGGGACACCTATCGATGATACGAAACAAGTAAGACATACAATGTTATGAAAGAAAATAAATAAAAGTTTAAGTATGATAGAATGAGTTTATGAAAAATATAAGTTTAAGTCATGCATGAGTCTCATAAAGTATTTTTATAAGATATATGTCTCTGAGCATTGACATGTATGATAAGTTCTTATGTGATCTATGCCATATTTCGTTGATTATGTACTTACTGAAATTTCTTGGAAATCTCACTCTTTTATATTTTTTTATCTATCATTTCCTTATGGAATGATAGATGGTGTTGCAGGAGTAATAAATTGTCATGACCTCAAACATTACAGAAGATTCTGAGGAGTGCCGAGGGTCCTACAGAATACTCCTCTCCTAAGGAATGATCTTACGTATGGGAATCAAGTGGAATAACAAGAGTATCAGAAGGCAGGAAGATATATTTTTTAGAAGAAAACTAACTAGGTTATGTAAGTTCTAGATACGATATGTTATGATGAATGAAAAGTTATGAAGAATATAGTTTTAATATGTCATGTGATTTATTTATGCAAGAGTTAGATCTCTTCGCATATATGGAAGATTTACCTCTTTCCGTTGCGTTTTGAATTGCACTTAATTAGTAAGTTTAAGTGCACACATTAAAAAAAAAAAAAAAATCAGGGCGTTACAAGGTATGTCTTGTTGGAGGACTTTAAGCAGCACTTCTTTTGAGTGGTAAAGTTGTTTATTTGGTTGGAGGTGATTTTGTCTTTTTCACAAGTGGTCTTATTTTTTTTTTTCTTCGTTTGACAAATAGTAGCAGCCAACACATGAAAGCATTTTTTTTTTGCTGGATTAAAGAAAATGAAAAGCAGATATACACAAATAGATGGGGTCAGACTTTGACAAAACGCAGAGAAAGAACATGCTGCACGAAACGGAATTGGCATATTTTTTTACATGTTGAAGACACGCCGCAGGAAATGAAAAATTTAATTGGTATCGGGTCTTCGACACAGGAGGGCAATAATATATATATATATATATTTTTTTTTTGGGTCTTCAAAAGTGAGCTGCGGAGAAAATACTAGAGATAAGTGCCGCTTGAAGAACTCAAAGGGGTCCAAACTGCAGTTGCTCCAGCCTCTTCCATTGCTTTTCATCTCAATCTCTATTATTTGGCTTGCTCTTTTCATTCCCTACTTTTTTTTTTTTAATTTAATTTCAGTTTGAAGTTTATGATGTATTCTCAAGATTTTTGGCTTAGAAGTTTGGATATTTTATTTGTTGTTTATTTTATGTTAGTTATTTTCCTTTTTTCTTCAAATTTCCATTAAATAGGCATTATAAATATTTTGGATTGATTTTGAGAATTTATTATTTGAATACAAGGATGAACCCCAGAATCTTGATTGTGGGACTTTTCAATTTTTAGCTCATATGGTGTCAATTATTTTCTAATCTAGTTCAATTCTTAACTTAGTTTTAGTTCCATTGCCTTTTAGATTGATAAAAGATTAATTAGGATTTAAATCATTTCAATTTTATTATTTAACTTTCAAATTAATTAAGAATGTTTAGCTAGTTGATTCCTTAGTTGTTAATTTCAATTTGTTAGTCTTTTACATTCCATTTCGACACTAAAAAAAATCCAAAAATAAGAATTTAGTCCATGACTAGTACCATTTTCAATTCCATTGTATTCTTTTACTCATTGCATATATCACCACTTTAATTTTTCCTTTGTGAATATTTTTTTATCATTTTATACGAGTTTGATTTTAAATAACTTTCTCTAAGGAGACGATTTAGGAATTTTATTCCTAATTATTATACGTCATCCTTCTACACTTGGGATAGTCTTTGTGCTACTCATTTTTAAGTGAGTCAGTCATGAAAACTTCCTCGTGTAGATCACCGAGCAAAAATACATTTTTCACATCAATTTGTTGTATAGGCCAATCATGAGTGACCGCAATTGAGAGGACCAATCGAATTGTAGCATGCTTGGTAACAAGGCTGAAGGTTTCGAAAAAATCAATACCTTCTTGTTGATGAAAACCTTTGGCGACTAGACGAGTTTTGTGACGCTGTATAGCCCCATCAGCTTTCCTTTTGATTTGGTAAACCCACCGACAACTAACAATATTTGCAGGTGGGGATTTTGGAACCAAGGACCAAGTTCCATTTTGAAGTAATGTATTGAATTCTTTGTTCATGGCTTCTCTCCATGACTTGATTGAGATGCTTTTGTGAAGCAAGTTGATTATTTGGCTGTGAAACTTTAGGCCAGCAATGCTCGGGATAGAGGATGTCGAATAAATTCATCAGAGTGCTAGCGACGTTGTGAATATTGTTCTTGGATCGTGTTGTCATCGGATGATAATTAGAGATAAGAGGCACATCGGATGGTGAAGATGTTCTACTTGGTTAGTGATAGTGGCACTTGAACTTGTAGGAAGAGGCAAACAAGGAGCAGAAACATTTCTAATAGGACAGTGGTTAGATTGCAAATCACTAAAACTAGAAGAAGGAGATATATTGATGTTATGAGGCATTAGAACTGAATGATGTTATGAGGCATTAGAACTGAATGATGTTGTGAGGGTGGAGAAACATTTTCTTTGGTGTAAGGGAAGAGATTTTCATCAAAGATTACATGCTTAGAAACATAGATTTTACCAGTAGATAAATCAAGGCATTTGTAATCTTGATGACTAAGACTATACTAGTATTCACAAAAAGATAATACTAGTTTGACATCTTAATTTGATATTGCATAAATTTTATTTTATTACTATTTATAAGTTTAGTGTGGGTAGAGTTGGTGCCATTTTGGCTTTAAAAATTGGGGAAAAAATTAAATTCAAGTAATGTTCCTTCCTTAGGATCTACGATCAATGCTCATGTTTATGGCAAATTGTCTTCAGCTATGGGTACCCTTTTTTTTTTTTTTTTTTTTGTTGTACTTAATTTTCAAATTTTGGGTATTGGGCAATTTTCTTGAATATCTTGTATACACTGCATGACTTTTCTCGTCTTCGACAATGCTAGAATCATCAACAAAGGTGACTTCAATGCAAATTTTATAACTCAATTTAACAAAATTCTAAAAAAATTATATAAATTATAAATAATTCATTACATTAAGTATTAAATTTAGTGTTATGGAGTTTTGTATATATTGAAAAATATAAAATTCTTTAAAATTTTATTTAATAAAATATTTTATTTTTATTTTTGAGAGTCTAACATAGAATAGAAGTCTTATACAATGACCTAAATGTTGTTGCCAGCTCGGTATCTCATTAAGAAAGATGGTTTCTGCATTATATCGATGATGTAAATTCTACTTTTTAATATTTTTTAAACCTATTAAAACATTTACGAGAGTTAAAAATCACAAATCTATTTTTCTAAACTATTAAGTTAATAAAATATAATAAATAAAATAAGTAGGCTTTATGGTACCCTTTTCGATAGAAATATCGTTTTTCCCTTTTTCCGATTACCTCTCATTTGGCTTTTGGATTTCTCATAATTAAACGTTTTAGGCTTATTTTAAAATTAGAGATGGGATGGATTGAGATAAATTAAATTTATTTTATAATAATAATATTATTTTAAAATTTATAAAATATATGTTAGAATTTATAAAATATATATTAAGATTTAAAAAAGATGTATAAAAATTTATATCTTATATAAAAATTATAAAAATAAAATAATAAAATAAAATAAATTAAAATAAATTAGATGAATTTTAAATATCAATGAAATTTTAGTACGAGATTTCTCAATGAAAAAATTTATTTAATTTCTTATTATTCATATAACTTTCATATACTATATTTTATTTTATTTTATTTTTAATCAAATATTTAATATATAAATAATGAATAAAAAAATTAAATTAGTTTAAAAAGAAAAAATTAAAAATTAAAATATTAAAAAAATAAAAAAATTAAAGAAAAAAGAAAAAATAATAGTATATGAAGGAGAGATTGTGTAGAAGTACCGTTTCCCAATTCAGAGCTAAAACAATTTGTGCGGGAGAAACCGGAAACGGACGTAGCTCTGCAAGCCTTTATCCTATCTATAAGGTCAAGCTGAAGTATTTTTGAGTCACTTGAGTTCTTCAAATTCAGACTTCAGCTCTTCAAGTTCGACTTCTGCTTTGACGACGACAGATGCTAACTTCCATCTCAGGTTAGTTTCTCCAAGCTAATCATGAGCGACACACTGTTCATCATCTAAAACATATTTTATTGTTTTCGGTGGCATTCCCGAATTATCTATTTGCAGACGAAATCCTCCAGAATTTCCCCCCCTCTATTTGCATTTCACCCCTCTATTCACTCATTCCGTTGCTTCGCGCCAGAGCTGTAGGGTTTCGACTTCTCATTTCTCACCTTGCCGTCACCTTCGCATTCTTGAGGTTAGTTTCCGTCGACTTCTCCTTCTCCTCGCCTTCTCCTTCGACTTCTCATTTCTCACCTCGCCAGAGCTCTCTTCTATTCGACTTCTCATTTAGTTCCCTTCGGTACCACCTCTCTCTAGAATATAGTATCAAATCCCCGGTATTTGATCTTTGATTTGCTCTCGAGGTAAACTGGCAACAAATTCGAGATGGAATATTTAGGTTTTAGAATATTTGGGTTTTTGTTTATGAACAAGATTTAGGTTTTAGAATATTTGGGTTTTTATCAACTTTCGACTGGAAGATTTAGGTTTATCTTTCAATTTATTACTTCTCCCAATCTTCATTAAAAAAGCATATTGAGTAGAGATTATCTCCGTAGGGCTGAGGTTTTTCGTAGGGCTGACATTGCTTGGGTTATGCCAAGGAGGGTGGTGGATTTGTTGGATTGTTGGAGGAATTTACAAGGCTGCCCGCAAGTGGCGGCAGTGTGGAAGATGATTCCGCTGTGCATACTGTGGTATCTTTGGACGGAAAGAAACGAACGTTGCTTTGAAAACAAGCAGCGCACATTGGCGGAGCTACATGATTTTTTCATGCATACTTTATTGCTGTGGTTCTCTGCTATTGTATTAAATGGGAACAGTGTACATGATTTCTTATCTTTAAGTTCCAGCTCTTAGTTTGTACTTAGGTGCTCTTTTGTATACTTCCTGTATACTTGGGCTTTGCCTTTTTCACCCTCATCAATGATATTTATATTTTACCTATCAAAAAAAAAAAGAAAAAGATTATCTCCGCAAAGAATCGTTTAAACCATAGACAAGAAAAAGAGCTAAACAATGTAGTTATGCTCTGTTTCCTTTGCTGGTATTAATGGTGGCATACTGGCATTATATTTATCAAAAGATATGAGGATATTAGAGAAATTATTTTAAATGAATAAACAAAGATTAAAAATATAATATTTAAAAGATATAGAGAAAAAATAGATGATCTGATGGATGATGTATTGTAAAAGTGAGTAGTTAAAATAGAAAAAGTGAGTTTTTGGTAGTCTATTTTAAAAGAAAAATAGCTACTCCATTGGGAGTTGCTCTAAGTTCTGGAAAACAGTAATACTAACAGATGAAACGGTGCGTTGCTGTGCCATCTCTTCACTCGCCAAAACGATGTGCTGCAGCCAAGTAAAATGGTGCGCATTCCTTCTTACTTCAAGATCATAAAAACGGTGTGTTGCCAGTTGCCTTATCTTCACTTCAGTTCCCGAACTCTTTTTTTTTTTTTTGTTTTTGAGCCAGTTCCTGAACTCTTTTCTTCTGAACTAAGTCTTCATCCACTTGCCATCTCTTGTGAACCCTAGGTCTTCTCAGTTCTTCTGTCTTCTTCCATATACGGGCCATGGCATATATATATTTTTGTCGCTAGATATGTATATATATTTGTCACTATTATGATGGTATATTTGTGTTACTGCTCTAAGCTTTTAATTTATTTTGTTTTGGATAAAGATGATCTCTTTCATTGATTGTAGCTTAATTTTATTCTGTTCATTCATCCATTAAGATAATGAGATCAACTTGCTTTTATCTGTACGGCTTGATTTATGAGCTCTGAACTTCACCTAAAATATGGACATGAAAATGTGTTTGCCTTTTGAGCCTTAAAGTGGTTTTGGGCCGATGGATAGGGAGGTGGTGGTGCAACAAAATACTAAATAGATTGATAATGACACGAAGTTTTAAAAAAAAATATTGCTGTTGTTTATTTATTTGTTGGATAACTGATGGTCCCCCTATGATTTATTGGGCACTCAACTAGTTTATCTTTCAATAACCATTCCAAACAGTCAATGGTGTGCTTCTTTGTGTGTTTAAGACTTGTATTGACTATTGAGAATTGTTATTAAGTTTATCAGGTATGTATGCTTTTAAGATTTATATTGGTTTTATTTTAGAATATAGTTATTATATACATAATTTTTTCATATAATGTCTACTCCAAAACGGTACTAGTATCGAAATATTCCGTTCCAGTACCTTAACCGGTATAGTTATCAGAACATAATTCATAACTTTGGTTGCAACTATGGCTGTAGGCACCATGCTATCTATTGCTGGCACAGGGGCCGGCACTGCAACTGAGTTTTTCGGCAAGTTTCGGCATCTGTACCGTGTTGAATCGAAGTTTCGTCAAAGACCCAAAAGGATTTTTGTGTGCACATGTATTGATGAGAATAGTTTTTCATACCATAATTGCGTTTGGAGGGTACCCGGTACCAGGAACTTTAATTTCAAGACAAGGGACTCATCTTTTGTTATGGCAATTGGCAAAGATGTAAGAGATAACGTTGTTTTCCTATTTCCCCTCCTCTCATCGTTCATTTCAGTCTTATTTTGGTTTTCTCTACTTCAGTTTGAAAGTAATATGTTTGGTTGATAACATTTTGGGTTGCGGGATATGGGAACTCTACTCAGCTCAGCTTTGTTAAGTAGTGGTTCTATTTCTATTTTGTTTGCTAGAATGAGTTATATAAACTTTGTTCGGGTGTTGTGATAATTGAGGAAAGTTTAGAAAAATGTTTTATAAATCTAGGGTCTAATGTTGTTATAGTTGTTGGGAAATAGTTTTATAATGCACAATTTTTGTAGTTCTCGAACGTATTTAATCTAAAATACAACAATAATAGGCACAATATTCTATCCACCTTTTTATCGTCAAGCATAAAAATTGTTCAAGAGCACGTAAGGGTCTCACAAATAGAATCACGTGAAAGAGTTGCCCTTAACCATTCAATCATGCCTCATGGTCTCCTTGACTTGGAGTGAACTATATCTCAACTCACAGCTCCCTAGGATTAGACTAAACGAAACTTCCTCGGTAAAGCCACTTTCCTCATGCGAAGGATGGACAAACTTTAAAATCATTTGTTTTGTGTGACTGCAAGAGAGTTTATCAGTAGTGGTTACTGGATATAGGGTAGATACTGTAGTTGAGTGATAGTGTTTCAGGAAGAAGGAAAGAATTGAGTAAAGTTTTGCTTTGATCTGGAGTCCAATTGTCCAAAATCAATGGTAATAAATGGCTAATCCACCAAGGCTCAAATCTGATGAAAAAGAAGAGGCAAATAACTCAGTGGTTATAAATGGCTGATCAGACTAAGGATTGATTTAGAGAGGTGCATAACTTGGTCAGATGGGAAATAAGGCAGTTTTCATTAGTGTGAAACATATCTTAGTCGATTATATACAAACCTATCCTCCAACGAGTAAAATTCACTAAAATGGTTTATTCTTTGAGCTCTGGCTGTGTTATGCCACTCAAGTGTAATTTGAGGACTGACATTGACAAATTTTCCCCAATAATGAAAGACCTAAACAAGTTTTATCGTGATTATGGCTGGTGGGTTCAAGGTTGGAGATCATGACACTTGTCATGTATCGTTAGGAGAAAGATCACTCAAGGAAACAACGTCTTATCGAGGAAAATGTTGCAGCCAAAGTTTCGATCTTGGGTAGAGTCCCACTTATTTGCCTTCACTTATCTCTTTGAGTTAAGAGTCCTCAAGATTTTTCCAATAGTGGTTGTCAAGATAGGCTGGTGCCATTGGTTTATTTCCTTGATGCCGCCCAAGTCTCAATGCACAATACATATATAACACATGTAGGAACATTTAGGACATGTTTGGGTAATGAAATGACATGAACTTCTGTGAATATATTTTTTTATTTTTTAGTAAACTAAATTTTATTAATCGTAAGAATAGGCATAAGCCCAAGTATACAAAGACATATACAAGAGCATTGCCTGAGTGTACTAGAATTCTGTAAATAGTATGGTTTGTGAATAATTGTGAGATGGTTTGAGTTAGGATGTTTTATTGGATTTTGGAAACGGAGCAAGGAAAAGTTAAATAAAATATTATAAAGTTAAAATATTGTTTGAATATAATTTTTTAATATATATATATTTTGTTTTGAAATTTGAAATTTGAAAAAGTTGTATTGTTTTATGTGTTATGTTTGGAAGTTTGGGAAAGTTGTAATGACTAGATAATGATTAGATAAAAAAAGTTGAAGATTTAAAATTGAAGTGTTGTGTTTAAGTGATGTTTGGGAAAGATGAAAAGTTTTGAGATGAGTTCATCTAATCTCAATAAGTGCTCAAACATAGCCTTAGTAACTAGGAAGGTAATTAACTCTTAACACGGATGCAAAGTTAATTTAGAGAAAATGAATGGCAGAAGTTGTGGATTTCTTTGGTTTTAACTTTTTTATTCGTCCCTAAAATTTTTGTCATCTACACCCCCTTTTCAATTACTCTTATACTGGTCGGATTCCTTTTTTTTTTATTCTTTGGTGGGAGGGGAGGGGAGGGGAGGGGAGAATGATGTTTGATGTTTTAATCAAGGATGTTTGATTAAAATATTAGTTTGCAATGCTAAAAGTTTTTCTTGTTTGAAGTACCAGGACACCTTTGAGGTAATTGTTTGCATCACTGACCTGAATAATATATTTTGCAGAATGTAAGTGAAGATACAGATGATACGTATGATGACTTGTTTAATAAATTTGGAAAGGTGGTATTCAGGAGAAAAGACCAAAAGCCTCAGGGTGAAGAGGTTGATGATGATGCTGAAAGCTTATCATGTAAGGTCATTTTGCAGTCATTAATCTCGTCCAATTTTGGACCCCATAATCCATCCTGGCCCATATCTCTTTTCATTCTAATTTAAGAGTGCTCCATGCTGGATTACTGCATTACACATGGAAGTTTTCCATTAAAAAAATGAAAAAAGAAAACAGAATGTCTTGTGCAAATCTTTTTTAAAAATTATCGTGCTTTGAAAATTGCATTTTTGTATCCCTAGCATGAAGTTCAAACTACTGCCAACTTTTAATGATTGTTACACTGCTTGGGTTACCAATTCTGAATTCCCTCTTATTCTTGCTAGTTGCTAACCCCCTGCCATATATCACCTATCAATCACTCTCTCTAGGGACATAGTCTGCCCCTATGCATAAATTCACATATATACTCAAAACTTCTAAAGTTGAAACCTGGGATATGTAATCCACGTAGCTAATCTGAATAAATTTGTGAGGGCCTTGAAGTGTTTTGTTTTGTTAAGAGGCCTTGTACAATTGCTATGAAAATTGCTGAGTCCCTATTAATTCTAGAATTATTTCAGCACAAGAGTATTCTAGGATATGGTATTCTCTAAAATCACTTAGTGATCTCTAATTGGAGAATGAGGATGATTTGATTTCTTAAACTCTAGAAATTCATGATACAGTAAAGTTCTCTAAGTTTTTCTTTCATAGATCATGTGCCTATTACTAAAATCCGAAAGCAGAAAGAAACCATAGAGCCCAAACAATTATATATATGTGTGTGTGTGTATATATAGATATATATATATATATATATATTTAAAGGGTACCAACTTAAATTTGTTTCTGGCCATCTTTGTAGTTGCTGTGGCGATGGCCAAGGTTGCCAGCGAGGTCAAGGCAGCTGATATAAAGGTCCTCTTTGTGAAGCCTCTTGTGTATTGGACTCGATTTTTTATCATTGCCACAGCATTTTCTCGCCCTCAGATTGATGCTATTGGGTATGACTCCAACTTTAATGACGATCATATTTTGGTTGGAGTGTCTAATTAAGGTTCAATGTTTTGTACCAATTCTTGAACTGCTATTTTTGTGTCAAACCACAAATCAGGTCAAAAATAAGAGATCTAGCTGAGAAGAAGTATGGGAAAATTCCATCTGGGGACTCAAAACCCAACTCATGGACCTTGTTGGACTTTGGTAAGGGATGTTGCATTCTAATCCAGTTCTCATGTGTTCTAATGTTAAGTTAAAAGAAATAAATTTTCATTGTTCTTTTGGTTGTGACCATTGGCCTTAACAACACCCTTTAGTCAGTGTGGAGGATGTTATCTGCAATCACATTTCATTGGCCTTTTGTTACTTTTTGCATTTTTTGCTTCTCCATGATGAAGTCATCTGTGACACTTTGTGGTTAGTTGCAACAAATATTCCCACATTGGGAATAAGAATAACCCATATAGAGTGTGGGATTATGAATAACCGAGGTAGTAGATAGGTTATATAGCCGGTTGTGGGTGTTTCACTTTAGCTACTTACTCAGTGAAAAACTTTATTAGGTTCTTAGGAAGGTTCAAATTGACTAATATTTGTGGGTTTGTAGTGCAGATGTGGCTAGCGCTCTCCCTCAATGGTTATTGAAGCCACCTAGAAAGACCAGCCATGTGATGTTGAAATACTGCATGACATGATTTAACTAAGGGTGTCAAGAATTATAGAAGAAGAGAAGTTTGTAATACTGTTTAGTCCCATCCTAGCGTTAAAAGCAAACAGCTGACCCATTCCCATATTGGGAGTATGAATAATCCAAATAGAGTGAATAGGTTATAAAGGTAGTCAGTGGGTGTTAAGTCCCACATTGGCTACTTACCAGGTGAGAGCGAATTGAGAAGTGATTTGAGGGTAGCTTCAAATTGGCTAGTTTTTTTGGGGTTGTAGTGCAAATTGACTAGTCTTTTCCTGATTGTTATACTCATAATTCACAACAATCACGGCTATTACATTTGAAGTCATGACCGAAAGTTAATATTTTTTAGCGAATATGAAACTGACTATTGCTTTCTTGAAGTTTGCAAGTCAGCCACAGGTTCTGTATCCCTTTCTTTGGACTTGCTTTAATTTGGGGTTTTTGGTGGTGATTAATTACACTATCATACTTGGTTCTCAATTCATTACTCATTCAGGGAATTGATATTTATCTTATTAGGAGGGTCTATTTTCTATTCTTTATTAAGGCAATCATTCCTTTGAACTCTCCTGCTCCAATATAATCAAATATAAAATATTTTGGCACTTTCTGAGTCTTCTATATAAAGATTCGACATCCTGTTCTGTTCATTGGCAAGCTGGACACCAAGATGCCATTTTTGGTTGTTATGCAAACTCCAACTATTTTAATTTACTTCACTTGGACAGGTAGCAGCCTGAAGCCCACTTTACAGTTTTGAAATCTAAAATTGTTTGGGTAATGGAAAATATTAACTGATTACAGGTTACACTGTGGTGTATAAACTAATGAAATTGAGACGTTGCACTGTTAATTTTATTTCTATTGGCACTGGGTATCTGGAGCGAAGTCCCAACTAATCCAGGAGTTTCTCACAAGTGCACCTTGGGTAATATAAGGAAAAATTTCCTCAGTTTGATGAGCTCTAGAAATTGTTTGCACCCAAGGGTTCGACTTTTAGACCTGGAAGGAGCTTACCACCAAGACTAAGGCTCTTACCACTTGAGCCAACCCCTAGGGCTGAGATTATTAAAGGCACATTAAATTACTAGAGGTTATATGTTTGGGGGGCTGCATGTTTTTCCTCAGTTTGTGTCCAACTATTAATTCCACACAATTCCCTAACAATTAAAGTTTGGATAATATGCAGTTGATAAATGCTCTCCAGTTTCACTTATCAAAAAATAAATAAATACTATCCAGTTTTAGTTTTCAGTCTCTGTGTCCACTTACCTTCCTAAAGTTTTTGCGATATTCCAAGTCCAACCAATAAATACAATCAAAGTTTATGGGATTGATTATTGGGGAAAATACACTTGGTACTTCTAAACTAACTGGAAAAACATGAAATGTGATATCTAAAAAAGTAGTTGATGTGGGACATTCCTGATCATCAGACCTTAGTGCACATTGTAACTTTTTAGTAGTTTGAGAGGGCATTGTCTCAAGTTTTGTAGTTTAGGTACTATATTGCAAAGTAGGTACCAGTTGGGAGGTGCAAAATATATGCTCTCTTTAATTATGTGTAGTGAACTGTTTTGTGAATGCATGATGACCTATGCAACAATCAAATGACATGACTCACCTAATATGGACCTACACATAATTTTTATATGTTTTTCAATCTAAGAAATATGTGTGCATAATAGATGTAATAGTCATATGGTAACTTTGCCAGCCATTTGAGATCAGCAACCTTTAGTTTCCCTTTTGATGGAAAACAATGAATGTTTTTTCTGGAAATAAATTCACTTATCATGTTCTATCACTGACTTTCTCTTGCTGTCGGTTTGCCAATTAAGAACTAATAGGGCTTTAACTTGAATGCCTTTGATTGGAACATGAACATGTACATTACATTTGTATGTTTGATGGTTCCATTCCTTTTTAATGAACATGATTTATGCATTATTCACTTAGTCCCCTAGTGTGTAATGTACATATGTATTAAGTTTCAAATTATTTACTGGATATTTCTCAACTTACAGGGTTTATCTAGCCTTAATATTATTTGGGATAATAATAGGCTTGCTCCAACTGAGAAAATAGGTCTACCATGAATTTTCTTTTCTTCTTCTTTGTCTTTTTTTTTTTTAATTTTTATTTTCCCTCTTATTTAAAAACTAACATCTATCCTAGTAGTGAAGCTTGAAACAGCTATTGGTTTAGTTCTTGTTGCTTCCTGCCATTTATTTGCTGAGTGCTTTTTGTCATGGATTTGTTTATATGTTAACAGTTATATTGTATTGTGTTGGTGTTGTCAGGTGACGTAGTAATCCATATATTTCTTCCTCCACAAAGAGATTTCTACAACTTGGAAGAATTTTACGGTAATGCAACATCCATTGAGCTGCCTTTTGAAAACCAGCCTCCATTTCGTAGTTGAAACGTCACCAATTTTATTAAATTATTAAAGGGTCCATTTAGTTGCTGAAACGTCCAGCTCTTTGTAAAGACCCCTTCATATTTTAAAAGTCAGCATTATTTATATTTCTTCCGACCCCGATTCTTGTACAATTATGTCTTTGTAGTTTGCATTGTAGTCCATTAAAAAGCAAATTGAAGTGTCTTCGTCTTGCTTGATGAATAAAAGTGTAATGATGCAGTCCTAGGATATGAAGTCCCGCATACTCCCTCTGAAAAAAAGTAGTTAAAAAAAAAAATGTAGTGTCGACCATTAGGGTTAGGCATAAACTACCAACAACTTTGTAATCAGAAGTGATACACAACACATTTCACAACACTTATATGGCATGTTATAAAATAAAGGTATTTTTTGTAAATTATCTTATAAAATTAACATTATTTTACAAAAATACCTTTATCCTATAACATATGTTGTGTAAAATGTTATAAAAAATATTGTGGGTTTATCATTTTGTAATTGCGGTAAAATCATTAATATTGATAATTGCCATACACAAGACCAAGAAGGTGGTTAGAAAGAGCAATGAAATCCTCATCAGAAAGAGCAAACCCCCACGGCTTTTTTCATCCAAATTATTCACATGAATTGCTTAATAATCAAATCCTTGAAACTATTCGAAGAGGAAACTACTGAAAAAGGTTGAGATTCCTTTGTCCTTTTCTAAGTGAAGTATGCTTCTCACTCACAGATTTCAGTTGATTGATTGAAGAGTTCTGGAATGAAAGATGTGGAGGATATCTGTTGCGTGAAACCTTTTGCTTGAATGTCCAGTTTGGTTTTGACTCATGTTTTGTTTGACTGTGTTTGCAAAATGATCAAAATACTTCCTCCTTTACCAAACCATTAGAAATGTCAAATCAGAAACAGCAGGCGTCACTTGACAAGCAACTTGTACAGAAATGTAAAAATATTACAAAATTTAAATAAAAAATTAATAATTTATAAGGCATATCAACAAAATTGAAAATTAAATACAAGGTTCTAGAAATTTAAAATAAACAAACGACTCAAAAAGATATAAAAACACCACAAAAATGAGGAATCTTAAACGAAAAAAGAATTAATACTTATTGAGATTACAAAATCACTAGAAAAAACCATTTATATTTTGAAAATATAAATACAAAAAAGAATTAAAAGTTAAAATAAAAAGGAAAGGTCAAGAGTAACCACGAGGCCACCCATTGTCAAAACAGTATCATGAGAGATCTCAGAAGGCCCTTAAAAAGCCACCCGTCAACCGACAAAAGGCCCATGCCAAGAAAAGAGCAGCCTACGGCCCTACCCACAAAGGCGGAAGTGTATCCTAAGGAATGAGGGACATGCAGAGTGCAGACGCAGGAAAGCAAAGGATCCAAGCTCACCACCCGTCAACCTATTGTTATTATCAAAACAATTATATTATTATTGTTATTTTAATATGTGTATGATGCTAAGTGAACAATTTATGCCAGTTAGTTTTTGAGCTATTAACGATTGTTTTAATTAAGGTTTTATCTTAGGGAAGCCTAGCTAGAGAATGTATAATTTATTATGTTTTAATTTATTCTTTAGGATAGATAGAAAGAATTTTGGGTTGGGCTTTGAGGGCTTAAGATAGTTGGCCCACTTATATGCAGGAAGTTAGATCCTTTCTGGACTTGTCGGATATTACAGAAGGTTGATAAAAGGGTTTTCTAGTATTACATCACTTATGACTAAGTTGTACAGAAAGGACGGTAAATTTATCTCGATAGATGAGGGCAAGAATCATTTTCCAGAGTAAAATGATAGGCTAGTGATGGCACTTTTGGTCACTATTCCCATAGGTACTGGTGGTTTTGTTATTACAGTAGTGTCTCTCTTAAGGGTTTGGGTTGCGTTTTGTTACACCATAGAAAAGTAGTGGCATATGCCTTACACCAGTTTAAGAGTTGAGCAGAATTACCCAACCCTCGACTTGGAGCTTACAACAATGTTCCCACTTAAGATATGGATATATGACCTTTATGGTGGTATACACCGTGAGATTTACACATGCTACAAGAACCCAAAAGATGTTGAACATGAGACGATAGAGATGGTTGTAGTTGTTGAAAGATTATAACTGCAGTATTAACTACCATCCAAGTAAAAGCAAATGTGTTGTAGACGCACTTAGTATGAAGTCTTCTTTAGTTACTCTGACGACCATCTACACGGCTCGAAGGCATCTTTTCTTGGATATGGAATTGGTCGACATTGAGATAATTAGATAGGTACATGCACAATTGAGCATCCTAGTTCTTGGTTCAACAATTTTGGACCAGATCAAGAGTTATAAGGCAAATGATGCAAACCTAAAGAAGATAATAGATGAGATTTAGGAAAGGAAGAAACCCGAGTGTAGAGTTTAACACCTCAAAATTTCAAGTTTTTAATTAGAAAACACTACAAGAAAAATAAGAATTTGTGATAGATTATTTTTACAACGATAATCATTATTTGTGACAAAAACAACATCATTTTAAGAAGATATGATTATTTTGATAAGAAATAATTGATCATAAATAATTAATTTTTTTATAGTGAAAGTTAGAATTACAATAGAATAAGGACTTTTAATTTTAGATGGCAAGTTTTGACTTAACCCAAAAACTGGACCTAAGCCCATTAAGACTGAGGATGGGCAAGGAAGCCCAAGCACCACGCTTGCCGAAGCTCATTAAAGAGTCTACGGTAAGCCTTCTAGGTTAGTACAAAAACATACTTCAATTACAACTCCTAATCCAAGCATAACTCTTAATTCAAAAACACAATTCTTAGTTTAACCATAACTCACTAGTTTAATCACAACTCTTAGTTTAATTGCAACTACCACTCTAGTCAAATTCTTAAGTAAATCACATCTCCTAACCCTAGTAAAAAACACTCACCAAATATATAATATAACACAACAGTAGCATATTTCATCATCATTGTATTATTTTTCACGTTCTTGGTACCCACTAGTTTTAGATACTATTTTGCTTCGATATTCTATCCATAAGGATTTATCTGGAGTCCGCTGGCAATTCTTTGTCATCCTAGGGGTTATTACTCTACTTTACTCACTTCAAAGTAGACATAGGAGTTTCACCAGAATATTTTTTCTAGCATTTAGAGTCATTATAAAACATGTACAAGCTTTTCTTTGAAAACATTGTTCAACCCTGTTCGTATAAAAACATTTGCAAGTATACAGAATCGTAACAAGTAATAAAGTGTTTTATAAAAAATAGATGTCAAACCCATATGGATTAATTTTACTTTTGAGTGCTGGAATTCACTAAATTAATTACTATTTTGAAAATCGAAAACAAATGGAACGGTTCTACTATCTAAATTAAATTAAAATACTTAACAAAAATAAATCAACGAATAAAAAGTAATAGAGCTTAAAATCTAAAAGTGTAAAAATATAATAAGAATAGATCTAGAGCGTTTAATTTCACCTGATAAATCTCACACAATTTATTCTTTCTAATTATTAAATTCTAATAATTCCATGTTGACGATTAAAAATCTCTCAACTATTTCAATATCTTCAATTGAATAATATTAAAAATATCTCCAACTAACAACTCCGTATATTTATGTGAATTTAATTAATTGGAAAATCACTACATTTTTTGGATTTTTAAAAAAAATCATACTAGTTGTGATAAAGTATCTCTACTTTCGCTCAACTAACAGTATTTAATCTTAGAGCTAAAATCACAAATCACATCTTTGTCTCATTGAGATTCAATAAATCAAATAATAATTGGCCAAAAAATTACAAGCATTAAGAATAAGATTTAAACACTCAATCATGAAAATATTAAAAATAAAATAACTTAGAATATAAATTATGTACTCAATGCTATATTACATCAAAATTTTAGAAAATAAAATTTAGTTCAAAACGGAATTGAAAAGAAAAATAATAAAATTTATATTCTTCGTTAGAATTAGTTGATAAAATATGTAACTCTTGCTTCTGATATTCATATCTTCTCGTAGAAAAACTTTAAAGAATCTCCAAAACACAGTTATATTGCCTCTCGGCTTTACCTTTTATTTTTGTTTTCTCTTCTCTTCTCCTCCGCGGTGCTAGTCTCTTCTCTGAGATATTGTGCGGCGCTCTAGAAAATATATCCCCTAGAACCTTGGCATGCTTTCAAAATGTTATTAAGAAAGTTAGGAAGTTAACTACCTTGTTTAAAAGCTGCAATGGTAAGCATGTAAGTAGGGTAGGCAATACCACGGCCCATCTCCTAGCTCGACATACATGGTCTATCGAATACGTTGAATCGTGGATGGGCCAATGCCCTGATTTTGTAAGCAACGTTGTGTGGGTGGATGCTCATGTGTAACACCCGCTCTTACTCATTAATGAAGTTTCAGTCTTTCTATAAAAAAAAAATATATATATAATAATTTTATTATCACATAAAGTTATTTTACCCAGTAATCTTGCACCACATACCTGTTGAATAGAAGATTTTTTTTTTTTCAGCAAGTGTATGATGTATGACTGTTGAATTAATAGAATTTTTACATCTTCATGAGGTTGCACTTAGCGGATAAGAACGCATTACCAAAGGGAAACAATACAAAGCGATTCCACTAGCAAATAGCAATAATACATAAAACGAACGGACAATTCAAATGGTGACTGTGGCCTCATTCTCAATCTATTCAAAACTTGAAAAAGAGCGACTTTTGTCAATGTGGTCTCATTCCACTCCCAAGACTTAGACCTAATATTTTTGGGCCTTTCAATGATAGTAGAATATGTACTTCCTCATATCTTTAGTGCTTTTTGCCAAACATCCATCTCCATTACAAAAATATTATATATTTAAAAGGCACTCTATGTTATGGGCTGATCATTCCACTAATTCAGTGCTCAGATTAAATAAAAAATTGGGATCCACTATCTAAATGACACCACTATCAAATTAAAAAGGCTACTCCTTAGTTGGATAAATTGATCTCTTGGAACCATTGAAAAGCCATCAGAATAATATAACGGCCTATTGCATTCTGGTTTGGAATAACATATTAATTAATATTTATTGATAATGGTTTGCATACAAAAGTATTTATTTTCAAATAAAGGTTTAGATAATTAAATAATATTAAAATTTTAAAGATGAAATAGGAAGAGGCTCAATTTCTCATGCTCCACTACACATCAAACACGGTGCGGTGTAGTCATACCAAAATGCAGTACCACCTCAAATATTATTTCGGCTTCAGTTTTCTTCTAATTTCAACTCTTTTTTTTTTTTCTAGGTTTTTTGTTTTAGATTTATTTGATTTGTTTTTTATATCTAACATGGGATTTATTGGTTTTAATTGGGTATATCTAACATGGGATTTAATTAGAACAAAGAAGTTATCTTTTGAGTATATAAGATTGAATAAATAAAAATGTGGGTCGCTGAATGAGTTAAACTAGAGTTAATTTTGTAATTTGTACTCGAGTGTTAAACGAGCAAATGGTCAAATGTTTAAGGAAAATACTTTAATTTCAAATAGATTATACAAAAATAATCTCACAAACTAGTTAAATAACATGATGCATAGTTTGCCAGATTGGAAAGTTATTTTTATTAATGTAAAGTGGATCTAATAGACTACATAAAATAATGTCAGTTTATGAAATTATTTTTATGCAATCTCTTTGTGGATGTAGCACTACTTTTTACATAATAACAACTACATGTTCCCTATCAAGGCTAGGTTGCAAACGGGATGGGCGGGACGTGGCATATTAAGTCATCCGCCTTCCAACCACGTCAAGAGCAAAGATATGATATTGGTCGTTCTTGCAATATGCGAGGTTTGTTGAATGCATTTAACATCTATAGCATTCCTGATGGGAATCACATATTGATGGTTTATAATCATAAAAAAAAAAAAAAAACTATTTATTTTGAAATAAAGGTCAAAGCATTAAATCTAAGAAAAAAAGAAATTTGCAGAGTGAATATAAAAGGAATAAAAAAAACTACATAAATCACTAAAAGAGAAAATAAAAACATCAAATCCGATATCTTGAAACATCCATAAGTTACCCTAACCCCACAAGTCACAACACAAGTTATTACAACCAATATACAGTTTGTCCACCAAAGTCAATCAAATAATATTAATACTTCTATAACAACAAATGATATCCTGGCTGGGGTCTCCATTTTCAAAGCCGTCCTCGTTGCTTAGATCTGTATTAAAGTTTATGATTTCGAAGAGTAAAATTGAAGTGGGGCTACTATTGTGAGATTTTGAAGAATCTCAATAAATTATACTCCATAACAAATGCTTAAAATGCATTAATGAAAAATATTAATGCAAGTATAGACATAAGTAAACTGAGCAATGGAGGCTATATATACTTCCACCCACCTCTAAAAGTTCTGTATTTGTGGTTGTAGTCTATCTTGAAAATGTTCTGCTCGCATTTCTTCTGTCGAGATTAGATATGGGGCAAACTTCTCCAACTCCATAAACTTAGCGGCATACTTCTCGAGTACAATCTACTTCTTTGAATAAGACTAAAAAACTCCCTTACCTTTTGCTACTTCACGTGGTAGGGAAGAAGGGATCATCAAACTCTCTCTTAAACTGCCGTCAAGTGACAACTTCCACCAGTCCCAACTTCATGAATGGTAGTTGCCTCTTTGAGTTCCACCAAACAATAGCTTCTCCTTACAACAAATTTGTTTCAGAAAACATTCATATATATATATATATATATATATATATATATATATATAGCTCCTCCTTCTTGTATCATTCCCAGTCATCCATCTACTTTTTATTGGATTCATGCATGTTTAGTACTTTCAAGATTAGCAACCACCAAATCAATTGCTTATAATATGACCAAAATGGATTCCACTAGCAAATACTAATAATAGAATGGACCAGTAATATAAATTAACTTCCAAATTATCGCAAAAAGTCAATAGTAAAAAGGAACTCTATACCATGGGTTGATTCTACTCGGTGCTCAATTTAAACGAGAAATTGGGATCTAGTACAATCTCAATGACACCACTATCAAATTAAAAAAGCCATTTATATCTAAATGATCCACAGACACTACAACAGTTTTTCTTTTAGAACGGATATGTTCGTCTAAAAAACATGATGTTTCATCCCAAAGCTCAAGATGAAAAAAAAAAAAGCGTCAGAAAATCATCCCAATATCACTGTCCCCAAAAGAAAATAGAAATTAAGATGAAAATGGAGGAAACCGTTTGACTGATGTTCGAACGGGTTTTTTGGGACGATTTTATTCATCTCAGATTAGAGGTTGAACGATCAAATTCTATTGTTCGAATGAAGGCGGGTAGATTTTGGGTTCGAGCGTCATGCATTGTTCGAACTTAATAGTTGATAGTTCGAATGTATGTAGTTTATCTTTTGAACATCAATATTTCATGGGAAAAGTTAGTATTCAATGAGCGTTCAAACGCTTAGCGTAATCTTCAAACCGTTATGAGACGTTTGAATTTATTGATTATACTGTTGAAATGATTGGCTGTTAATTGGTATTCGAATGTTTCATAAGCGTTCGAACAGTATAATATTTTTTTAGCCCAAAACAGAAATCACATAAATAACAGCTTAAAATACATTAGTAAACATGTTCATCAAACATAATTAGTAGTCTCATAAATACAAACAAACTAAATAAAACTGTCACAAACTATTATCATAATACAAAAAATTAAATTATAGTTGAAAATATGATCTATGGATTAAATTAGTTACTTGGAGGCCAGAGTTGTTACATAAGCATCTGTATTTAAAGTTGCATTTCTCTCTTAAACTCCACTTATTGCTCTTATTGTTATTTCATTCGTATTTCTAGCTCGTTGGGCCACTAACTCATGCTACTTTGTTCTCAATTCCTCAACCATGCTTCCTCTAATGCTTTAGGAGTGTTGGCATCTTTGGTCAATGAGTACGAGTTAAAAGGCTTTATGCAACAATTTATGTTATGGGTCACCCGCGGGCCTATTGATCTAGTGAAATATATTTTTGCTAGGATCCGATTAGAGGCTACTTATATTATGACAGATATATTTCCATTTAGGGTCCTGCTCACACGATTTCTTTTAGCAAAGGGAGTCAAGCCAAATGCATTTGAGTGTGTTTGGGAGCTGATTGGGCCGATCAACTCCATGACCTTGTCTTGTAGCACGAGACACTCCAAATTTCATATTTGTGCACCCACTACAGAGACGGTCAACACTCAGGGAGATGCAAATGGCATTTCGGGTGAGGCATCAACACAAGGTGCATCATGCACTGCTACTCGTGATGAGATGGTAGATATTTTCAAATTGAGGAATACTCAACGTTTTTACTTTAGAATATTGTGTTTCAACATTGAGAACGTTTATGGAAATAATCTCTACATATAAGCTAATTAAAAAAATCATGAAACTAATATCTAATTACAAAAATCATGAAGTTTATAATTACAAAAGTCACGGAGTGCTTGATTTGAGGCCACTGATTTTGAAAAGCTATCAATACGCACCATCAGTTGAAGCATGTAGGTCTGTAATTTCTAACTTACTGTAACACTCCCAATTTACGTATGAAAAATAACATAAATTGAAGTGTAGTAACTTGTGATGTTAGGCTACGAATCTCTTATTTTGCATAAAAAAAAAAAAAGATGCATGTGCCTAACTTACTAGCAGTATATAGAATATATTATAGCAGAATGAGGTCAAACTTCAATTTCAGTAGAGACATCTAATTCTTTGCGAATATCACATGGCCTGCTATAATAAAAACCCATGTCAATATAAAATATCAATGATACTATACCAAATTTCTTCCTTAATACGTATCAATATCAGATATTCCCAGGACAAATATTCAACAACCCGCTATTATCCTTAGAGGATTCTTTTCCGCCTTCTTTATGATCTTATCATCAACAATTGGTCACTTTATCAATATAGGAGTATTTTGTAGGATTCTCAAGATACCTCAGAACCACCCGTGATGTCTGGGTCTCGTGATAAATCATCTATTCTTGCAATAATGTCTATTATTCTGTAAGCAATGATAGATAAAATCAAAAAAGTGAGATTTCCAAGAAATCTTAGTAAATACACATATAACATAATAATAACATAGCTCGGCTTTACAAATAACATGTGCTTACATGAACATATGACTCATGATAGGACTTATACTTGACTTATACTCGAGACTTATGTCATGACTTATGCTTGACTATTGCTTGAGATTTATGTTTGACTTATGCACCCTTTGACAAAACTTGCATGCTTTCATAAAACGGGTGTAAAACTTTTTCGTAACGTATGAAAATCTTTTTCTCGAAATTCTTATTCTTTTATGCTTTCATTCTTGTTCATGTAGTTAGTCTTGACCTTGACAGGAGATTGTAACGTCATCACCGTCGAGTTTCTTAGCATGACGGTCGTCAGCTTTAATATTCTCTTCAGTCATCCAGCAGTTACGTATCGCCTTCACCGTCAGTCATGTCAGTCATATGGCAGTTACGTATTGCCTTTACCGTCTTGACACGACTTCTTATTATTTGACGGCTGTTATGTATCGCCTTCACCGTTGGCACATTAGTCATCGAACAGTTACGTATCACCTTCCCCGTCGGCACATCAGTCATCGGACAGTTACGTATCGCCTTCACCATCATGATGTGAATTTTCATAATCTTGTTCTTTTCTTGCTCTTTTCTTGTTCTTGTAAATATTATTATTTCTTTGAAAAATATTGTAATCCAACACATAAAAATCCTATGACATTCTTGGACATGCATATACTCTTAGACTTTTTCATGCATGTTACATGTTTTCATGGGCCACATAACATGCAAATTATGCACTTACAACTTACATATAATTCTTGCATCAAAATTCTTAAAACATAAACAATTTCATTTGAATACAAATTAAAGTAATGTTCACCCTAATTCAAAAGCATAGGGCCGAACCCTAATATAAAGTTACTCAAGATTTTCTTCTCATTTTCCTTAAAATCAACTTACTCCTCACTTAAGAAATCTTGAAAACTCCATAACTAAGCCAATATAGCCCATAGGCCATAGCCGAAAATCCTCATACACCTAGTAACACATTTTCTTCAACTATTTTCTTATCACATAATCATTTCATTACTAGTTTATCTTCAACTATTCTCCAATCTCTCAATCTCTCAATCATCATACCAATAATAAAACTCAAAATACCCCAAAATAATTTACTAACGTTGGAACCATATGAGTCCCAAACATAATTCATCAGATTCTCCTCAATCACTTACTAACTTAATTTAATCATCATATCCTTTACCAAAAATATAAAAACTCATAACATCCTAAGGAATCATTTCCAAGGTCGAAAACCCTTTAAGTCCCTAACTTTACTCTTTTGTCATTCCAACCTCGCATATCATCATCAATTCTTCAATCCATAATTTACTAAAGTATATCCTTGCTCCTCATCATATTTTTCTCTATTTATTTCACTACATACATATCCTATGAACATATTAAACATTCAATTGAAACATCCTTCTATATACAAATAAATACAAAGAGTGAGTTATAAGTGCACTTACAAATTTCTCCAAAAGATTAGGATGGTTTGTCTTGGAATACCCCTTGAAAGATCACCAAAAATGCCTTGAAAAATGTTTGTAAGATTAAGGGCGTGGAAGCTAAGGTGGAGGGTTTTCTAAGTAGGTTAGCCGTGGGTTTCCCACTTTAAAAATGGAGGGGGAACACTCCACTATATGTTGGTCAAACCCCTTAGCCAAAAGGGTAGAAGAAACATCTAAAAGTCACATAGAACCTCTCTTGCCATGCCACATTTCCTCCTTAGGCCTTAGTGTCCTCATTCCACCTCCTTATAAGCTTGGGTAGCAAGTAAAAGATCATGGGTTAATATTAAGCTAAGGAGGCCACTGGCCCCTACACATGTCAAGGTATCATAGGTAGTAGAAAGACATTTACAAGAGGCAAGACACTAAGTCAGTTTTCAAAGGTCAAAGTCGGTGCTCACTCACCCAATTCAATTACATCAAATTAAAGCCCAATTTCGTCCTTGATTAATCCGGTATATCTTAAAACTCAAAACATAAAAGTTGTAGATATTTCTTTTGGAGTTCCATAACATTTTGAATCATATCATTAAGAAATCAAAAGATAAAGTTATGACCCAAGTACCGAGAAACATCAAATCTGCCAAAAATTATCCAATTGCCTTGGTTTTCACTAAACTCCTCTATTTGCATCTTTTCATCATTTTAAGCCTAACTTATCAATATTCCATATAATAGAAGGTCTAAAATAAATAATAAATATATTTTCAAAAAGTTTCAAAGAATAACTAAATAAAGGTATCCATTCTTATCATGAGAAATATCCAATTTGAAAAAAATCCAAGTTGTCACACTTACAGAGAAAATGATGGAAGAGATCGTTGCGTAATGCTTTGGCGAAGATGTTAGCAACCTCCTCATAAGAGGAAGTATGGACGACAATAAGAAGTCCGAACTGAATTTTATCGTGGATGATGTGACAGTCAATCTTAATGTGTTTAGTTTGCTCATGAAAAATAGGATTGTGAACAATATGAAGAGTAGATTGATTATCACAATATAGGCTCATGGGCTTGGAGTGAGAAACCAAGATCAGGAAGGAACTATTTCAACCAAGTGAGTTCACAAGTGGTAATGGTCATGGTGCGGTATTCAGCTTCAAAAGATGAATGGGCCAATGTGGCCTATTTTTTTATATGCCAGGAAATAGGATTGGTGCCAATTTGAATGGATGAAGTAGCCAGTGGTGGATTGTCGAGTAGTTGGGCAACTCCCGCAATCAAAATCTGTGTAGGGAGTGACATGGTGAGCGTTGGATAAAGAGAAGAAGATACCTTATCCGGGACTGGCTTTGATGTAACGAAGGACCCGATTGGCAACTTGCATGTGAGGGGCACAAGAAGTGTGTCTGAACTAATTAAAGATGTTCACTGCAAAAACAATATTAGGACGAGTGATAGTAAGATATATGAGAGGACTAACAAGTCTTCGATAAGAGCTAGGATCATCAAGGAGTGTGCCATTGTGATTAGTGAGTTTCAGATTTTGTTTCATGGGAAAGAAGCAGTCTAGGCTCTAAGTTGGCCACTGTCGAATAAGATGACAAGAGCATATTTGCGTTGATTAAGGAAAATGCTTGAGATGAGCGAGCAACTTCGAAACCAAGAAAATATTTGAGAGGGCCGAGATCTTTGATTTTGAAGTGTGTGGAGAGAACACTTTTGAAGACTTCAATTTGTGAGCAATCATTGCCAACAACTAAAATATTATCGACGTAAATAAGGACTAGAGTGATACTGGAAGAAGTAACTAAGGTGAATAAAGAGTGATCTACCTTAGATTTTGAAAAACCTAAATCAAGAAGCACAGTCGTTAGTTTAAAAAATCAACTGTGCGATACTTGTTTGAGGTCTTAAAGGAATTTGCGAAAATGACAAACACGAGTTTCTCCTTTCAGACAATAACTATGAGGGGGTCATGTAGACTTCATTATCAAGATCTCCATGGGGGGAGGCATTATTGACATCAATTTGGTGGATAATCCATTGTTGAGAAGTAGCGATAGTTAATAAGTATTGAACGATAGTCATCTTGGCAATGAGAGTAAAGATCTCATGGTAGTCAAGACCTTTAACTTGAGTATAGCCTTTGATGATTAGTCGAGCTTTTTATCTTCTGATGGAGCCATTTGCATTGAGTTTAGTTTTGAACACCCATTTGTAGCCAATGGGTTTCTTGTTAGGAGAGATACTCAAGTGTCCAAGTGGAATTAGCTTCAATAGCACTAAGTTCACAGACATGCGTCTCACCAAAAGGAATGTTGAATGGAAACGAAATAACAAGAAGGTGAGAATGTGAGAAACGAGAATAAGAAAGAAAAGCAGATAAAGCGTGAGCAGTACTACATGAGGCTGATGCAGCGAATGAAGATGTAGTGGTCACGATGTGTAGGGTTGGGCGCACATAGTCCTAAAGGTAGGCAGGTTTGGTAGTGGTGCGACGAGTGGGAGGAGGAAGAGGAGATGGGGAGAAGGCTTGGAAAGAGTAGTAGGAGGTGCAGAGGGTGGTAATATGGGTTCAGGGACAAGGAGAGGTAATATAGGAAGAGATGGGGAAGATGGATGAGGGGTATCTTGGAAAGGGAACTAGTTTTTGTGAAAAGTGATATCATGAGAATAAAAAATAGTCTGGATGTCTAGATTGTAAAGTTTATATGCTTTATGAGTACTAGAATACCAGAGGAAGAGGCACTTGGAGGCACGAGGAGAGAATTTATCACAGGAGGCATAGAGGGTTTGTGCATAGCAAAGACAACCAAACACTTAGAGATAGTCGTAATTTGGTGGAGTATTGAATAGGAGTTCAAAAGGAGATTTAATTTGGTGAGCAATCATTGCCAGCAACTAAAATATTATCGACGTAAATGAGAGTGATACTGGAAGAAGTAACTAGGGTGAATAAAAAGTGATCTGCCTTAGATTGTGAAAAACCTACATCAAGAAGCACAGTCGTTAGTTTAAAAAATCAATTGCACGATACATGTTTGAGGTCTTAGAGGGATTTGCAAAAATGACAAACACGGGTTTCTCCTTTCAGACAATAACTAGGAGGGGGTCATGTAGACTTCATCATCAAGATCTCCATGGAGGATGACATTATTGACATCAAGTTTGTGGATAATCCTTTGTTGAGAAGCAGTGACAGTTAATAAGCATCGAATGATAGTCATCTTAGCAATGAGAGCAAAGATCTCATGGTAATCAAGACCTTCAACTTGAGTATAGCCTTTGATGATTAGTCAAGCTTTTTATCTTCTGATGGAACCATTTGCATTGAGTTTAGTTTTGAACACCCATTTGTAGCCAATAGGTTTCTTGTTAGAAGAGAAATGCTCAAATGTCTAAGTGGAATTAGCTTCAAGAGCACTGAGTTCAACAGACATGGCATCTCACCAAAAGGCATGTTGAATGGAAACGAAATAACAAGAAGGTGAGAATGTGAGAAACGAGAATAAGAAAGAAAAACAGATAAAGGGTGAGCAATACTACACGAGGATGATGCAGCGGATGAAGATGCAGTGGTCACGATGTGTAGGGTCGGGAGCACATAGTTTTGAAGGTAGGCAAATTTGGTAGTGGTGCAATGAGGACGAGTGAGAGGAGGATGAGGACATGGGGAGAAGGCTTGGAAAGAGTAGTAAGAGATGGAGAGGGTGGTAATATGGGTTTAGGGACAAGGAGATGTAATATAGGAAGAGATGGGGTCGATGGATGAGGGGTATCTTGGAAAGGGAACTGGTATTTGTGAAAAGTGACATCATGAGAATAAAAAATGGTCTGGATGTCTAAATTGTAAAGTTTATATGCTTTATGAGTACTGGAATATCCAAGGAAGAGGCACTTGGAGGTACGAGGAGAGAATTAATCACGGGAGGCATAGAGGGTTTGTGCATAGCAAAGACAACCAAACACTCAGAGATAGTCATAATTTGGTGGAGTATTGAATAAGAGTTCAAAAGGAGATTTATTTTGAAAAATGTAACTAGGTGTGCGGTTGATGAAATAGGTAGCAATGACAACACATTTACCCCAAAATTTCAGAGGTAAGTGAGCTTGAAAACCCAAACTACGAGCAACATTCAGAATGTGCCAATGTTTATGTTCCACAATACTGTTTTGTTGTGGAGTTTCAACACAGATGCATTCATGAATGATGCCGTGATCCTGAAGGTAATTCTAAAATTTGCGAGAAAGAAATTCTTGGCTATTGTCAATTTGAATAGCCTTAATTGTGGTATTGATTTGATTTTTTATGAGAGCAAAAAAGATGCATGAGATGAGTGTAAGCTTCATATTTAAGCGCATGAGATAAATCCAAGTGGTGTGGAAAAAATTATCAACAATGGTAAGAAAATAATGAACACTACAAATAGAAGAAGTATGATGGCATCCCAATATATCACAAAAAATGCTATTAAAAGCCTTAACGCTTGTATTAGCATGAAGAGAAAAAAGTAGTCTAGCGTGCTTAAAATGAGAACAAACATCACAATCAAAGATAACGCAAGAATTATTGAAAAGACTAAGGATAACTAAGCGGTAAGGATGACCTAGGCATTGGTGCAACAGAATTTTATTGACTGTGATTTGAGTAGAAAGAGGCTAGAACCATAGTAGATGGTGATCGGTACATGTAAAGTCCATTGCAAAGTTCATCCACTCCAATCAACCTCGTCGAGTGCGGATCCTAAAAAGAGATAGTGGAATAAGACAACAATGCAAGAATTAGAATTAGTAAGCTTAGGGACAGAAAGGAGATTAAAAAATAAATTAAGGGACAAAGAGGACATTGTGCAAGATAAGGTATTCAGTTATTGTACATAAGATGGAGCATTTGGTAAAATAACTATTTGGTCATAAGATGGAGCAGCCAATGATGAGAACAAGTGTAATTACCCGAATTTATAAGTATTTTTTAAGATTATTTTAGGAAATCTTTAGAGCCTTATGGATGTATGGATGTATGTATGTAGTTCCTATGAATCTTTTACTGGCATTGGAGGAAAAATCATGGGAGACACTAAATATTATAAGAAGATATGATTTTCGAATATTCAAGGAAATATTTTATAGAAATTGAAGGAAATTTATAAAGGAAGTTAAGTAGTATGAGTAAGGAATATACCCTATGATATTTTCGGATTAGGTTAATTTAGACAGTTTTAACGTCTTTTAGTAATATGGACATAACTTACTCATTTTATATCAAACTGAGATGATTCAAGATGATTTAGAAATTTAAGAGGAGTATCTACAATTATTATGTTTTGAGTTGCAAGAGATATAAACTTAATAAAATACGAAATTGGGATTGAAGGAGCAGAATGAAATTGAATATATAGGCATTAACGTGGAGTTGACTAGTGACCCTGAATAAGATTAGGCTTTTGTATTATTTTCTAAATTATTTTAAGATCTTGAAAAGTGTATAAAAATATGTCAAATGAGAAGAATTTATTTAGTAAGTTTTGTGTGAAACAAGAGGGATCATTTATCAAACACTTGGTGTGCCTGGATTGGTACTCTCAGGCTTATCCGTCGATTTTCAGTAGAAAACTCATATCTTTGTCATAGGAGCTCTGAATGAAGTAATTCTAGATCCTATAGAACCTTAAAATGGATATCTAGAAGTCTTATATTTTGGGTTTTGAAGATAAGGAATTTATCAAAGATGAAAGCTGGTGTGAAGTGGATGGACAAGAGTATGAGTCAACTGGTAACTGACTTAGATTAGTTATCTTATATTTGGCCCTATGACGAAAATTTTGATTGGATACCAAACTTTTTGAGGTTTTGACATGTGTGGGAACATGTGTCAAGTTGATAAGAGTTCATATAGAAGCCTTGGTGGATAATAAAACAAATGGAGAACTCGGATTGGGTGTTCTCAGGTAGTTTTGACGTGTTTCGGTAAATTAAGCATATCTCTCCCATATGACCTATTAATTAGGTGATTCAAAATCCTATGGATCACTAAGAGGATTGTCTAAAACTTTCACTTTTTGAGCATTTGGAGAAGAAAAGTGGATCAATGGGTTATTTCGGCTGGAAGCGAGCTGATCTGATTAGAGTGTAAACTGAAGCCCGACTTACTTTAGAAAATCATTTATATATTCTAGATATGTGTAAAAGGATTTTTACTTGGTGGTGGAAGAGTTTCTAGAAGGAAAAATTGTCTATAACCATGGAAAAAGTATGAGCAAATCTGATTGGTGTAGAACCAACCAAATCAGTCAAGTTACCCCTCTATTCTTAACTAATAGCCAACCAAGCCTTAAGAGAATTCTTCCAAAATGTCCCAAGTGTGCCAATGAGGACTGGAACATGTGGCAAGAAGGGAAGAAATACTCTAGAAGTCGTGGGGTGCAAGGAGAGGCCAAGTGGCCGGTTGAAGCTCTCATTTGATTTTCCAAACTTTTGATTTATTTTTATATCCATGTGTTATAATTCTTTGAGCCATTAATCAAGATTATTTTAGAGGTGGATTAAGCCTAACCATTAGATAAAAATCTGAGCAAATTTCTATAGGATTTGATGTGATCATGAAGCTACAAACATAAGGACACCTCACAATCAGCTAAATGGGGGCTGCTGAAGTGCTCAAGTGTTTTTCCCTTAAACCCCTTGCCTCCAACGCCTCCTATGCATATATATAGGTGTGTTAGCTTCAATTCTTTTCCCTTTAGAGAAACCATTCGGCCACCTTGAGAAAAAGCCAAGACAAATATCCAAAATTTCACTCACAACACCTAAACCTTAAAAATGAGCTAAGTGGGAGCATAGGAGGAAAAATGGTGCAAGATCAACCCTAAGCATCCAATCTAGCTTTGAAAAAATTTATGTTATTGCAGGATTAGATAAATTGCAATGAGACTTAGATAACACGAGATTCTGAGGCACCCTGAGGGTCCTACAGAATACTCCTCTCCAGTTGGAATGATCTCTCATGTACGTGATCAAGTGAAATAGTAAGATTACTAGATGACAGTGGGATACGATATTTTTTTTTAAGAAAACTAACTGGGTTAATATGTTTTTGTAAATGTGAAGTTATGAATGTTATAGTTTTACCATGCCATGTAATTTATTTATGCAAGAATTAGATCTCTTTGCATATAATGGAGATTTACCTATTTCTGTTGTGTTTCGCATTGCACTTAATTAGTGAGTTTAGATGCATGCATGCTATTCCTTAAGTAACCTTGTATTACTTTTCTGGATGCTTCGATTTACGTCTTAATCAAGGCGAAAAATCGGGACATTACAACAAGGTTCGGTCATGGTAGAGTTGGTCGGTGACACCACCATCCACCCCCAGTCATGGTGGCTGTCAAAGAGAGGTGAAGAAGAGACATTACCCATGAAGTTAGCCATTGGGTATGGGGAGGGAGGAGGGTTTGAAGAAGAAGCTATGGAAATGTTAGAGAAGGGATCGGGTTTGGCCTGATACTAAGTCAAATTGGGGAATACTCAGAGTTCTTATTTTCTGAATCTTGTATTTTGTATGTTGAAAACGTTACATATATATAGCTCTCATGGGCTTACTCTATATGAAAAGAATCTCTACACATAAGCTAATTACAAAAATCATCGAGCTAATATCTAATTACAAAAACCATGGAGTTTATAATTACAAAAATCATGGAGTGCTTGATTTCAGGCCACTAATTTTGGAACTGATTTTGGAAAGCTGTCAATACATATCGTGCATGCAGCAATCTGCACACAGATATTAAAGATCATTGATGCAGTCTGAGTCGCCCTCGCAGAGATTGAATCAAAGCTCATGTCTCGATTGATAGCTAATGAGAGAGTGTTGGTGGATTTGAGGGCGGTGCTACAAGATTTGGGCCATAGTGTATATCTTTTATTTGCATTTTCTTGGTTTTTTATATGGACAATCATGACTATTTGCGTTTTGTATATATAATTAATTTAAATATTCATCGTCTTTTCACTTTCTAACTTAATTATATATTGAGTTCCTTTCTAAGTTACTTATTGAGTTCTTTTATTTATTTATATTATTTAAATGCTATATTTATTATATAAACTAAATATTTACCTAAATTAATAAGGAAATTTTTGGAAATTAAAATTGGAAAAAATTCAACCCCCATTTCAAACATATAAATAAGCCTTCAAATGTGGTTTCTACTCCCGCCATACTTTTATTCATCTAACTAGGGGTGTAACCGGTCTAGTTCAGTCTGGTTTTAGACAAAATTTAGAACCAAATCGGTACGATTGATTTTACATTTTTTAAAATCGATTACGCACCAATTACCCCCCAAAACCGGTTGTATTAGTTTTACCAGTTTTGATCCTGTTTTCTGGTTTAAAGTAGTCTATTAGACTATTAACAAATATATTAGTATTAGTTATAGTGATTAGAATAATTATATATCAGTATATGTTATAGTAAGCTTAATTTTTTTATTACTATATCACTATTTCATATGTAACTATTAGTATAGTAATTTATATATAGACTTAAAATATACTACTAATAGTAATATTGTATTAGACTATTAGTATTAAGCTATAAAATGTAAATCGTAATTAATTTACATTATATATACTAATGAATAAAATATTATATATAATATAAAAATATTATTTTATATTACATATAATATGGAGAAAATCAATTTAAGAAATATATTATATTGAACTGGTTTTGTCCGGTTCTAAAAATGTTAGAACTGGAATCGGACCAATAACAATTGGTTTTGACATTACGAGAACAGGTTTCGGACCTATACCAACCCAAAACTAGACCAATTCCTCCGATTTTGTAATAACCCGAAATTTCTAAGATGAAATTATTACTTGAGATTGATTTTAAAGGAATTTAGAGGAAACATTTTTTTTAATAGGAAATAGAGTTGGAGACTTAAATGAGAATTATGAGCTAAGAAAATGTGAAATCATGCATTCTAGAAAATATTATGAAATGACCTTTGGGATTTGGAACAAGGTATCAACTAAAGAAATTCAATTTGGACCTAGAAGGAGTTGAATTTTCAAAAATTAGGATAGAAATGCAAGAGGAAGTGATAGAACAAAAAAATCAAACACTTGGTGCTCGGAATAGGCATTCTCAAATTAGTATGTCGAGTTTTAGTGTGATGAGCATAAATTCTCCATTTGAGGTCCAAATGAGGTGATTCTAATTCATTTATAATTTTAAGAGACAGATCTAAAACTTTCATTTTTTGGATTTTTCAAGTTTCTGACAGGATCGATGACTTATTTGGGAAATAAGTAGACAGTTCTGGATTGAGCTCAAGTGGAACTCAAGTTAGATGAAATAAATCAAATTGGAGCATGTGATGAAATATGTAATTGGTTTTGAAGTTTTCAGGTATCTTGACATGTGTAAAAATAGTTTTCAAGTGATGAGGAGTTGACTTAGAAGTTTAGTTAGCTTATATTTGTGATGGAAACACAAGGGAACCAAAATCTGCTGATAGGTAACTAAGTGAATCAAAACTAGATTTTATCCTAACTAAACCAAGAAGTCACCTTCTAGAACATGTCAAATGGAGTCTTAGGAAGAATATCATGTAACAAAATGGGTAAGGAGGAGGCTAGGAGGCGTTGGACACCAAGAGAGGGCTGGAATGGTTTGGTTCATGCATGGTTAGGTGAATTCACCTCATGGGTTATCTAATCAGCTCCCTTCTCAATCATTGATCAATTTGGCTGCAAAAATATCTCAAATGTTAACCATTGGATGATTATCTTAGCTGCAAAGCCTAGGACACCTCATGGAGGATTACGTTTAATCATTAGATTTTTGAGGTAGGACACCTCATCCTCCACAATAGCCAGTTACCCCTTATCTATCTTCATCTCTTCTCATCCTTCATATGGGTCAACCCCTTCCCTATAAATAGGTGTTGAAGAGCCTTCTAACTCTCTTTGGAAGCATAACACACGCCCCACTTGAAGGAAGACTAAGAAACTTCCACACATCCCCTAAGTGAGCTAAGTGAGTGATCTTGAAGAGAAAGCTTGCAAGGATTGGTTTGATCATTTCAAGTTTTGAAGAACTGGTAAGTCCATATTTTAGCTTAACTTTAGTATTGAAATGGCTTATTTGAGTGATTGAACTATGCATGCTATGCTAGTATCGGACTCTTAAAACCATGTTTAAGGGATGAAATAAAATCTAGGTATGTTTGAATTGGTTTTTTTATGGAGAGATGTTAAATAAAATTAGATGAACCTAGATTTATGTTTTAATAACTAAAAATAAGGTTTATGTGAAAGAATGGCAAGTTTCAAGTTGGAAAACCCTATGAATGGTGACCTCGCTCAACTCTCGCTCAACCTATAGATCGAGCGAAGAACAACTAGAACTCTTCGCTAGAAGGTTGCTCAATGCTTGGCTCAAGCGAAGTGCAACCTGAGACCTCACTTGACTTTTGTTCGATACCTTGCTCGAGCGAGATACAACCCGAGACTTCGCTTGATACTCACTCGATACCTTGCTCAAGCGAGATACCCTATTTCTTTAAATTCGAGACTTTTCCTTGGCTTAAAGTGGATGATTCAAGAAAAAAGAGTTATATGTGAATATAAGTGTAGTTTATAGAATATATGTTGTATTGGATGTACATACAACATGAAGTTTAAGAGTACATACATGTCCCATTATGTGATAGGTTTTAAGAAAGAGTGGCATGGCATATATTTGAGAAATACTTATAAGAATAAGAAAGGAACAACTAAAAATAATAATTATGGGTAAGATTAAAGTCACATCACAACGAGAATGGCGAGACGAAACGTCTGGATGATTGATGTGCCGACAGAGACAGTGATACGCAACGTCTGTTGTATAATATGAATACTTATGTCATTATGGGGATGGCGATATGTAACGCATGTATGATAGATATGATAAGCGAGGACGGCGATACGTAACGCCCGCAATGTTAAGTGTTTTCTGTGTCATGACGGGGACGGCGATACGTAATGCCTGAAAGACTGACACGAGACTCATCACAATAGGGACGCAGATACGTAACGCTAGGACGACTAATGAGTTTTATGTATGAATAAGCTGACATGTCATGCTAATTAAACCCAATGGGGACGGCGATACATAACGTCTATCGATGATAAGAATTAAGTAAAATTTTAAGAAGATAAGAATTTAAAAAAAAATGTGATAAGTCCTCATAAGTCATGCATATGTCGCATGGAGTATATTTATAGTTATGCTCTTTTATTGTTTTCCATGAATATAAGTGTTTGCCATTGTCTATACTTTATTAAGCTAATCGTATACTTACTGAGATTTCTAAGGAAATCTCACTCTTTTGTGGCTCTATATTTTTTTCTTATGCATATAAACTATATACAGGGTTTGATGGCCAACAAGGGAAAAACCTCGATGCTGCAGGAGACTCCGAGGAGTCCTGAGGACCCTCTAGCTATAGTCCCTATGCAGATTTTTCTTTTGCTTCTTTTGGACCTCCTATATATGACCAGCCAATGGGATTTTGGAGTCACGATGCATCTGATTTTTCTGAAGAGGAACGACGTATGGGATGCTGCTTAACTTTAGGTTTAGATGATTCCCTGTCTATATGTGGGGTTTACACGACACTACAAGGACAATATCTCTAACGAGACTTTTGTCTTAATTTAGATATGTTTCGCTATGAGAGAAAATTTATTGAAGTTAAGAAGGAATCTAAGTGGTTTTAAGGATGATCCTTTGAAATGCTATAAGTATTTTGTTGACTCTGATAATTATTTGGATTTTGTATATATAATAGTACAATATTAAATTATAAATGAATGATGTGAATGTTGTAAGTATATTTTTTTCCATGTGATCTGTAGAAATATTTATATTTTAGACCTGATCCGTTGCGAATCATATGGCATATGAAAGTAAGTCAAGATGCATACATAAAAATCTTTGTTACGTACGAGGGTGAGCAGCCTAGTTTTACTTATCCTAACACCTCTATTTATGTTAAAATCCAGACGTAAATTGGGGGCGTCATAGGTTTGGACCAGCTCGATTCGATTTTTCGATTTTTTAATTTTCTTTACACCCCTACATCTAACACATTAGAATTTTTGTTCGAATCATTCAACGAACGTTCAAATGGTAACTTACCAACGGTTCAAATGATTACTCAAATTCTTGCTATAATTTTATAAGTTAACTCGCCAATTTAACATTCGACAATTCTAAAGAATCGTTCGAAGGTTCACTTAATTTTGGATCAAATGGTTAAGTATCCATTTGAATTCTATTGCAAATAAGGATAAATGTGTTTGTCCCAATATATTTTTGTTCGAACAAAAATTAGTATGTTCGAATAGATAACGACATCCATTAACTTTTGACACAGATTAATTTTCATCCCAAAAAAGATTTTGCCTCAAAAAAATTTCATCCCAAAAGTCAAAATTTGTTGGGGGTGAGAGTCTGAAGTTGGCATCCTGCAAGTAGAGACAAACTCTTATAAATTTCTGATGAAAAGTCATCGTGGTCAACCAATAAACCTTTCGTGATGACACCCTAGTGTTATTCATTATTATTCCTTGGAATACTCATTCGAGAATAATACCTATTGGATTTGAGTAATAATATACTTACGCTTTTTTTATAACTTTTATAAAACCGTCTTAAAATGAAGGTATTTACGTAAGATAATATTATTTATACAAGTTAATTTATAAAAATATTTTCCATTCAAAATATGATTGTATAAAATTGTTAAAAAAGATTGTAAGGGTGCGCCATACGTGTTTCATTTTCTATTAGATTTTGCTTAGAAATAAAAGATTAATTAATATTTGTTGATAATGGTATGCAATCAGAAAGTATTTACTAAACATACACAATTAGATAGTTAGTGAGATAAGATAGTTTTAGGTTAAAGTTATAAACTAAATATAATATTATTATTATTTTAAAATTTGAAAAAAATTGAATGAATGAAATTTGAAAAAATTAAATTCTTTATTGTATATTACATAAAAATATGATAAAATTATAATAATACAATAAGATAAGTTAATATGACTTTTCAATACAAAAGAACCTACAATATTATTAAATTTAAAAAACTTTTAAAAATAGAGAACTTTAGATAATTAAATAAATTTAATTAGTGAAAGTTTAAAATTGAAAAGGAAGCGGCTCGATTTCTCGGGCTCCACGAGCCTAATGCACCCAATCAAAATATTATTTTGGCTTGAGTTTTCTTCTAGTTTTAATTTTTTATGTGTACTTTATGTTTTGGATTTATTTATTTATTTTTATCTAACATGCAGGGATTTCATGATCTTCATCTTGTTGGGTATAATTAGAACAAAGAAGCTATTTTCTTTTAGTATATAACATTGAATAATAAAGAATATTGTGGGTGTTGTGAATTAAGCTAGGTAGGATTTTTTGTAATAATTTATACTTGGATGCAGTGAAACGAATGGATGGTAAAACTTACACACCTGCCACGCGCTCTTGGGCGGGGCATGGCAGATTGAGTGATCCACGGACCACCTCCTCCCATACACAAAAGCAAGGATATGATGGTGTTTGGATTTAATACTATCTTATGTTAAAAGTTCATAACTTCCCTAGCCATTGTGTCCATAATTACTTTGCACATCAACTTCATCATCAAACATTTGTTGTTGTAATATTTTATGTCTAATTGGCTAATTTTTCTTTTCAATATTTGTAAAATACAGACTCTAGCAGAGCGAAGGGATGAAACTCGCAAGTAGAAAGAGGCACTTGAAGCATGCATCGGGAATAAATCTCGATTTATTAAATAAAATGAAATCCGTGTATTGTGCAGTACAAAGAATAGTGAAGTAATTATATTTATAATCTAGCATGTGACTAGCACGTGAGATCACATCAAATAATTGATTATAATATTGTTGGAGCAAATGCCATAAAACACTCAGTACAATAAATTTTACTTTTAGTTTGATGTGAAATTTAAATCTCATCGCTAAAATTGGCTGTGTTTCTTAATTCATTCGTACGGACAAATATCCATTCAAACTAAATCTTTAGCGACGAAAGAAAATAGTCTAAAAAATGCAAACCTGTTCGAATGGCGATAAATACATTTGAACAAGGAATTAATGTATGTTCAAACCATATATAATCTATTTGAATAAAAATCTAGCCACAAAATTAATTAATTTTTCTCGGAGAAAGTTCATAACCATTTGAACTAACATTTATTTGTTTAAATGGGAGTGATTTGGTGGTAAAATCTGGCATGAAGGTTGTAAGACCGTTCGAATGCCACATTTATTCGATCGAACGAATAAACGGGTTAAAAATTAGATAGAAATTGTTCAACATCATTAATTTGTATATATATTTTTATGCATTATTTTTTTTATCATTTTCAAAATATAAAAAATGTGTATATATTGTATATTATGATTTACGATGCATTTAAAATATTTATAAATTCACAAATTAATTTTATATAATTAATTTTGAAATGCTATAATGATTTCTTTTAGTGTCATTTTTTATATCATCATGAACGATAAGTAAAATGAAAAAAAGATAAACAAATAAACAAACACTAAAAATAAAAACAAGACGTTAATTACCTGTCAAACATATAATAATCGGTACAACATATAAAAGTAAAATTATAACTAAACCGATTTATCAGCTATATAAGTAGATCAAAATCCTCTTTTAAATCTTTCTTGCATGTCTCCAAATCCTCAAGTTTAACCATGATGGGCTCAGTAAGCTTCACGAGCACACATCATACCACTTGTTTTACCTGGTCCAAGGTAACCCAGTGGGCTGTCTCTTAATAGAGATGGTACTATTAGAAGCAAGATCGATCAACGTGCCACTCTGTTCTACTGCTGGAGTCTTCCAAGAGGCCCCCTTGCTCTTGCTGAATGTGATCTTGTTGAGGGACTCCATTAGTAGCATTTTTTTCTCAGTCACTTGCATTATAATCCCCGATCAGAGTAGGAGGTTAGATATCAATAGTGCAAATGGTAAACTGCCTCCACCCGCATAGTGTCACTCCGATTGAATGTGGTGGAAGAAATATAGTGCCAGATCAATCGACGCTCCAATTGCTAACTGCAGCAAAAATTCGGCTCACTTGATTCTGAAATCAACCTTGTATTTTCTTGGATCGATGTTATACCTGACTATAAAATTAAGCATTAGGGACAAGTCGTACAGTCTTGCACTAGCTGATGGGCCTAATTGTCTATGAGCCCATCATCAGGTACATCCTCGTCCTCATCACTATCATCTGAACTATCATCCAATTTATCAGTGTCTAGATGTGGTGCTGTCGATGAGGATGCGGCCTCTATGTCCTCCTCAGATGGTGCAGTCATTGCTACCAGTGTAGCTGGGTTTGGGATAGCTGCCACTGCAGGATATTAGCCAAGGACACATGGAATATCAAGGAACTCAGCAATAATGTAGGGAGAGAAAGTAATACTTACTCCTCAGACCGTCAAGTTGTAGCACAATGCATCAGTTGGGTTCTCTCCCATGGCATGGTAAAACTCATCAACCATATCTTGATATGCAATCCCCCTCTGCATACAGATTCGTGTCCATAACATTCGATGAAAATGGTGTGTATTATGCATCCCTCCCACGCAAGATCCCCAAAGTCATCCAAAATGATGGGATGCTCCACAAGTACAACCTCTCTTCCTTAGCACGAAGTGTTTTGCTACTTTGGGCGATCTGATCTCTCCCACATTTTCTTCCGCCACTTGCCATTAAAATGTTGTTGATCATAAAACCACAAGGAAAGTAAAAATATAATTAAAATAATTGAGGCATTATATTCTATTTACACAATTAATAATTAATTGTAGAGTACATTCGAATAGCTAATATTTAGTTCGAAACTGCTCTACTAATTGTTCGAACTGGTATAGGACCGTTCGAACTTATATACAAGGTTGTTTGGCAAAGATTTGAACTTATATCCAAGTAGCGTTAGAACGGGTGATAGTGACATTTGAATGCTACATGGGTCCATTTGAACACTAACTAAGGATATGATGGTGTTTGCAATATGTGAGGTTTAATCATTGGATTTAGTACTGATCTTATGTTAAAAGATTGTAACTTCCTTAGCTATGGTGTGCATAATTACTTTGCGCATCAACTTCATCCAACATTTGTTGTCGTAATATTTTGTCTAATTGGCTAATATTTTTTTCAATATTTGCAAAATAAAAACCCTAGCAGAATGAAGGGATGAAACTCTAGTAGAGAGAGACAGTCGAAACATGCATCTAGAATAAATCTCGGTTTATTGAATAGAATGAAATCCGTGTATTGTTCAGTACAATAAGAGAACCTGGAGACCTACTAGAGTGGCCTCCTCCAATAATCAGCCCTCCAATAGCATTTTGACATATCAGTAATTTATTTTACTTACCATGTGCACGCCTACACCCAATTATCCAAACTATTGCTCTTCATATTCCAACCCAAACTCCCCTTGCCCACCCAACTCCATCTCAACCCAAACTCCTCCACCCCACCCAGCATATCTGAAAGAGATACAGAGTGTATTCTGGCAGGTGTGTGTTTAGCAACATTCATGATAATAAACAAGTGCAGCTACATGGTTTTCCCAGAGATTTTCACGTGTTTGCCGACTCCATTTTCCTTTAAAAATTCACTGCATCTCACTACGTCTTCTCCAAGCTCTACCACTCTCTCTCTCTCCCTCTTGTAGACCACCGCCATTAATATATTATCTCTAAATTACAAAGATGATATGTATTTTTCTTAATTTATTGTACATTTGACTAGCAATGAAGGCCAACAATCCTAAGCATCAATGTCGGTGGGCGTCCGATATCGTTCCCAATGGAATTGTGTTGAGCTCTGCATCCAATCCACCACCTTGGCTGAGTTCACGCCGAATGGCACTGATGGGCTGTTTCGGATTTGAAAGTGATGAGCGGCGGTGAAGAAGGCAAGAGCAAGGTCTTTTTTTTTTGGTGCAATGGATTTCAATGGCAAGGAACTAAGGGAATCAAGTTGAAATTGAATGCAGCCGAAATCGAGAGAATGGCAAGTCACCTTTTCAATTGAGAGTGATTAATCACCTGCTATCTATGCTTTTGTATAATAGACCCTTTTTCTTAAGTGTACCCACCTAAATTGGTGGGCTATTTTTTGCCCAACTGCAACAGGGCTGTCCCCAAGTATTTCTCTACAAGTAATCATGACAAGTATTTATAATCTAGCATGTGAGATCACATAAAATAATTGATGATAATATTGTTGGAGCAAATGCCATAAAACACTCCACACTACAAGAAATTTTACTTTTAGGAATAAAATTTGTTAGGGACGAATTAAATTTCATCCCTAAAAGTAATTCTTGGATATGAAATTTAAATTTTATCTCAAAACTTGGTCAAGTTTCTAATTTCATTCAAACGGACAAATATCCATTCGAACTAGATCTTTAGTGATAAAAAAAATCGTCTAAAAAATGCAAACTTGTTCGAATGGCTATAAATAGGTTCAAACAGGGAATTAATGTATTTTCAAACCCTATATAATATGTTCAAATAAAAATCTAGGTACAAAATTAATTTATTTTTCTCAAGGAAAGTTCATAACCTTTCAAACCAATATTTATTTGTTCGAAAGAGAGTGATTTGGTAGAAAAATCTAGCAAGAAGGTCGCAAGACCATTCGAACAACTAGGTTGGAAATTATATAAGAATTGTTCAGCATTATTAACTTGTGTATATATATTTTTTTAATTATTTATACTATCACTTTCAAAATATAAAAAATGTGTATATATGATATATTATGATTTCCAGTGCATTTAAGATATTTATAAAGGTGCATTTAAGATATTTATAAATTCAAAAATTAGTTTTATGTAATTAATTTCAAAATGTTATAATGATTTCTTTTAGTGTCATTTTTTATATCACGATGAATGGTAAGTAAAATGAAAAAAAAAAATAAACAAAGAAGCAAAAACTAAAAATAAAAATATACATTAATTACATCCCAAACATATAATGTGACGCCCCCAATTTACGTCCATAATTCAACGCAAATTGAAGCATTAGGGTAAGTAACGCTAGGCTACTCACCCTCGAACTTATCAAAATTTAATGTAAATCGCAGCAGGAAAGTTTTGAATAAAAATTTTCTAATTATCACATGGTAAAATAAAACTACAATATCCACATCATGCATTCTTAAAAATATCATTGTATCTTTACGTGCATAACCCAATTAGTTTTTTCTATCATGTACATAATTTATTCTCAAAACCTAGACTAACTTCATGGCTATCCAGGCTCCACTAAGTTTCTTAAGCCATCGGGCCTTCCCTTTTCTCAGTCATCAATCCTGCAACATAATTATATATTTTCAAAAAGAGAAATATACAAGAGTGAGATTTTCTTGAAAATCTCAGTAAGTATACATGTAATTTAATAAAAGCATAGACATCATGAAATAATCACATACAAGCCAGACAGTCAGAGTATATATTTATAGCATGTTTTATATGATTCATGCATGACTTAAACTTATATTCTCCATAGACCCACTCTATCATACTTAACCTCTTATTTTTTTTCATAATATTATGAATCTTACTTATTTTGTATTATCGACAGACGTCTCCATCGAATCTTACTTATTTCATATCATCGACAGGATTAGGTTCCTGCTGGCTTTCATATCATCAACAGGCTTAGGTCCCTATCGATTTTCATATCATCGACAAGCTTAGGTCCCTATCGGCACATCAATCATACGGACTTTACGTATCACGGCATGACGTGATTGATTTATTAATCTTTCTACTTATAAAATTTTCTTAACGTATTTTTTTAAAACAGACTTCATGACTTGAGACGACACATATATGTGACGTAATGCAACATACGCATAAACTTAGACTTATGACATGCATATTATATGTCCATATGAATCTAAAAAACTGTGAGAACATTACACATCACATACACATGCATTTACGTCATATCAATTCATAAAATCAATGCATACTATAATAAACTTAGTTCTGATTTCAATCACAATTTCATCCTTGATTAAGTCCTTATCTCTTAAAAGTTAAAACATAAACATTGTAAATATTTCTCTTAACTTTCCACAACCTTTTGAATCACTCAAATTTGATATCAAATGAGCAAGTAATGACTGTTTTATCAAAAGTCATCAAATCTCTCCCTGTATTTTGCTCGAGCCAGACGTCAAGCGAAGGTCGAGTTAAGTCTTGGCTTGAATCTCGCTCGAGCCAGACGTCAAACGAGAGTCGAGCAAAATCTTGGGTTCGATGGTTTTTCAACTTAAAACACCTCATCTTTTCACATAAACCTTATTTTTACTTGTTAAAACATAAATCTATGTTTCTTACAATTTATTTTGCATTTTCATGACAAGGAACATAATTCATAACCTAATAGATTCTATTTCCATCATAAAAGCAAAGATTAAGCTTAAACAAATAAAAAGCATGATTTTATCATCAAATCACTTATTCAATGCCAAGATTAAGCTAAATAGTATACTTACAAATTTTCTCCAAACTTGAATTGATGATAGAACCAAACCCTTGCAAGGATTCCGTTAAAATCACTCAATTAGCTTTCTTAGGTATTGTGTTGAGATTAAAGGTTTGAGGAGGGTTTTTATTTGTATTTTCTCAAGCTAGGCCGTGTGTTTCATCCTCCTAAAAGGGCCTTAGAAGTCTCATGCACCTATTTATAGGAAGAGAGGCGATACTTTAGGCAAAAAGAAGAGATAACATTTGCAAGATATGTCCGGTTCTCTCTTGGTGCCATGTGTGTGTGTTTTGTTTTCTTAAGCTCATCATCACCTCTAAAGCTTAGGCTTAGTTGGTGATACATTTTCTTTTCTTTTTTCCTTTTCATTTTCATTTTTTCTTGCCTAATTGAAGGCAATCAATAGTGGGAAAAGTGGTACTTTCTGGAATATTGTAGGAGTTTCTGAGTACAATAACGCTAGTGCCCCACATTACAAGAGATATTGGCTTTTGCAGTGCTATGAAAATGCCGCAAATACCCCAAAAAAATGCCGCAAATAAGCAAAGGTGGCATTTATTCCAGTGACGCACAGTGGATGCCAAAGAAATGCTAGTTCTGCCGAAATGCGTCTTTTGGCCTGGGATGCTGCTTTACATCAACTATTTGAGGCGCCAATAAAACGCCTCAAAAAAGTGATTTGCTGCCGCAAATGAGTGTCTCATATGAGGTTAGTGAATGCCGCAAAAGACTATTGCGGCGATTTCTTGCCTATTTGTGGCAATTCACAATCGCCGCAAATAATATTTTACAAAAATAATAAAAAAAATACCGGTGAACCAGTTTCACTTGGTTCACTAATATTTTGTTTAAATTCATTATAACAGTAAGCTTAATAGATTTATTTATTTTTTATAGGTATTAAGCTTAATAAAAATTAAATTTGTATTAAGCTTAATACTTATCAAGCATGCAGTTCCTATCAAATTTCAAAAAAAAAGTACCAAAATTCACTTCAATATATATATATATGATAAAACCAGTACCAAAATTCACTCAAATCCCTGGCAACAGCTCAACTTCAATATATATATGATAAAATCAGTACCAAAATTCACAAACATGTTTAGACAGATTAGTACCAACACTCATCCTACATGCTATTGTACTCAAGAAACACTTTTTATATATGGGAATGCATTCATTAATGCATAAATGAAGCTTTTTCTATAAGTACACTTTCATAAAGAAAGTTAACAAGTCACCAGGTTATTTAGTTGCATCTCGTGTCACTGATTCATGATTAATTAATCAAGATTCAAACATATGCCAGTCATGTTTTTCATGAGCATCTCACATTCAAGAAGTTGTGAAAATAAGGTCTTTGTCATAATTCTCAAGCATTAGAGGAAATGACTAATATAGGTATTGATGGTATTAGAAGCTGCAACATGCCTCTTCAACCGACTTGCACTTGCTGGCTGCATAGGGTAAAACCAGTACTTAGATTAAAAATAACCTTCAAAACAGAGGAAGAAAAAAAGAAAATGACAGAAGGTTTAAAGTTATAATTAGATCATAACTCTATCCCACCAAGTGCTCACTAATTCCATCCATGTTGCTGCCCCATAATTATTTCTTCAAAATAATGCCAAACAAGATCTAATACAGTACCTTTGCCAATTAGACTCCTCATTTAAACTATCCAAGTGCTCTTTATTCTAATCTCAACACCTAGCAACGATGTGGTGGATGTGGTGAAATCCTTCTATCTCAAGGGAATGCATCGATACATGAATCCAAGGAAGCAATAATTCAGCTAAAAAAAACCCAGAGATAAGATCTGAACAATTAATTCATGAAGCCAAGAAAAAAAAAAGTCAACACTTAGCCACCAAGCTAGTGATATCCCACAAAGCTGAAAACTTTGACCACAAAGAAAAATTATTTGCACTGAGAAAACATTTCTGAATGAACCCACTAACAAAAATATCTCGTGGGATAAAAAAACTAAAAAACAGAAACTAAACGAAAAAAACCAAAAATAAAAGCCCCAATAACTAGTTAAACTTCAAAAGGATCAAAAGCACATTGGCATTCATCACCATTAGTCAGTTTAGGAAGCCTGAGTGTGATGTGTTGATGGGGCTGTATCTCCCAGTCCCAGAGGTTTGCGTCGAGCTTTTTGACTGAGACATGGATAAAACAAAATAAAGCATCAGCCAGCTTAAGTAAAGTAGTCTTCTATTGAGCAATAACATAAAAGACTGGTGGACATCATTTAGTTACAATATAAAGTACCAATCCTTACTCATCATTGATACAAGAGAATAACAAGCAAGAAAATGAATCAAACAACAATTTAAAGAAACCATGCAGAAAACAGGCCATTACACTAAAAATCTTATAGTTTCGATAAAAATCAGATCAAACAAACTAGAGAAGATCTAGCCAAGAGACCATACCTACAAAGGTTGTCCATAAAAATCTTACAGTTCCAAGAGTAAGTAACTACAGCCTTGACGTATGAATGCCAATTTCTTCTCAATCCACATACATGTCTACCCTATAGCAAGTCCAATACTTAGACCTCAATTAAGGGTTGCATAGCAAACCTGGGATTAATATAGGAGTCAATCTCTTATTACTGTGGCATTGCACAAAATCACAGTAGAAGTAAAACTGACATATACGTTTCGATATAATAGGTTAAATCAGAAGCATTAAAAATACGCATACATATCTACTAGGTTATATGCAAAGAAACCATGAGAGTCACGAGAGACAGACAGAGAGAGAGAGAGAGAGAGAGAGAGAGATACATGTGGTAAATGAAGAATTGAGGGAGTAACTTGTAAATGGGCCCAATAACCATGCAAATGCACCAAACCATCCAAAATACTCAATTGCTCTATCAAGTAATCCGACGCATTATGTAAGTGATAAACCAAAACACTTAAGGAACTTTCAATTAAAAAATCAACCGAAATAAACAAACTACAATGAGGACCAACAACCCAACCAAGAAGATCTACTATTTGTTTTTATAAGTAAGATGATGTGACTAATAATATAAAAATGCAGCAAAGTAATATGGTGACCAACTCAGTCAATTCACCAACTTGTTGACAAGGAACATGTTCAGGAAGCTTCTCAAAAGAATAGAAAGTTTATATATAAATATAAGTTCAATATTTGTACCTGCAAAATCCATGTCTTTGTGAAGGGTCCACTACAACCCAGCAAAGAAGTGTTTCATAAAAGACACTGAGATCATCAACAACATCAGTATCCTCACTCATCGCGAAACACATCTAGGAGGCAATTCCCATATATTTCATTACCCACGTGACCAATTGAGACACAACGAAGTCCCAGTCTTGCTGCTGCTATTGCCATATTGCAATTACCACCAGCTTCCCAATATTGTTGTATACTCAACAAGAATAAAGTAGAAGTATCACAACTACATGAGCAATTTAACATAACAAGCAAAGCACATAAAACATTTCACATACCCTGGTATTTTTTCTTTGTAATTATTGGGCATTTACAGGAACTCATTAGCACTATAAATAAAAACAAAAACAAAACAGAGGAAATTAAGATCTCACAAGCCGAGATAATTCCAACCTTTACAACTGTAACTGCAATTCTGTTTTTTGAGTTCTCATTACATAATAGGAACTCATTAGAAAATGATAAAGCCACATTAATTGATGAGGCAGTACCCTATGGATAGATCATGCCAATTATCATTGTTATTTAGAACAATGGCCCTATAATTAATAGTGTAAAAAAATAGACATTAAACAATTGCTATTCTTCAAGTTATTTCTACTTCACGATGTAGAAAATGAATTGGCATTTAATAAAATTGGTTTCAATAACGGAAAAGTAGAAAACGTGTAGTCTAGCATTTCACAATGTATGACGCTGGAGTTATGAGAGTCTTTAGCATTAATCTATACCAACTTTCAACAATCAGTACATGAAATATATTTAGCACTAAGAATATTTACAGACCCAAAAGCATGATGAATTCATTGCAAATGTTTGCAATATCTGCGCCAATAAATCTAGGAGTAAGAGTAGTAAGTCTTTGACAATCAAGCAAATGGTTAGAAAAGTGTTTGTATAAAATAAACAATAGTTTTATTAAAAATCACACAGATAGCCTAAGTACCTGTGTTGTATGCAAGAGAACAAAACTGCCAAAATAGTTCATGGAAATGTAATAAAAAAATGTAATAACATAGGCATGGAATCGGAATAAAAAAAATGTACAAGAAACATAATGAACTACTCCAAAAGAAAGGTAGAGAAAATCAATGGGACACGACAAGCAAAATGAGAAAAGAAGAAACAAAAAAACTTACACCAAAGATACCTCTTCTGCATTTTTTGACACCAAAACAACTCAAAGAAACAAAAAAAATGGCTTATGCTAAAGCATTCCACAAAGAGTAATGAGGCGCACGACTAGGAAGTGAAATGAAAGCAAGGAAATTTAAAAAAATTAACAAGAAGGATTTAATTAAAAATAAAATCATATGCAAATCACAAGATTAATAAACTTCGCATGCAAACATTGAACACTAAGAAACAAAAAATTCGAATTTTACATATTATTTTATTCTCGTTGTTGATTATTTTAATTTATTTTAATAATATTATTAGTCGTGTTTTATTTGTTTAAGATATTTAATTGATCTATTGATTAGTTAATATTAGTTTTATGTTGATTTTATAATTAAATATTAAGTTACATTATTTTCTTATTTATTTTAATGTGAAGTAATTATTTTAATGATTGGAATTTAATTTCTCTTATTTTATTATGTGAGTTTATTTGATATTTTTTTATTTATTATTTTATCTTAAATAGTCTCTGCGTTTAAATTAATTTATGCAGCTCTCTGTTTTGGAATTCTTTTATTGGATCAACACTGTGAACCAAGTTGAAAGGACTGAATCTCGTTTATTTCCTTCACTTTTTCTTTTTCTCTTTTTTTTTCTCTTTTTCTTTTCTTTTTCTTTTCTTCTTCCTCAGTTTTTCCCCCAGCCCCCGCGCGACACCCCTCCCCTGCTTCCTCACTTCCGTCCGTTTCTCCTTCCTCCCCCAACGCCGTCGTCAGCCACCTTCCGGTGACATTGCCCAGCCCAACCTCACCCCCACATGCCGGCGAGTCCAATGGTACCGGTGGTGTCACCTCCGGCCATCCCACTGCCCCTCCACGACCACAAACCCGAAATGGGTATTTTGCCTTCCCTTACATTTTTCGGCCACCCCTTGGAACCGGCGACCTACCAGCAGCCTCCCCTCACTCCGGTGAGCATAACCCACCTTCTAAAGCCACCCAGCTCCACCGTTTACTCCTTCACCCGAAATGGGTCTTCAAATGGCTTGTTCCTCGCTGCGCCGCCATCCGCCACCAAACCACTCCCCTACCCCAGCCGGTCATCCCCCTAGCTCAGTTTCCCCAATCGTTGCCCACCTTCCCGGTACAACTCCAAACCCGAAAATGGGTTTCCACCCATTTTGAGCCCGATCTGCCACCTTTTAGTGGTTGAGCTACCACACCACCACCTCCATGAGATTCTCCACCTTCCAAAGAATATCTCCCTAAATTTTGGTGTCAAACCGAGCACTTTAGCCTAACGTACAAGTGACCGCTACGAGTGCTGCGGAATGACGTCTGCTCAAGGATTTACGCTTTTACCCGCTGTAAGTATTTTTTAAATAAATTTTAAGATTTAAATATATTTTGGCATCAACAGTTATTGTGTTTGGTCATTGTTGGGATTTATTAATTGTTGGTTATTTGGTGCATGGTCGTATGCATTGTGTATTTAAGCGAATATTCATGAAAATATTTGGAAATTGGATTTTTGCATGATTTTGGATATTCATGTGTTAGAAATGAAAACTGGGTTTTCATTGTGTTTATGGTTTTCGGGTGCGTGTGTATCACGACCCCAAGCCGAGATGGAGCATTATCTCGGTGGAGCTCCTCTGGTCACTCGGGAGCAGAATATACTGAGTGATGTCCCCTGGGTTGTCGCCGAGCGGCGACGGGATCGGACGGGATGGTAACGCTCTCATGCCGACTCCGTGGCTCCTCTGCTGGTAGAAGCTAGGGGATGCCTGGTCATGGTACGTGCTGGGTGCGATTAACTAGACATCGCTCATTCCGAGTAACATGCGTGGTCGTTACCTTCGGTGTGATGATGAAAGTCAGGGTGTGCGGATGGTCCCTAGGGGAGATCATGGGACATAGGGTTAATAAAATGGATGTTTATGTCATTTTCTGGGAAAGTGGCGGGTTTTAATTATTGGTTTTACGTTGACTATTTTCTGAGAAAATGGTTGTAGTTTTAATGGATTTACGGATATCATATTATCGAAAAATGATGGATGATTTTATTGGAATTTTAATTTGGGCCAAATTGGGATTTTGGTGTGTGTGGTTATTGTATTTGTTTTGAGAAAAAAGTTTTTAAGCTTCATGCATACGGTGTCCTGTTCATGCGTAGTGTTGTTGCATGAATGTATTTCTGTCTTTTAGTTTGTTTGGGTTATACTTACCTGATGTCATTTCTGGCGTCGTAACTTTTGGATGCAAATTTTTGTGGAGGCTGAGCCTGAGAAGGCGACTCCTCTGTTGAAGTATTTATATTACAAAATTGTTATTTTGGGAAATTATTTTCCCCTTTTTAAAAATATGTATTTGTTAAATTGTATTTCGGATGACTGTATTAAATCTTCTATTGGAGAATTTATGTTAAACTGGTTTGTAAAATAACTCTAAAAATTCTGGTACTTAGTTATCGACTTAATTTATCCGCTACTTTTATTTATGTATGTCACGTGTTCACACACTTAGCATATGACGTTGGGGATGCGTAACCCGTGTTGTCATCATCTCGACGCCTCGATTCCCTTGTTATTTTAAGAGAAATTTGGGAGCGTCACAACCAATCTTCAGGAAAGAACCACAACTGTGCTTTTGTGATCTCAGATTCCAAGATTAGAGACGGAAAAACAGAGAAATTAGAGAGAGAGAGAGAGAGAGAGCGAGAGAGAAATGAGCGAGATAAGGATTGTGGAGGCTAGGGTTTTTTGAAGGGAAATTATAAGGACAACTGGCCGGTGCGGGGGTGGGGGTGGCGGCTCTGGGTGAGGTCGCGCCGAAGAGGGATTGGCCTTGGGCGAGAGATCTCAGCAAGGGGAGAGGATTTGACGCCGGGCAGAATAGCGATTATTCTGCAGGCTAGTTTCAACAGATGAATTCACAGGGAATAACACGAGAAATTCGCCCAAAATACAGAGAATACGTCTCTGAGAAAAAAACTGAATATTATCAAATAAAAGACTGTCGAAAATCAGTCCACAAGCCGGACTATATAGCTAAAATTCGTCTGTAACCGAATTTTACCAAAAATGGCAAAATCTCGAAAATAACTTAAAGTTCAAATTTAAATTAAAATAAGCAATCTGCGAAAAATCCGGAACAAATCGGATTTAAACTGACTTCCTAACAAACATACGAAATATTACCAAAAATAGTAAAAAATAACTAAAAATGACAATTCGGAAGGGAAAATAGCGGAATTTGAGGTCGAAAAAAAGGCACATGGAGCCAAGCTCGATGTGGACGGCGTGCACGTCGAAAAGAGCTTTTCGAATTGGGGTCTTATGCGCGATTCTGACACCCGTAGCCAAAGTTATGGCCAAAAGACTGAAACGCACCTAAAACTCTCCCAATTAGAAAGAGATCACAATCACTTCCGACCTTTACGCTGATCTGCCAATTCATGGTACCTCAGCGCCATCAACGTACAATCAGACAGCTCAACATCATCTGTCTCGGATCTCGCTGCATCAGGATTGCAGTCCGAAGGAGAGTGAGACAAAGGAGTTATTGGGGGGAAGAAAGAAAAATATTTAAACTTAAAACTAATTGCGGCGGTTATAATTGCCATAAAATGCAAGCATTGCCGACATAAAATGATGTTGAAACACGTGTTCTCCTATTGCGACAATCAAAATCGCCGTAATAGCAATATAAGTCGCTGCAATAAATAATTTCACTGTTCTTAAGTTTAGTGGAAGGGGATTCGGGGTACTTACGCAGCGGGGATTAATTATTTAATGGAATAAGAGGCTATTTTCATCATTTTCTTTTGCAACATTGCAAAAAATGCTACAATAAGTCATATATGTTGTAGTGCCAATGTCGGATGATCTTCTTGTGGACAACCAAAGAATCGAATATTATTATGGCCATCTTTCCAATCTTAACATGTCAATTGGGTAAGTGCTTGATCAATATCATGCATGGTAATTAAATTGATATTTCTGATCTCTCGTACAAAAAGTTGCTTTATTTTTAACATTTATCCCTTGATCAAATCTATGCATCATCTTTCGCATCACAAATCACACCTTTCTTTAAAAAAAAAATTTTGAGTATATTTTTCTTAGATTATTTGAATACTTCTATTCATTATTCATATATCAAATATTTAATAAAAATAAAAATAAATAACAAAATATTGTGGCGTGCACTGGTGTAAAAGATGATGCAATATTAAAGAATAACTTTTCTTATCCTTTTGATCGAACAGGGACAGTGTGAAGGCCAAAGGATACTTCGCTTGGTCTTTCATGGACAACTATGAGTGGAACTCGGGTTATACAGTTCGGTTTGGCCTCTATTTTATAGATTATAATAATCGACTGAAAAGATACCCTAAATCCTCGGCTACTTGGTTCCAGAACTTCCTCCAGAAATAGAGATCACCATGAAGATGCTCGATTGAATTGGACGGTGAAGATCGTTCCATATAATCTCTCTCTCTCTCTCTCTCTCTCTCTATATATATGTAATTGCTTTAAATAATGTCCTAATTAACCTTTTTGTACGGAATCGAACCCTTGTTAAATAATAAAGTGCTCTCTGCCTATGCGATGAAAAATAAAAAGTCTTAAGCAATGAGTAACAGGCACTTGTACGTGTGCCGTCCTTTTTTACATATTATCGCTTAATTTGTCTAATTTTTCCATGCGTATTTTACATCTTCTGAGTTTTATTTACTTTTTTTTTTTTATTTTGTTGAAGCATGGAAATATTTCCATCTTATTGAGTAAGAGCAACAGTATTGGCCTCACGTCGAACATGTTGCACTTTCCAGGTCAAAGGCTCCCAAGAGGAATGTATTTCTGCAGTCGTAGACCGTAAGGAACTTTGAATTAATGGAGTACCAGTCAGAATAGCTTGGGTCACCGACTGCCTACCGCTTGCAGCACTCGACTGTACGCAGCATAATTGATAAATTATTCAAACCCTAGCTAGGCTTTCCTAAGATAAAACCTTAATTAAAACAATCGTTAATAGCTCAAAAAGTAACTATATATATTTTTGGCCTAGGCAATGTTGGCTTAGGCAGATGACGCAAACCTAAAAAAGATAATGGATGAGGTTCGGGAAGGAAAGAAACCCGGGTGCAAAGTGTAACACTCCAAAATTTCAAGTCTCTAATTAGGAAAGTTAGGATTACACTAGAATTAGGGCTTTTAGTTTTAGAAACCTATTTTTTAACTTAACCCAACAACTGGACCTAAGCCCCTTAAGACCAAGGATGGGTGAGCAAGCCTAAGCAATACACTTATCGAAGCTCATGAAATAGTCTACGAGAGTAACTCTTCTAGGTTAGTACAAAATACGTACTTCAATTACAACTCATAATCCAAGCATATCTCTGAATTCAAAAGCACAATTTCTAGTTTAATTATAACTCACTAATTTAATCGCAACTCCTAGTTTAGTTTCAACTACTACTCTAGTAAGATTGCTAAGTAAATCACATCTCCTAACCCTAGCTGAATTGCATATACAGTATAACATGACAAGTCACATATTTCATATTTATTTTTTTATATTCTTGGCACCTACTAGCTTGAGGTGCTACTCTGCTCCGGTATACTTTCCACAAGGATGCATTCAAATTAAGTCCGTCAACGGTTCTCTATCAACTTAGGGCTACCACTCAGTTTTACTCACTCCAAAGTGAAAAAAATAGTTTTATAAGGACATTTTTCCTTTCTAGCATTCGTAGTCATAATAAAACATGTACAAACTTTTTTTTGAAAATGTTGTTCAACACCAATGCATGGGACATGAAACTTGAAACATTTTATTTTCATAAAACATGTGAACATGTACTGAAATGCCGCGAACCACGTATCCACGAAATCAAACACAGTACATCTCAGTTTATGGCTAGAAAATATTAGAAAATTCACACACATAACTTGTTACATAGGCAAACATTTGATACATATCAAGATTAACGGAGTAACAACGATCAATCCGAGCATGTTAAGTATTTTGAATATATCGATTTTACCCTTGTGAATTTCGCCAACTCCTTTTCTTGATTTTCTCCCATTTATTTATTTAATTTTTGGCCACCATTTTCTCACCCGATCATCACCACCATGGGCCACCATGGAGAGCGCTTGAGTGTGCCTTGTCTAGCGGCGGAATAGTCCAAGAGATCAATAAAGACGAAATATTAATACCTTATGGAGGAACCCTAACCGGTGGCACCACCCTCTCGCCTACACCATAGAGCTCCGACTACCATGGCAGACAACAGGTTGGGGTTGTTCCGTCTGTATCACCACCACTTCCAGGCAGTTGGAAGCACTGCACCCACGTCTTGGAGAGCTGTGGAGTTGTCGTGCTCATTTGTGCGCAGTAGAGCTCGTAGCACCAACATGGTGTGCACTGCTCTGCGAGCATTAGAGGACAACACCTCTGCCAGACATAACTTCTGATGTACAGTGCTTTATAGTAGCTCTTATGGTAGCTCTACAGAATAGGCTTGGTGCTTGGGACAGCCATGCAAGCTTGCACACACCATCGGCGCAAGTCAAACCGGCCATAAGCCACCTTGGATAGCAGAAATTGCCACTAGGTATGGTGCACTAGGTACTGATTGCTGTTATATCCTAGGTGGCACAAGTACTTTGTGAGATATATTGCAAATTTTCAATTAGAAGCTCTAAGGTAGGCAGAGATTGCCTTACCGCCTATGTGCTCGATTCACGCGCAACGAAGCTTACTACACCAGCCACGTGCGCAGCTGATCTGCCACTAAAGAGCTTGTTGTAACTTCTTGTAACCGCCTACTGTTGCCTCCATCTTGGCACGACGGTACTTCATGAACGACCGCTGTTGTTTAACGGCAGTACCGTGTGATCGATCCAGCTAGCAGCACTGCACTGTGTGGTGCACTAGATAGTGTTTGTTTTAAAGTTTTTGCCTTTATTTTCCCAAGTTTAGTTCAGAAAGGGTTGATATATCTTCAACCTACAGGTAATTTCCAGAACACCATTTGAAAATTGTAAAGCAAGTACGTACCGGCCAGGCCGTAGAGTATTATTAATTATTAATTGCTGGGACGTTGTGGATGAATTAGAACATATGGAAAGTATGTTATTTAAATCAAAATTTTATTTTCATGTAAATAAATTAGAATTATCAACCATCCTGCTAATTACTAAAGATTACCTTTTCCCTGTATTCAGATATGGACCCTAACAAAGAGCCACTGGATTAGAATATTTGGATAAAAGTTATGATGGAAGACGATATATGCTACTGATTTTCATGTAATTTATATATTTTAATTTTTGTGTTTTGTAATATACAGTGAATTGAATTGTGTTGCATGCAATCTTAATTACATGATGATCAACATTGGATTTCTTTCTTCTTTTTCTTTTTCATGCATTTAGTTAAAAAGGTAATAAATTTTCTCTAACTTCAATTTTTTTTATTTTTACATAAAATTTAGATATATTTTATTTCTATGGACAATATTGCTCAATGCATGCATTCATATTATGCTTTTCAACATTGTATTATGTGTCGAAACAAACAAAGCTAAGCACAAATGTTAAGTAAAATTAGAACAGTTGACAATCTCATTAAATAATTCGAATATCTCATAAAGTTATTTACTCAGTAGTCCTTCACCAAATACTTATTGAGTAGAAGATTATTAATTTTTTTTCCGTTTCAATAAGTGTATGATATAGAACTGTTGAATAGAATATCTTCATGAGTTTGCACTTAGCGGATAAGAAGTACGTATTTACAAAGGGAAAATCTGAGACATTCATCTCATCAATTAAAAACCGGCCACTAAAAACCGGCCCATTTTCAATCACTTATTTGACCAAATCGATTCCATTAGAAAATACCAATATATATATATATATATATAGAGAGAGAGAGAGAGAGAGAGAGAGAGAGAGAGGAATACCAATATTAATATATAGAACGAACGGACAATTCAAATGGTGAATGTGGCCTCATTATATTCAAAACTTGAAAAAGCCCGACTTTTGTCAGTGTGGCCTCATTCCACTGCCAAGATTTAAGACCTAATTTTGGGCCTTTCAACGATAGTAGAATATGTTCTAATATCTTATAGTGCTTTCTGTAAAAAAATCCATCTCCATTACAAAAATCTTATATGGTAAAAAGGCACTCTATATTATGGGTTGACTCGACTAATTTAGTGCTCCAATTACATCAAAAATTATATCTAAATGACACCACTATCAAATTAAAAAGACCAGTACTAGTCCTTAGTTGGATTATAAATTGATTTCTTGGAACCATTGAAAAGCCATCCAGAATAGCCATCCAGAATATTAATACCTATTGCATTCTGGTTTGGAATAACATATTAATTAATATTTTCTGATAACGGTATGCATACAAAAACTGCAAGAGCAAAGATGCGATGGTTCTTGCAATATGTGATCGAGCTTTGTTGAATGCATTTAACATCCATATTTAGCATTCCTGTTGGGAAAACATATTGATGATTTATGAATATCATACCAAAACTATTTGTTTTGAAATAAATTAAGGTCAAAGACTCAAAGCATTAAATGTAAAAATAATTTGAAAGTACAAAAAACAAAATCTTTCAAATATAAATACATGTATTAAAAATTCAAAGTTGTACCGGAATTGACTTTTTCCCCCGGGATTAAGTGGCAACCTAAGAGCATTAGTAATGGTCTTTCTAAAATTTTCTTATAAAAAATACAAGTTTGCACACTTTTTAAAAAAATTTCGTCATATTTGATCAATAGTGGAGAGATTGGAATATAAATGCTTTTTTTCCTACTTGTGAATAGTAACCCTCCAAACTTTTTTTTGAAAAATGTGTAAATTTATACTTTTTGAAAAAAAATTTTAGCAAGACCATTGCTAATACTCTAAAGTGCTTAAAGCCGCGAGCTTACATCTCGTCAGAAGTACTTTTTTGGAAAGCCACGAGCTTACATAAAGTGCTTAAAATTTTCAGTCACAGAAAGGTCACAAGAAATAACTGGCCTAAAAAACCCTTTTTATCCGCCATTATTTGAACTGCCAAAAATATTAGTAATTCTAGCAAATTTATGCTGCCACAAAAACTATTATATAAATTTTCACATCAACATAAAACACAAATTTTACAAACATTAGCATCTCACTTTTCTTAAAAATTAGAAGTATGAAAGAGTTATAAAACAAGTTAGTATGAGTTTTTACAATTGCCTAAATCCTATTTGTACTTAAAAATACAAAAAAAAAAAAAAAAATTGTATATGATCTTTGTCAGCATATTCTAGCTTGAAGAATGGCCTCTTTATCATTTCTGCTCTTGGAATTAGACTGTGAGAACCAAGAAAATCAATTTAGAATGCAAAATGACAAAATTGCAATTAATACATATTACAAACTAAATGTATCAAATAGATCTAGTTGTCTATCTCAATTGCTTATATTTTGTGGTTTGAAGTCCCAATCTACACCTAACTAGAGCATGTAAGTGGAAATTGTTCTCAATATAAAATATATTATATGTTTATCAGCAAGTCTAAGGGATATCAAGAAATACAAAGCCCAAGGTAGGGGTGATCCCCGCCCTACCGGAGGCGGGGTCCTCCAATTACCCCCCCCCGCCTGGGCGGGGGGTCACATATTTAAACCGCACCCTGCCTCTCAGCGGGGGATGGGGGGAGTGTCCATCTGCCCGCCCCCCGCCACTGCCCCTATTGGGCCTGGCCCAGTTGACAGTTCTGGGTCTGTTTCGGCCCAGATCAAATTTTTAAGCCATTTTTTACTCAGAAAATTATCAAACCTGATATAATTTCACGATAATAAATATCAATATATTAAATGCTAAATAATTATCATTACTAAAGTTTAAAGTAACAAAATAATTTTAAAAAAAAATCACTAAAAATCTAAAAGTCAAAATCAGTAAAAGTCAAAATTTAAAAGTAAAGACTACTAGAAGTCTAGACTAGTTACTAAACTATTACAATTTACAAATTTACAATAATATAAATTAATCATACAAAATACAAAATTACAAATTGTGCTATTAACTATTAGTATTACAAATTTACACATTTACAATTTACAAAATTATAAAAAAATAAGATTGATAATAATGGTCCTTGGACACTGGTGATTTGATTTTGTCACTTTAAAAGAGTCATAATACAAATTTGGATGGGGACTGTGGGGTTGTTGGGCCTTAAGTTTAACCTGCAATAATAAGTTAAAAAATAATTAGAGTATAAATATAAAGTTATAAACATGAAAAAAATAATAATTTATTAAAAATACTAAGTTACTTACCAAGATTAAATTGGGTTATTAACTTGAAAGATGGGCTTGACAATTGACATACAAAATAATATTGTCATAGAAAATATCAAAACTCATAAACAAGAATTACAAAACAAGTTAAAAACTAACATTACAAATATTATAAAATTATAAATGTAAACAACAATTAAAAAAAAGTTTGTAAAGTGCAAACCATGGTGATGGACTGGTAGGTGACGTAGGTCATACTACAGCAGAGGTAGCTGTTGATGGTGTCCCAGGTGTTGGTGGTACGGTCGCTACAAATTACAACAATTAAGTGTAAAATCTATGTAACATTAAATTTAATTAAATAAATACAAAATAATATAAATATTTATTGTGTGACAATTTACCGAATCCAGACTGATCAGCAGCCTCGTCCTCAGCCTCAACCGGATCATAATCAATAACCTCCGGAATATGAATTTCAGCACCCATGATCCAATTCTGTATGCAAATCAGGGACTCAACAGTGATAAGATCTAATGAGCTCCGGAAAGGATCTAATACGTGCCCTTCAATGCTGAAGGTCGACTCTGAGGCTACTGTACTGATCGGGATGGCCAAGATACTGCGAGCAACCTTTGAAAGTACGAGATATTGAAGGACATTCATCTTCCACCAAACTAATATATCAAAATCTCGTACAAATGGATGAAGATCTAATGCCAAATATCTGTCTACCTCTGACTGGGCATCTGTGGTAAAACCCATAAAATCCAAGGGGGTCGACTCCATCTTGTCGCTCCAGTCCATTTTACGTCTTTTTCCACGCCTGGCATCTACACGTGGTGGGGGGATACCTGTGGCTGTAGGTGCTACAATACTACCACCTCCCACGATAGTGAACTCATCAAATAATCTAACAAATGTTTCCTGAGCTCGAGATGCAACAGCTGACGCACAATCCTTGCCAATTGCATCAATCAACCCAAATACCATGCCTTTGACCTTAAACCGTGGGTCAAGGACACATACAACATATAACAAGATATTGGCTTTATCAAACTCTTCCCCCCAATATTTGTCGAATTTCTCCATTAAGATCCTAGACATCTCCCGCAATGTGGTGTTACTACCTCCTGCAATATCATCTAATTCTTCTTTTACCTTGGCTATTTGTTGACAAAATTGATGTGCCATGGGATACAGAGAACTAGATAAAACCTTGATAACATCGTAAAAAACTCTCAGAAACTCTACAAAAATATATACAACCTCCCAATCATTAGACAAAAGATGCCCCAACTTTTCATCAAAATACTTGACATATTGTATGTCTTCATTACCCAATGTATCAAATGCCAACTTATACTCCTGGGCCACCTCCAACATAAAAAAGGTTGAGTTCCACCTTATAGACAAATCAGTGCAAAGACCTTTTTTACATGTTATACCCACAGTAGTTGCAGCAACTTTGAACCTAGCCAATCTAGCAGGAGAAGATCTGACCCATCTCACAACAGTCCTGATCCGAGCAACCCAGTCACCAAACTTATCCAAGCCATCACCCACAATCAAATTAAGAATATGTGCTACACATTGCACATGCAAATAATCCTCACCCAAAATCATTCTACTCGCATTATTCATGAGAGTTTTAAGATGTCTCATTGCAACACGTTAGCTCCAGCATTATCAACCGTGCAAGTGCAAACCCGAGTCAACCCCCACTCTTTTACAGCAGCCTCTAAGGCCTTCCCTATCGTCTCACCTTTGTAATCAGTGGTTTGACAAAATTTGAGGATTTTCTTATGCAATGTCCAACCCCCATCAACCCAATGCACAGTCATACACATAAAATTAAAATTATTACAAAAAGTCCAACAATTAGTGGTGAGGCAAACATTCTACCCCGCCAATAAATCCCTCAACTTCTATTTTTCTGACCGATAAAGTTTTTTAATATCTCTTGCCACCGTGTGGCAAGAAGGAATATTGAATCTTTGTTCCAAGTACCTAGAATAGGCTTGGAACCCTTTCCCATCAACCACTTGGAAAGGCATCTCATCTAAAACGATCATGCGAGGTAGGTGTGTCCTAGCCTTGTTAGGATCGTATTTTGTGTACCCCTTTAATGCCAACTCCCCACTACTCCCCTCAACCATTTTTTTAAATCCAACTTCAGGCCTAGATTGGGTCTTCTCTACCAAAGTTTCAAAATTGGGGATTTCTTGCACTGTTCCTCCAAGTACAATTTTATCTGGAAAGTGCCATGTCTCTTGTAGTGGCACCTATAAATTTTGCCACAATAGTTGCATTTGACTTTTGGGTTATTGGGGTCACCACCTTCTATCTTGGTGACATGAGCCCAAATTATGGATGGGGCTTTCTTGCTAGACTGCTTGGGGGCGGGGCAAGTGGTAGTGGTAGGAGTAGGGTCAAGGGTCTCAACCGGAAGGGGAGTACTATTAGGGTTAGGGGTAGTGGTAGTAGTAGTAATAGTGGTCGGGATAGGGTTAGGGTTAGGGCCGGAGGTACCCAAGGCCCCCTCCGAGGAGCTCGCACTAGAATCCTCTGGAATTTTCATTTACAACAAATTTGAAATTATAATAAATGCAACACAAATGGTCATACAAAATATAATAGGCTCAAATCTCAATTCAAAATTAGACTCAATTGTCCAACTTTCAAATAATACATAATGCATCAAACTATATTAATTTATATGATTATGTCACCCATTTTGCCTATTAATTTAACATGACATCACAAATATATATGTGTGTGTATATATATTCTCATTTCTTTTATTTTGAGATGTATAGACTTATAGTTAACATATATGGTTAGTAGTGATTTTATTTTTCAAATAATAATTTTATTTGTCGAACATTTTGTGTTTTCTATAGATCTGATTCGTTCATCCATATAATATATACTAATATATTAATATAAACTAATGGCTGAATGCCTCTGGTATTGGTTTAATGAAAGAACCAATTTTCATAAAAAAAATAAATAAATAAAAAAGATCAGTGCCTTACAATTTGCCGAAGCAAGCCTCGGTTGACTGATGCATAACAATATATAGTAGTAGTGGAGTCACATATATAGCTTGAGGGGGTTATTTCAAAATTTAAAATAGTTTCTTAATTTTTTTTAGTTACTTCCCTTTCCATAGGTTTTTTCTGGCCAACGCAGTTATTTTATGTTAAAAAAATTATTATATAGTCAATTATATTAGTGATCAAATGCCAAAAATAATTGCTGGTATTGATTTTTAATATATATATATATATATATATTATATGCTAGCTACTATATTAACGATTCAGACAATCCATCCAAACCCTAGAACTACTCATTGTACTCAACACAATCAGACAATCAACGATTCAAATTAATCAGACAATCCATCTGAAGTTTTGAACCCTAGAACAACTCAAGTCTCAACACAATCAGACAATCCAATCCATTAACTCATAATCAATTATTCAATAAATTCAAGTTTTCAACACAATCATATATTTTCAAAATTTCAAGAATCAAAATGAAAAAAATGGGAGATTAGTATTTAGGTGATTACCTTTGTGGAGAAATATCGGAGAGGCCGAGAGGGAGAACCGGAGAAATATCGAAGACGAGAGACAGGAATTCTTCGCACTTGGCAGCGACGGTGGCCAGCGGCTGTGACAACGGTGGCCTGAGGTGCGTTTTAAGGCTAGGGTTCGGGCCATCGGCGATTTCAGAGAGAGAGTGAGAGGGAGACGAGAGAGAGATGAGAGTGAGGAGAGAATAAAAGACGGGAGTTCGAAAGGGGAAGGGGGAGGGCTTAATTCAACTAATTCGTTTACATAAAACGACGCCGTTTTATATAAAACGGCGTTGTTTTATGTAAGTAAATTTTAAAAAAAAATCCAGATGACAAAATGACGCCGTTTTGAGTCATCTGGATTTTTTTAATATATAATATATAATATATATTATATTTAATATATAATATATATATGTGGGGGTGGGGGCAGGGTAATGCGGGGCGGGATCACACCTCTACCGCCCCCGCCCCCGCCCCCGCCCATACCCCAAAAAGCAAGCGGGGTTCACCCGCCGTGCGAGGTGGGGTGGGTCAGCGGGTATGGATACCCGCTACCCACCCCTAGCCCAAGGGAAAGGATCAAACAATATGCCAAGCTTCAGAAAAAATATTTCATACGCAAATCATGATGTCTTTCACAATAAATGTAAACCATACTAGGAAGAAATCAGAGTCCAACAATATGGGAGACCCAAACTAGAAGCAACCCGCAAGACGAACCCAGTTAAGGGAAAACAAATACAACTCAATCACCAGTGGAAAATTAAAAGAAAACAAATGTTGGGTATCTGGAGGAAAACTTACAATGACACATTGTGTATCTGAGGGCATTTGTTCAATATCTAATCTACTATATCAGACCTTCTCTTCCTGCACAAATAACACTGAAAATGAAAGCATGGTTAATTAATTAGGGTAGTCCATAAATCAAGATGTAAAATCAGAAATAATAAGCATATCGAATGAAAAAAGCCACATGTGCACCAAAAGTTAATAAGCTTTAATTAAGCCTAGTTTCAGTGTTGGCAAACTTCATTCATGAATCCTTCTTTTGGGCTCTTGGGTTAATTAGAAATTAACCAAAAAGGAGAAACAACATAATTGTATTTTCTAACCAAAACATGGTATAATCATGGGCTTAAAGGTATTGGATAGCTTTACATGTCTTAATATAGCAAGCATAAAACCAATCACCTAAACCTAATCAACTATGCTATAACTAAACCACCCAAACAATATTATTAGTTTAGATAGCATATTTAAATTAAAACTAAACATAACATAAGTATAGCAAAGACTACCCATTTAATAACTTTAAAACTTTAACTATCTAAAATCATACTTTACCTAGTTAATACCCATTTTAAAACATGCTATGAAATTAAACGAGAACTAAGCAAATGATTAATCTAACAACTTCTAACATTCCAAAATAGGTCATATAACAAAACTCTTAAGAATAGACATGATCCCAACCAACTAATGCTAAAACACTGCTAATAACACCTTGGACTAACCCAAATTAATCCATTTCATTTTATCTTCGAAGTACACTTAATCACAGATTCACATAGTCAAACAGCCACCTAAACTTGGTTTAGGGCACCAAAAACAAAGCATATCGAAAATCATAGCATATGGTAATTTAACACATGAAATCTCGAGCCAAAACAGTTCATCTTGCTTCCAAAATTAAATCAAACCAAATGGGTAATTTAGGATTTTACCTCAAGCCTAAATCCTTTCTAAAAGCAAGATGGATGACCCAAAAATGAAGCTATGGCTGAACTAGAATACCCCTAAAAATCAAAATATACATGGGTGAAAATAGTGAAATCTGAAACCCATGAGAAACCATTGTAGAAAATGAATAAAGAGTCTCTTACCTTCAAGATTCCCATTTGTAATATGAGAAAAAGCTTTGGACTCAAGCTTGAAGTGGAAATGATGTTGGAACATTTGGGATGTTGTTTGCAAAAGTAGTGTGTTAGGGGAAAAAAAAGTACCTACCAACTGAACTGGTTTTAGGTCCTAATGCTATAGAACAAACCAACAATTTACATTGAAACAAACACATATGCTTTAAGGATTCCTAGAAGGCAACCCATTCACCCTAATATAGGCACATACCAAAAAATATTAAGAACATAAGAAGATCGCTCGAGGTAGTAAATTTCACATATTGACTTGTGTGTACCAACCTAAACAAATCAGATCTAACACAGCCCACTCTAATTAAACCAAATTAACATGATTTTTACAATCTCCAAAAAGAAAAATAGTAATAAAGAGTGTCAATTAAAAAAATATAAAAGAGAACTAGTTCAAAAACAACTAAAAGAAGCAACTAGGAGTTGGAAATTTAACTAATCTTCTGGGATTCATGGCTAACAGGGTCATAGATTCTATATGCAAGTCTTTGTTTCTTGAACGTGTAATCTAATCTCTTCAATCTCCTAAATTCTCTTCATCGAAAATTCAAGAAAATCAAATAGAAAGAAAAATATAAAGAAATTGTTTTTAAAAAAAAGGAAGAAAAGTTCATCAGAAAAACACCAAAAAGGTTTGGCTAGAAAACCATATATACACGAAAAATAAATCGAAAAAATTATTTCAAGAAGAGAGATGAGTTTGGATCTTATAAAATGGATCAAAAACTACTACTGGTGACGGCTAGGGACTGCAGGGATGCAAAGGGAGAGAGAAGAGAGAAGTAGGATAACGAGTAGTTGGGGGTGCAGAGGAAGGACGATGGCATCTGTATTTTGCATTCTCCACTTCAAAAGACCAGAGCGGGGTGTTGGGCAGAGAATGGGCGACGGCGATGCGGGAACCAGAGTAGAGGAGGGGCGATGGCGAGACGATCGAACGACAAGTTTGAAGGTGGAAGACCCTGAGAGCAAGGCACGAGAGAGAGAGAGAGAGAGAGAGAGAGAGAGAGAGAGAAATTAGGTACTGGGGGAGTATTGGGGGGAGCGCTCATTTTAATTTTTAAAAGACTATTTCTGGCATTTTATTATTGTGGCACTCACGACTCCCACGTGTAATTTAGTGGAACTTGCGACATCGAGATGATAATTGCACGGATCACTCACCCGATCTATAAATGCTCTAAGAGTATGTACATCATACATTAAGTGTGCAAGTAATATTCGCAGCAAAAAAATAAAAGCATTAAATCTAGTGCTAGAAAATTTAAGGTTTACAACCCAAATGAAATAATTATCCAAGAGAAGATTATACAGTCATCCGATAAAAGAAAGCAATAATAAAATGATAAATAATAACATCAAGGAATATGAATCACACAATTACACTCATCATCAACACATTACTCCTCTGGCGGAGATTGTCTCTCAGGCTCAATCTCATCCTCTACGTCAAAAGTTACGATTTCATAAAATAGAACCGTAGGTAAGAGAAAACCACTGTAAGGCAATAAAATCTTAGTAAGTAACAATCAAATGACACTCAAGGTATTCATAGAAAATAGCATACAAATAGGGCAATCAACATGTTCTCAACCCAGTACAAGTAAAAATGAACCAATCCGTCCTTTTTTGGGGAAAGTGACGCACTTACCCATATAAGCCAAAAACCCGTTTTTTGGCCCACGACACAAACTCATTTTATTAAAGGTACACCATGGTCTTCCCTAGAGACCATCCGTACATTCTGGCTCTCTTTGTTACACCACAGGCATCCTCTAACCCCTGCCAATAGAAAGGCCATAGAGTCTGCATGAGAGCGTTATCGTTTCGTCCAATCCTGTTGTAACCCAGTGACAACCCAGGGGACGTCATTCAATTTTTATACGCTCCCAAGTGACCAAAGGAACTCTACCAAAATAATGTGACGTCTCGACTTAGGGCCATAATACATACACACCCACATGTTTTGACTAATCATATAACCCAATTTATAGAAATACACCACAACATCATAGCAAAGTTAAATAATGACAATAATTAAATAATGAGCGATGCATGAGGGACAGGTATTGGATGGCATGGCAATGACACCCGAAAAACAAACATAACATCAACATAATTATATCAATATTTCCACTTCACAACCAAACAGACTACGGGGTGATCACATCCTCCATTTTTTGGCCTCGGGCCTAACCAACCTACTGCCGTTTTATAATTAATAATATTTATTAACCAACACTTCACTAGGCTCGAAACCCAGTCCAACTAACCAGGCTGCAAATAAATGTTAGCGCATAATAAAACCTTAGATTGCAGTGGACGGCTACTTACTTAGGGGTGTAACCAGTCTGGTTTTGCCCAAAATATAGAACCGAATCGGTACCACCGGTTTTGCAAAATGTAAAATCGATTACGTCCCAATTATTCTCCAAAATCGGTAATACCGATTTTACTGGTTCTAATAAATTGTAAATTTTTAAAAATAAATATGTCTTTTTAAAAAAAATCTGGTTTAAAATCTATTTTTTTTTATTACAAAAATCTGTTAGACTAACAAAAATTTGTTATATAAAAAAACTTCAATAAAAAAACTGTTACAAAATAAAAATGTTATATAAAAAAAACTATTATATAAAAAAAACTGTTATATAAAAGTTGTTGTATAAGAAATTGTTTTAATTTCATATTTAAAATTAAACTTTTATTTTATAAATATTATAGTATTATTTATATATAATTATGTTATTATGTATTATATATAAAATATAAAAACATATTACATATAATATTTTTAAAAAAATTAAAATATCTAATTAGTAAGACCGATTCGGTTTGGTTTCAAAATGAAAGGAACCGAAACCAGACTGGATCTTACTAGTTTTGTATTTCTAAAAACCAGTTTCAGACCGAACCAGTTCAAACCCAGTCTAAGCAATCCAGTTTGGACCAGTTTAGGCCAGTTTACCCATTTTTTTATTTTTTTTTACACCCCTATACTTACCACGCAGTCGGATAAATTTTGGAGGATCAAGCGAGCATTAAGATACGGTCCCGCATATCAACAAGCGTGCATGTCGCTACGTCGCATGCAACGCACCAACATTAATAAAATAATATTTATAATAAAAAAATATAGTTTATAATAAAAAAATAATATTTATTTATAATAAAATATAATTTAAATAAACAACTATAAGAGTTGATCGGCTCACCGTCGTTGAAAGTGATGGTGCAACGGCAAAAACAGTGACAACACAAAGGGATAGCAACGATTTGGAGGTCTTAGATCTCAAATCTAGGTGGTTCTGGGTTAGGAATGACTTAAGCTCGGGTTTGGTAGCTCGGGGGTGGTGGTGCATGGCAGTGGGCGACAGCACATGACGGCAAGGGCTTAAAAACTCCTAACAATCATGGAAGGCGATTCTGCGAGTAAGGAAGGACTCAGATCGCATATGGGATACGGGGGAAAAGCTCGGAACCAAACCAAAGGGAAGTTACTAAACTTGGTTTGGGATGGTTTTTGAAGGGGAAGTGCACAGCTATTTATAGGCCAATGGGAGGCTTTGGGTCCTTGTAGCAGCCGCTGCGATTGTTGAAGAAGACCACTCGAAGTGGCAAGACCGGCGAGATAGTAGGCTTCGAAATGGCAAACGCATGGCTCAAAAGGGGTCGCAGAGGCAGGTGGTGTCAGGGCTTGAAGGTCACGGGTGTTGCAGAGCAAAACTGAAGAAGAAAAGAAAATAGAAGAAGGAAGAAAAAGTAGTGGGTGGCTGAAGAGAAAGAGATGTAACCCTAGGTGGGTCTTTTCATTTGACGCAAAACAAGGTCGTATAAGGGGGGTGGGGCTGGGCCCTATTCAAGCTACTAGAATGACCCAAAAATCTCAACACAAACTCAAGCCCACATAAAAGGAAATAAACACTCAATTGCAAAGCCCAACTGGGAATTACACATAGAAAACAATAAAAAGGTATTAAAATCAAACATTAATTAAATACACCACAATAAAATAAAATGAAATAACTCAACATTTAAACATATGAATATCCAAGTAATAGTAGCAAAAATAACGGATCCAATATTAATTTAACAAATAACACTTATAAAGTACAAGAGTGGTAAAATAACGGGATCTCACAGTTATCACCGCAAATAACCATAAAATTCACTGCAAAATAACTATATCTAATGGAAGTCATTAGGATGACTACCGCAATAAAGGTGTTATTCTGACACTATTTTGAAGCACAGGAACAATAAGGCCAACAGACTTAAAAATCATTGTTTCATGTCGTATCTTTCTCACGAGAAAAGATAATGGCCGCAAAAACTTCTTTTTGCTATAGTGGATGTTCTAAACTGGAGCCTAAGCAAAACCTACAACAACAGTAGAAATAAGAAAGAGTACACCACTGGTGAGCAAACAATCAAAGGCCCATTTGAAAATTGAAGATTTCTCATTAGTTTCATCCAATATCACCTCAACAAGACCCACCACCACCAACTAATCAAAGGAGCCACAAATTGGTGTAACATATGTGCTTCCATGCTCAGCATACAAGTGCATAAAGAAATACTTAGTGGAAATACAAAAGGAATTAATAAAAAAACCACATAAATCAATACTAGAGAAAATAAAAACATGCATCCAATCCGGTATCCTAAAACATCCATAAGTTACACTAGCCCCAGAACACATGTACTTATTATAGCCATGCAAACAGTTTGTCCACCAACATCGGTACACAAAACAAAATACTTCAATAACAACAAATGATATATATCCTAATGCTTGATATTGGTGATAGGCCTCGGCCATTTCATTCTTGATCTGGATGTGTTGGGTCTCCATGCTCATACTCATTCTCGATCGTAACTACTTAGATTTGTATTAAAGTCTACGGTTTTAAAGAGTAAAATTATAATTTTGAAGAATCTCAGTAAGTTATACTCCATAACAAATGCTTAAAATGCATTAATTAATGACAAAGTATTAATGCAAGTATTGAAGGTAAACATGAAAAACAACCACCTGGAAGCATGGCAACAACCTCAGCTGATATTGAAGATTTGAAGATACACCTACTCTTAAAGTCTCGGCAACTACCATATCAGATCATGATAAAGACTGACTTCTTATCCATGTAAAATTTAAATGTTTCAAATAACAAAATATGATAGCAAGATAAGATACGACAGTTACATACTGCATCTATATATACACCTGTTGTAATGTGATTTAATCAATGAAAAATATATTCTTCCAGTTTTTATATGGTATCAGAGCCAGAAAGACAAACGTTGTCATGTTGTCCTCTAACAACAACAACTCCTCTACTTCCCAGCCCATCTCTTCCATCTCTCCTCTCTTCAATATACCCCAACCTATCATTGTTAAACTTGGCAAAGACAACTTCCTTTTTTGGAAAGCTCAAATTGTTCCTTTCTTTTATGGTCAAGATGTTTTCGAATATCTTGATGGATCGACCCCTATCCCTTCTCCTTCATTTGATGCCCATGGCAAGCCCACCTCTGCCTATCTAAAATGGGGAAAACAAGATCAAATCATCCTCAGCATCCTCATGTCCTCCCTAACTGAGGGTGTTTTGGCTCAAATGATTGGCTACACCACCTCTCCTGAGGTGTGGAAAGCCCTTGAGAGAATGAACAATTCTCATTCTCGTGCACGTATAATAAACACCCGCACCCAACTAGCCACTTTAAGGAAAGGAAATCTATCCATTCCTGAATATTTTCAGCCTATCAAAGGACTTTGTGATGTTCTTTCTGCTGCTGGCCAACCTCAATCCGATGATGAGGTTACCTCTTTCATTCTTGCTGGATTGGGATCAGATTACGACCCCTTTGTGACATCCGTCACCACCCGCATTGATCCCATAAGCATTGAAGAACTCTACAGCCATCTTTTGTCCCATGAAATGCGACTGGAGCACCACCATGATTCCATGAACCTCTAGAACTCTTCTGCAAACATGGCCTCTTGGCAGCAATCTCACAGAGGATGTGGTCAAAGACCTCCCAACAATGGCCAACGATCCAGGGGGCGCACCTCCTACCGCGGCAACAACTCTTCTCAAAATCAATCAAGCTCTAACTTCTCTCGGCCTACTTGTCAGGTATGTGGCAAACCTGGCCATATTGCATTAAAATGCCATCATCGTTTTGATCTAACCTATCAACAAGAGCCCAACCCGAAGTCATCATCATCTCAAGCACTGCTAGCCACCCCACAACAGCATTCTAAAGGTGAATGGCACCCTGACACTAGAGCTACCCATCATCTTACTGCTGATCTTAGCAACCTTAATCTCAGAGTTGATGACTACATAGGTACAAATCAAGTTTAGATTGGAAATGGCACAGGTTTACCTATCTCTCATATTCGTTCTTCTAAAATTATCACCTCACAAAACAATTTCTTACTCAATAATATTCTACATGTTCCCACAATATCCAAAAATCTTCTTTCTGTGCATCAATTTGCTAAATATAATATTGTCTTTTTTGAATTTCATGCTACCTATTTTCTAATAAAAGATTGTTTGTCACAGAAGGTCCTTCATCATGGTCCACTCCATAAGGGACTCTACTCCATGCACCTCCTTCCACCTTCAAGTTCTCCCCGAGGTCTTCTCGGCACTCGTGTCTCTCTCAAAGATTGGCATCGTCATCTCGGTCATTCCGCCAATCCAACTGTGTCCAAAGTAGTGTCTCGATTTAATTTTCCTCTGTCTTCCAAGAATAAAGAACATGTGTGTTCTAATTGTCAAATAGCCAAAAACCATTGTTTACCGTTTGTTAATTCTAAGTCTCAATCCAATAAGTCTTTAGCTCTAATATTTACCGATGTATGGGGGCCCTCATCTACTACATCTCATTCAGGTGCTTGGTATTATGTAAGCTTTATTGATGATTTCAGTAAATTCATTTGGCTTTTTCCCATTAAGCTTAAATCCGATGTGATGTCTATTTTCTTGCCATTCCAAGCACTTGTTGAACGCCAACTTAACTCACAAATTAAATCACTTCAAAGTGAATGGGGCGGAGAATACCATCCCCTTCACAAATTCTGTCAAGAAAATGGAATCCTCCATCACATTACATGTCCACATACACACCAGCAAAATGGATATGTTGAGCGACGCCATAGACGTATCGTTGAAATAGGATTATCCCTTCTCGCTCATTCCTCTTTACCTCATCAATTTTGGGAAGAATCATTCACCATGGCATGCTATATCATAAACCAAGTCCCTACACCCATCTTAAACCACAAGTCTCCTTTTGAGGTCCTCTTCCACCAACCTACTCCATATCAATTCCTTCGAGTTTTTGGTTGTGTGTGTTGGCCATACCTACGACCTTACAACAACCATAAACTTGATTATCGTTCCAAAACATGTGTCTTCACTGGTTATAGCTTCTGTCATCGTGGTTACAAGTGTCTTGATGTCTCCTCTGGCAAAGTCTATATATCCAGACATGTTGTTTTCAATGAAAACTTGTTTCCATATCCCCAGCTATCTACCCCTCTTACAACTCTACCCACGCCTTCCATTCTTAATTCCTCTCCCTTACTTCTTAATTCCTTGTCTTCCACTAACAATTCTGTGTAGGTTGACGCGTTGCTAGTCCAATCTGAGTTCTCTGTTTCTCATGACTATCATCAATCTAAGACCACTGGCTGCCCAGATCACAGTGTAGAAACTCTCGGCCACTCTGGAAGTAACAGGTCAGTACCCTCAAACTCATCCATTCAGGCACCATCAACTCGTGTCCATCCCATGGTCACACAGTCTCAGAACAATATTTTCAAGCCTAAGCAAGCTACTGATGGAACTATCAGATATCCTCTTCCCCATGCATTAGTGGCTGCAGCTAATGAAGTCTTCACTGAACCTATCTGCTTTACCGAGGCAATAAAGCATCCAAAATGGCTTGAAGCCATAAACCTTGAATTCCATGCTCTCCTTCGGAATAACACATGGTCCCTAACTCCTCCACAGCCCAATAAAAATATTGTGAGTTGCCGATGGGTCTTTCGCATCAAGCGTCGCGCTGACGGGTCCATTGATCGTTACAAAGCGAGACTAGTCGCCAAGTGCTATCAACATGGACTTGACTACTCCGAAACATTTTCATCGGTTGTCAAACCAACCACCATTAGAATTGTGCTCTCTATTGATATCCAAAATAGACAAATAGACATCCAAAATGCATTCTTGCATGGCATCCTATCAAAAGAAGTGTACATGACACAACCACCTGGCTTTTCACATCCTCAACTGCCTCATCATGTCTGTCGGCTTCACAAGGCTTTATATAACCTCAAGCAAGCCCCCCAGGCTTGGTTCTCACGACTGAGCAGTAGACTCCAAAACCTTGGGTTTGTTAGCTCCAAAGCCAACTCTTCCTTATTCATCCTCAAGAATAAATCCCTAGTCATCTATGTTCTCATTTACGTGGATGATATTCTCTTCACTGGATCCAACACCACTGCAGTTAACTCCATCATCAAGCTCCTTCATGCTGATTTTGTAATAAAAGACCTCGGTTCACTAAGCTTCTTCCTCGGCTTAGAAGCATTACCATACCACAATGGTTCATTTCTCACACAACGAAAATACATTGCAGACTTGCTGCTTTGCAGCAAAATGGATCACGCCAAACCATCTCCAACACTGATGGCCTCAACTTGCTTTCTATCTGGTCATGGTGGCGAACCTTTTTTTTATCCAAGTCTACATCGGCGTATCGTCGGTGGACTTCAATACCTCTTATTCACAAGACCCGACATATCCTTCGTAGTGAACCGAGTATGCCAATATATGCATAATCCCTTGCTTCCACATTGGCAAGCGGTTAAGCGAATCCTCAGATACTTAAAGCAAACTATCTCCACTGGTCTTCTTTTCTCCAGATCTTCCAAACTTACTCTCCAAGCCTTTTCTGATGCAGATTGGGCTAGGAGTACAAATGATAGAAGATCCACAGGTGCTTATTGTATTTATCTTAGAAACAACTGAATGTCTTGGAGCTCTAAAAAGCAACACACCGTAGCTCGTAGCATCACCGAAGTTGAATATAAATCTTTAGCTAACACTGCCACCGAGCTATTATGGATCCAAACCTTACTTCATGAACTTCACATTCAAGTTCCTACCACTCCGGTTCTATGGTGTGATAATATTGGAGCAACATATCTATCTTCAAACCCGGTGTTCCATGCTCGTACAAAACATATCGAAATAGACTTTCACTTTGTTTGGGACTTGGTTGCTCAAAACAAACTCTCAATCCATTTTCTTTCCAGCAAAGATCAGATTGCCGATATCCTAACCAAGCCACTGTCAAATGCACGATTCCAACTCCTCTGCAACAATCTCAACGTCCGTTCTCTCCTGCTAAGATTGAGGGGGCATATTGAAGATAAACATGAAAAACAATCATCTAGAAACACGGCAACAACCTCAGCTAATATTGAAGATATTGAAGATACACCTGCTCCTAAAGTCTCGGCAACTACCATATCAGATCATCATAAATGTGAGATTCTAAATTTACGTGTATTTTTACACATTATTTTATTCTCGTTGTTAATTATTTTAATTTATTTTAATAATATTATTAGTCGTGTTTTATTTGTTTAAGATATTTATTTGATCTATTGATTAGTTAATATTAGTTTTATGTTATCTTTATAATTAAATATTGGGTTACGTTACTTTTATTATTTATTTTAATGTGAGATAACTATTTTAATAATTAGAATTAAATTCTTTTATTTTATTATGTAATTTTATTTGATGTGCTTTCTTAATAATAATTAGTGTTATATAATTAAATTGTTCTTTAAATTAAATTGGTTTATTGTTGAGCTTTAAGTGTTTTATTTTATTGATATTAAATTGTAGTATTTTCAGTTAGCTTTTATTTAATTTATTGTACTTTTTCTAGTAGTCCTCTTTTTCTTCTTTTCTTTTTTTTCCTTTTTCTCTTTTTCTTTCCTTTTCTTTTTCTTTTCTTTTCTTTTTCCCCTACCTTTTCCCCGCCAGACCCGCGAGCCCCCTCCCCTGTTTCCCTCTCTTCCGCCGTTCTTCCTCTTTCTGCCCAGCGCCGCCGTGCGCTGCCGATGGCCATCACCGCCCCTCCCATTTTCTTCCCCACCTACCGGCGACCACTCCTCTCCATTCTCAGCCTAATCCATGCCATCGTTTACCTCCACGCTGACCTCAAAGCCGCGGCCTCTATATGTTGCAGCGCCGCCGTCGCTCCACCACCAGCCACCATCTCTTCCCCACTTCACCACCGACCCCTCAGCTACCTAATTCACCCTTTCTTAGCCTCGATCCGCCACCCTTGAAACCCATTGATCAACATCTCTATTTTAAACTTTTTGGCCTCCAACCGCCGCTCATGCCGCCACACACGGCCAGCCACTACTACCAATCACTTCACCAACACCTCTAAGTCCTTTCCTAGAAATCTCAAGTCTTCGTTTGTTTCCGTTCAAAAATTGAGTTTTTGAGACCCACGACCATAATTGGTTTTGTACTGTTACGTTGCTTTGCCGCCGTCGGTTGCACCTCGAAGACGCTTCGAAAGTTATATTATAGCGCTGTCAGTACTTTCCAAATGAACTTTGAGATTTAAATATATTTTTACAAAACAACTATATGTTTGGTTGATGATTGAGTTTATTGAATATTGGATATTTTGTACATGGTGATATGCATTGTGAATTGCACAGTCGTTCATGTGTACATATGATATTTAAAGTTTATACATGAAACTTGAAGGGTTTATGGATTTTAAGGGTTTTAAGAGTTTTATAAGTGAGAAATGGTATTATTGGATTTATGGATTTTAATGGTTTTTGACTGAGTCATAACAGGGATGGCGATACGTAATGCCCGTTATGATCAGTGGGTGTGAATGACATAACGGGGACGGCAATACGTAACGCCCGTTATGGTCATTGAGTGTGTATTTCATATCGGGGATGGCGATACGTAACGACCGCTATGAAATGAGTGTGTATGAATCATAATGGGAACGGCGATACGTAACGCCCATTATGATTGGTGATGTGTGTTTATCATATCGGGGACGGCGATACGTAACGCCCGATATGATTGGATTTGCGGATATTATTTTCTGAGAATGATGGATGTTTAGGCCATTTTCTAGGAAAGTGGCGGGTTTTAATTACTGGTTTTACGTGGACCATTTTCTGGGAAATTGGTTGTGGTTTTAATAGATTTATGGTTATCATTTTCAGGGAAAATGATGGATGAATTTATTGAGGTTTATCTTGGAATTTTGAAGTATGTCGTTTATTTATTTATTTTTAGGGTGACAATTTTAAGTTTTATGCATACGTTGTCTTGTTCATGCGTAGTGTTATTGCATGAATGTATTTCTGTCTTTTAGTTTATTTTGGTTGTACTTACCTGCGATGTCATTTTTGGCGTCGTAGTTTTTAGATGCAAATTTTGAAGAGACTTAGCCTGAGGAGATGGTTCCGCCGTTGATGTACTGTTATTATAAATTGTGATCTCGGGAAATTATTTTTCCCTTTTTAAAAATATGTATTTGTTAAATTGTATTTCGGATAACTGTATTAAACCTCCTATTGGAGAATTTATGTTAAATTGATTTGTAAAATAACTCTAAAAATTCTGGTACTTAATTATCGACTTAATTTATCCGCTGCTTTTATTTATGCATGTCACGTGTTCACACACTTAGCATATGACGTTGGGGGTGCGTGACCCGTGTTGTCAGCATCCCGACGCCTCGATTCCCGTGTTTATTTTAAGGAGAATTTGGGGGCATCACAATAAAGACTTACTTCTTATCCATGTAAAATTTAAATGTTTCAAATAACAAAATATGATAGCAAGATAAGATACAACAATTACATACTACATCTATATATACACCTGATGTAGTGTGATTTAATCAATGAAAAATATATTCTTCCAGTTTTTATAGCATGTATAGAAGAAAACTCTATACACCTTATTACCATCTTACTATTATTCCACTAAGTAAAATGTAGCACATTTATCACTAATATGATTATTTATTACATATTTCTTTATTCTTTATTGATGATAATTGTATCACATTTTATTTAATAAGATGAAAGTAGGATAAAAATGTGGTGTATAATATTATTCGCTTAAATTAAACAAAAATTGGGATTCATTATCTAAGAAAAATTCGATATACTATTTTACTATTTTACTTTCATCTAATTAAGTACGATGTAGGATATTTATAATCACCATTAAATGATTATTTATTATAAATTTTTTTATTATTTAATAATAATAAATGTATCACATACTACTTAATAAAATTTAATAAAATAAAAGTAGGATAAGAATCATGTTGTGTATAACATTACTCACTATCTAAATGGCACCACTGTCAAATTAAAAAAGCCACTTATATCTAAATGATCCGACAGTACTCTGAAGTTAGCATCCTGCAAGTGGAGACAAACTGTTGTAAATTCCCCATGAATCGTCAACCACTAGCATCGTGTCTCGTGTTGACACCGAGTGTTATTCATTATTATTCCTGGGAATACTCATTCGAGAATAAATACCTCTTGGATATATGTAATAATATACTTACAGTTTTTTAATAATTTTTATACAGTTATGTGTTAAAATAAAGGTATTTATATAAAATAATATTATTTATATAATTTATTTTATAAAAAATATCCTCCATTTAAATAATGATTGTATAAAAATTTTAAAAAAAAATTGTAAGTATATAACTTTCCATTAGATTCTTCTTGGAAATAAAATATTAATTAATATTTATTGATAATTATGATATGCATAAGAAATCATTTACTAAACATTAAAGCATTAAATTTAAAGAGATTTTAAAAATAGAAAATTTAGATAATTAAATATATTTTAAAAGTTCAAAAATGAAAAAGGCCTTTTTGAAACTTAAACTTAATTAAGATCAATCCAGTTCAATTTAATTATAATCTCAATATAATTTTTAAACATTCAAATTTTAAATTATTAAATATATTTTAATTCAAAAACTTTTTACATATAAACTTTACAAATTTTTTTAACTCAACATGTAGGATCCACAACATTTTTAACTTTTCATGAGAAACAAACTGCCAGAGGTTCATGTGGCGCGAGACATAAACGAATCTAAAGTAGGAAACATGGGAATACACGCTGGATCGAGTTGATATTATCACGGCGCTCTTGGTATTTTCAATCGCATGCATGTGATCTTAGAGTACTTTGCATTTACATTCAATTTTTCTTTAAAACAAATTGTGAAGCAATGAAGTTCTTAGAACGAACTTCCAGAACGAAATTCTATAAGCTAGAAGAGATTATGGGTGGGGCTATTTATTTAAGTTAATGCGTTTTGTTCATGTATATCATTATAAATGGTCTACTTAATATTAATATGGATGCTTTATAGATTTGCAATTCCAAAACTTAATGGTGGTTTTGTGTCGACACATTTTCTGTCAACTCAAACGAGTAATTTTTATCTCATGAACAGACTTTAAAGGATTTAAGGCCAATGATCATAGCTGGCCCTTTGCAATAATTTTTATACATTATATGAATAAATATATTCATCATCTTATTCTGTAGCATTACTAAATGATAGGTTTACAAGTAAGATATAATAAATAGACTCTAATTATTTAATATCGACACATAATGAGATGACGAGAAGGTGATGATGACAATTAGAATAATGAGTAGCATTACCGATTACATCCTCTTTATAACGACATACAACTAGCTAGCTGGTTATTTTATTTCTAATTAATTAAAAGTTTTGAATGGTCAGAAATTTATTACACAAATGAAAGTATTAAATTAAATATGATTTTCAATATTGATCTGCTCATATATACATATATATATATATATATCAAATATTGATATTACTGAGGGCAAATAATTTGGGATTGAGTTAGATCAGATTGTAAAAAGTGCTTAAATATAGTCTCGAAAGCTCTTTAATTGATAAATTAGATTATTTGGTTGTTATTTATTAAAGTACGCCTGCTTTTACTGATAAAACAATATATATACTAAAGTACCTGCTTTTAATTTAAAATAAAAATACAAAGTACGTTTCAATAAATCAAATATATTTAGAATAAAAAAAAATTGTGGTGAAATAGACTTATTTTAATTGAAAATAATTATTTCATTGTAAATAACTAATCGCAAATAAATACTTTTCTTATGGTGATGGTAATCTCAAATATGCAACATGAAGAAAGAACCAAGCTACTTGTGACATCGGTGCTCCTCTATATAAAGGCCCATGGGATGCACCCAAAGATCACCATTAGCCAGATTTCCTAACATGGCATCGAAAGGCTACATACTCCTAGGCCTTCTTGTTCTTCTTGGCTCATTCAGTTACAGCATTAATGCTGATGATGATTCCAAATATTCCACTACCTACGGCATTTCTTCATTCAACCGAAGCAATTTCCCCACAGATTTCATTTTCGGGACTGCAGCATCTTCTTACCAGGTATATATATGCCCTACGTTAATTTCTATATACACACACAATATATATATTATATATATACGTGTTTAATTAGGTATCATCAAAATTGATTTCTTTGTCTAAAGTTCTTCGAAATTTTAAGAATATTAATGGATATCGATTATATATAACTGTAACATCCTCTAACACGTGCTTAAATTCATTCCAGTATGAAGGTGCAGCAAATGAAAGAGGACAAAGTATGTGGGATTATTACACCCACAAATATCCAGGTCTACCTCTGCATGTCATCATCTCTTAATTCACTTCTATAAGATCTGAAGGAGAATATAAATTAATAAAGAAAAATATTTTTTTTATTTTTTTTTTATCTTGAACTTTATCCTCGTGCATTTTATTTGATTATGTAATACATTTTAAGTGGTGTCATAATTAACTCAACCACTAAAATATAAAATCAAAAGCATCAAATTCTTTTATAAAATTCGAATAATGACTGATCTATTATTAATATTTAGGGGTGTTCATCCGGGTTCGGAATTCCCAAATCCGGAACCCGAATTCGAAATTTCCTTAAACATTTTTCAAAAAAAATTCAAAAATGTTAAGAAATAAATAAAATTTTAAACTGGGCCGGATAAAACCCGGCCCGGATGAACAAGCCTAATTATATCTTCGGATTAGAATCATGTTCACCTCCATGCTAGCTAGTTGAACCTGTTCAGATGAAATATTTGTACACAATATATATATAATGTGTCTACGTAGAATTAATCCATACCCAAAAAGATGAAAATAGAATTTGGAAGTGAGAATGAAACAAGAATTTCCAAGTTTTTGGTTAATGGCCTTGGCCTCTAATATATATCATGAATTATTTACCCCGAGTGATCGACTTGGGTCGTGCTTTAGGAGACATATATTTAGCATGAGAACCAAAATCATGTACTCAGATAACTTTTTAGTACTTGTATGCACAAGGTCAAACCCTAAGGAATTGTTTTGTTCAAAGCTGTGAAGTGTACTTGAACTGAGTTTTGTTAGTTAAGTTGCTCAAATTAGTATCGGATCGAAGTCTTTTACATGATCAATGTTTGAACTTGCAGAGAAGATAGCGGATGGCAGTAATGGAGATGTAGCCGTCAATCAATATCATCTCTATAAGGTATATAATTTGAGTCTTTCAAAAAAAAAAGTTTATAATTTGAGTCTTTAAATACTCGTTTTTCTTATACTACTTTAATTAGGTGGAGAACTTGAAAAACATAATATATATGACGTCACATGATATATTTTGACTTCTCGAAAGTTGATATATAATAATAATAATAATAATAATAAGTATTTGATAATTGAGCCAATCAAAACAAAAAACAAAAACAAAAACTGAAAAATGGTTTCCTTTTTTTATTTGTTTATATATAAAAGTTATGGGGTTAGCCGAAAAGCATATTTGAGAAGAAAATAATTTTGAATGTATTTTTTAGAGATTTGGGAGTGCAAAAATGCCTGAATCAGTTGAAATCAATTTTTGCTTTCCTTTATTATTTTGTGTTGTAGGATGACATTAAGAGACTGATGAAGAATATGGGCGCAGATGCATACAGGTTCTCAATCTCATGGCCTCGAATCTTACCAAGTAAGACTTCTCGTCTGCATCAATTAATCTCTAAATAGTACTACTAGTTAGCTAGACTACTTTCCGGGATGAAAACTCAGACAATCTAAAAAAGGTATTATAATTGGGTAAATTACAACAATTATATATTATACAAAATCAATGGTTCGAAATTTGGAATTTGACTTTGGTTTTTTTTACCCTTAATTAATATTAATCAATAATTTGTAACAATTATTAATTCATGTTTCAGCTGGAAAGCTTAGCGATGGTGTCAACGAGACAGGAGTCGCATACTACAACCACCTCATTGATGAGCTCATATTTCAAAGTCATAATGATTTAATCCAATATATATAGTTCTAACATATATAATTAATTATAATAATTAAAAAGTCATGCTAATCTATAGTTTTTTTTTTTATATATAATTGAATGCAGATCTTAAACCCTTTGCCACAATCTTTCACTGGGATATTCCCCAGACCTTAGAAGATGAGTATGGTGGTTTCCTAAGCGAAAAAGTTGTGTAAGTGACTAATATCAAATTATGATTAAGATAATATTGATTTGATATTATCTTCAACATACATATGTATTAATACGTGATATATATATATATATATATATATATTCAGGGATGATTTCCGGGACTTTGCAGATGTTTGCTTCCAGAGGTTTGGCGATAGGGTAAAGCATTGGATCACAATAAATGAACCATGGACGTACAGCAATGGTGGGTACGGAGTTGGGATCTTAGCACCTTTCCGATGTTCCAGCTTTATTAACCCAGATTGCATCGGTGGGGATTCCGGCGTCGAGCCTTATAATGTTTCCCATCACCTTCTTCTTGCTCATGCTGCTGCTGTTCAACTGTACAAGACCAACAAAACATATCAGGTACTATATAAACATATGTACGTACTTACGTACGTAGTTTTTCTTGATGATCGATCTCCCTGCATAATATATATATATATATATATACATATATATATATATGTAGTTTTTAACTTACTAATTAAGATTCCCCACATTTATCATTAAATATTGAATTAATATTTCTTTATTAGATGATTCTTGATCATCTATTAATAATGATAAAAATATCACACTTACACAATAAAATAAAAATAACCGAAATGATTGTATGGTATATAATATTACTCTAATATATTATAATATGTTCAGGAACAAAAAGGTGTTATCGGGATGACCAACGTGTGCTACTGGATGGTGCCATACTCTAACTCAACGGAAGACCAAGCCGCCGCTTTACGTGCCCTTGATTTTATGTGCGGATGGTAAGTACTTCATATAGGATGCATGCACGTACGTACATATACTAGCTTGAGGGTTTTCAAAGTTTCTAGTTAATTCGATATTCTTTTTCTAGGATTTAACACATTTCTTTCTTAGATCTCACTAGTTCATGGTCTCTTGTATGAATATTTAATATCACAAGTTATTTGCGATAAAAATAATTATTTATGATAAAAACATACTTCTAATTTTGATGAGAAATAAATGACAATAAATAAAATATAGTTTTATTGTAACAACAAATTTTAAATCAGCATATAATATATATTAATAGGGTAATGCTACATACAGTCGTGGAATTGCAAACAACGTGCAGTCGCTTTAACTTTTTTAACAGTGGATCCCACTTTTTTCTAAAGCGACTACACACTGTTTACAATTTCACGATTACATCTATCATTTTTCATATTAATAATAATACAGGTTCTTGGACCCTATGACAACTGGTGACTATCCAGAAAGCATGAGAACTCTGGTTGGAACACGATTACCCAATTTCACAAAAAATCAATCGGAGATGCTTAAAGGCTCATATGATTTTATCGGATTGAATTACTATACGGCTAATTATGCAGCCGACGCACCTTCAATAGATGCCAACAAATCCTACACGACAGATGGTCTTGTTAATCAAACCAGTGCGTACAAATTCCATGCACGTTTTTAGCATGCAGTTTTCAATTTCTTATAAGTTAATTATAATCTACTAAACCATCGTGTTTTGTTCTCACTGTACGTGTATTAACTATGCAGCTTCTCGCGATGGCATACCCATTGGTCCACCGGTTCGTATAATATATTATAAATGTTACAAATTAATTATAAACGTAGACATTTCTTTTTATTTATATTGAATAATAATATATATATATAATATATAGTATAGTACTGATTATTTATATTGAACATATTAATTCCCTCCATTTTTTCCTTTTCAAATCGCAGACTGCTTCACCTTGGCTCTTCATTTATCCTAGCGGACTTCGTGATCTTTTGAACTACACAAAGTATAAGTACAATGATCCAGACATTTACATCACTGAGAATGGTATTTCTTTTTCTTTTTTTTTTTCCTTTTCATTTTTTCTTGCCCAGTTAAAGGCAATGAAATAGTGGGAAAAGTGGTATTTTGTGGAGTATGTCCATGATTTGAATCTATGTTAAGTGAAACCCTATATTGATATTGTAGGAGTTTCTGATAACAAAACTTCTGGCTTAGTATCGCTTCTTCATGAGGACCACCAAAGAATCGAATATTATTACGGCCATCTTTCCTATCTTAACATGTCAATCGGGTAAGTGCTTGATCATGCATGGTAATTAAAATTAATATATATGTCTATCTCTCGTTCAAAGAGTTGCCATATTTTTTACATTTATCCTTTTGATCGAACAGCGATGGTGTGAAGGTGAAGGGATACTTCGCTTGGTCTTTAATGGACAACTATGAGTGGAACTCGGGTTATACAGTTGGGTTTGGCCTCTATTTTGTAAATTTTAATGATCATGCACTGGAAAGAACCCCTAAATACTCGGCTACTTGGTTCCGAAACTTCCTCCAGAAATAGATCATCATGAGGATGCTCGATTTTCGAATTGGACGGTGAAGATGGTTCCATCTTTATATGTAACTGCTTTCTAAATAATGTCGTCCTAATTGATGTCCTCTGTGTACAGACTCGAATCTTTGTTATGTTGCCCAGATGACTAACACAAGAGGGGGGTGAATTGAGTTGTATTTAAAAAAAATAACAATTATAAATCAAATATATAATATAAAATATAAACAAAATATAAAACAACAATAAATATAAAGAGTAAGGGTAAGAGAGAAGCAAACTCAGTATGTTAACGAGGTTCGGCCCCACTGCCTACGTCCTCGCCTCAAGCTACCCCTTGAGGATCCCCAAATCCACTATTCAATCTCCTTTAGGTGGAGATAAAAACCTATTACACCTTTGAGCAGCACCGCTCCAAAGAATCCATGTAGAACACCTTCTACACTTCCAATCACCTTACACTTGGTGATTTAACTATTCCCCGTGTAGAACACCTTCTACACACACAAGGGTTATACACACCCTTTTACTGATACAAGAATTGATAGTGGGTAGGCTATCAGAAAACACTCCTCAATGAGTGAAATAAAAACAATACAGCGCAAACTATATCTCTCAAAATGAACAAGGGTTAAGGCTCAATGCTTAAAGAAGAGAGAATGAAAACTTTGAATGAATGTTGTATGCTCTTGGTGTTGTGAATGTGAAGCTCTCAAATGATCTATTTATAGGCATATGAGACTTCATATTCAAATTTAAAAAGATTCACATGTCAAAGACATCATCATTCACTTTTCAAAAATTTCAAATCAAATCTTTTTACTTTTTGCATGTGACAAAAGGAGCACATTTTATTTTTTAAAAATTTCAAATCTAATCTTTTACTTTTTGCATATGACAAAAGGAGCACACTTTACTTTTCAAAATTTTCAAACAAAGACATCTACCTTTTGCATAAGTCAAGAAAAGCATCCACCACTTTTGAAAATATTCAAATAAAACATGCACATGTGAAAGATGACAATCAATCATCTTAATATTTTCAAAGTTCAAACATTTAATCATATCATGCACATGTGAAAGATGACAATCAATCATCTTAATATTTTCAAAGTTCAAACCTTTAATCATGTCATGCACATGTGAAAGATGACAATCAATCATCTTTCAAAATTTTCAAATTTAATTTTCAAAATATTCATGCACATGTGGAAAATGTATTTTAATACTTTATGATAAAATATTAATTTTGAGCCTTAATCCTAATTTTGAATTTTTAAGAGATTTACAACATTACTCTATGATTTTAATGTGAACTTGTTCCCTTCTTGCTCATGCTTGCTTCCTTGATGTGCTTGGTTATATTGTGTGGACAACTTGAGCTTGAGACTCCTTTATTCTTTGAATTCATTTGTTATCATCAAAATCCATTTGTAGATTTACATGAAACTTGAAACCTTGGGTTCAACAATCTCCCCCTTTATTCAAGTTTCATGTAAATCTACAAATGGATTTTGATGATAACAAATGAATTCAAAGAATAAAGGAGTCTCAAACTCAAGTTGTCCACACAATATAACCAAGCACATCAAGGAAGCAAGCATGAGCAAGAAGGGAACAAGTTCACATTAAAATCATAGAGTAATGTTGTAAATCTCTTAAAAATTCAAAATTAGGATTAAGGCTCAAAATTAATATTTTATCATAAAGTATTAAAATACATTTTCCACATGTGCATGAATATTTTGAAAATTAAATTTGAAAATTTTGAAAGATGATTGATTGTCATCTTTCACATGTGCATGACATGATTAAAGGTTTGAAATTTGAAAATATTAAGATGATTGATTGTCATCTTTCACATGTGCATGATATGATTAAATGTTTGAACTTTGAAAATATTAAGATGATTGATTGTCATCTTTCACATGTGCATGTTTTATTTGAATATTTTCAAAAGTGGTGGATGCTTTTCTTGACTTATGCAAAAGGTAGATGTCTTTGTTTGAAAATTTTGAAAAGTAAAGTGTGCTCCTTTTGTCATATGCAAAAAGTAAAAGATTAGATTTGAAATTTTTAAAAAATAAAATGTGCTCCTTTTGTCACATGCAAAAAGTAAAAAGATTTGATTTGAAATTTTTGAAAAGTGAATGATGATGTCTTTGACATGTGAATCTTTTTAAATTTGAATATGAAGTCTCATATGCCTATAAATAGATCATTTGAGAGCTTCACATTCACAACACCAAGAGCATACAACATTCATTCAAAGTTTTCATTCTCTCTTCTTTAAGCATTGAGCCTTAACCCTTGTTCATTTTGAGAGATATAGTTTGCGCTGTATTGTTTTTATTTCACTCATTGAGGAGTGTTTTCTGATAGCCTACCCACTATCAATTCTTGTATCAGTAAAAGGGTGTGTATAACCCTTGTGTGTGTAGAAGGTGTTCTACACGGGGAATAGTTAAATCACCAAGTGTAAGGTGATTGGAAGTGTAGAAGGTGTTCTACACGGAGAATAGTTAAATCACCAAGTGTGAGGTGATTGGAAGTGTAGAGGGTGTTCTACACGGATTCTTTGGAGCGGTGCTGCTCAAAGGTGTAATAGGTTTTTATCTCCACCTAAAGGAGATTGAATAGTGGATTTGGGGATCCTCAAGGGGTAGCTTGAGGCGAGGACGTAGGCAGTGGGGCCGAACCTCGTTAACATACTGAGTTTGCTTCTCTCTTACCCTTACTCTTTATATTTATTGTTGTTTTATATTTTGTTTATATTTTATATTATATATTTGATTTATAATTGTTATTTTTTTTAAATACAACTCAATTCACCCCCCCTCTTGTGTTAGTCATCTGGGCAACAATTGGTATCAGAGCTAGTTGACCTGTACTGTTCATACAGGCAGATCACTCATGGGAACTCTCGCTTGTGACTGTGTCACCGAAGCAAGACTCTCCGACCATGGGTGACGGTGCACCGGTAGAGACGGTGGCCGGCTAGTCTGGTAGGTACAGTTGTTAGGTGACATAGGTGCGGCCTATGATCAGTAACAATTGGTATCAGAGCTAGAGCTCTATTATAAGATTAACTATCTTTTGAGTTAAGATCTTATGGCTAACATTGCAGCTTCATTTGGTGAAGGTCAATCCAGCAGTCGGCCTCCACTCTTTTGTGGAGACAATTACTCATTCTGGAAAGTTAGAATGAGAATATTCCTTCAGGCTCAAGGTCGAGAAATCTGGAAATGCATTGTAAATGGACCTTATATTCCAACAAAAGTGATTGATGGAGTAAAGGTCAAAAAGGAAGAAGAAGAGTTTGATCGTGAAGACGATAGACTTTATACTTTGAATTTAACTGCTATGAATTTATTATATAATGCTCTTAATGGTAATGAGTTTAATAGAGTAATGACTTGCACTACAGCAAAGGAAATTTGGGATAACTTGGAAGTTACTTATGAAGGAACTTCTCAAGTCAAGGAATCAAAAATTTATATTCTTACTCATGAATATGAAATGTTTAAGATGAATGATGATGAATCTATTTCTAGTATGCACACTCGTTTTACTAACATCATAAACAGCTTGACAGCTCTTGGCAAAGTTTATTCCAAAGTGGAGATAGTAAGAAAAATTCTCAACTCTCTACCAAAACGTTGGGAGTCAAAAGTGACAGCGATTCTTGAAGCTAGAGACCTCAAGAAACTCGAAGTGAATGAACTCATCGGGTCACTTATCACCCATGAGTACACATTGAAAAGAGGGGAAGAAGAAGGAAATTCAAAGAAGAGTTTGGCACTTAAAGCTGTTCCACGTGAAAGTGAAAGTGATGAAGATGAGGAAAATGACGATAAAGATGAAGAAGTTGCGATGATAATAAGAAGAATTCAGAGGTTCTTAAAGAAAAATAAAACTCCTCCAAGGAAATCCTTCAATAAGTTTTCCAAGAAAGATTCAGGTAAAAATGACACTTTAATTTGTTATAAATGCAATAAACCTGGTCATATCAAGCCAGATTGTCCTCTGCTAAAGAAAGATCGAAACAAAGGCAAAAAAGCAATGAAAGCTACGTGGAATGATGATTCAAGTAGCTCAGATAGTGAAGCAAGCAATGGAGAATCAGCAAATCTTTGTCTTATGGCTAAAGATGACATTGAGGTAACAAATTTTGATAATATTGAAGATCCTTCATATGAAGAATTGCAAAATGTTTTAGAAGAGGTATATGAGGAATTTGAAAAATTGGGTATCAAGTATACTGTTTTGAAAAAGAAAAATTCTTTTTTAACAAACGAAATTGATATTTTAAGAAAAGAAAATATTGTTTTGAAAGATGAAAATTTTGAGTTGAAGAAAAAGAAAACTGATTTAGAAAATATTATTGAAAACTTTACGAATGGAAAAAGAAATTTTGAAAAACTTCTTAGTAGTCAAAGATGTGTTTTTGATAAGGCAGGCTTGGGATATATGCCAAAACAAAAATACAAACCTTATAAAAACTTCTTTGATAATCCTTCTACATCAAAGTCCAATATTCAAAATTCTTTTCATAAAAATAATTTTGTTAAAAAAGGATACTATTATAATCACTCAAGTTCTTCATATATGTCACATGCTATTTGTAATTTTTGTAATAGAAATGGTCATAATTATTTTGGTTGTCCTATTAGAAGAAAACATACAATGACTATCAGGGCCATATGGGTACCTAAAAATCTTGTTTCTTCTAATACTAATAAATAAAGGACCCAAAGAACTTGGGTACCAAGAAAAATCATTTTAATTGTTTTTATAGGTGTGCATGAAGTCTTCCACGAACAAAAATAAATGGTTTTTAGATAGTGGATGTTCAAGACACATGACGGGAGACAAGACTAAGTTCTTTGATCTTAGATCTAAAGAAGAAGGACACATGACATTTGGAGACAACTCGAAAGGGAAGATCGTGGGAATAGGTAAAATTGGTAATGAGTCTTCTCTTATAATTGAAGATGTTCTACTTGTTGAAAGTTTAAAACATAATCTTTTAAGCATAAGTCAATTATGTGATAAAGGATTTACAGTTACTTTCAAAATGGATAAGTGCATTATATTGAATGATTATGATTGTAATATTTGTTTTATTGCTTTTAGAAGTAACAATGTTTATACAATTGATTTTGAAGAAATTACCTCACAAGATGCGATTTGTTTTTCAGCTCAAAATGAAACTAATTGGTTATGGCATAGAAGACTAGGTCATGCCAACATAGAACTTATTTCCAAACTTTCAAAAAATGATCTTGTGAGAGGTTTACCAAAGGCAAATTTTCTTAAAGACAAAATTTGTGATGCATGCCAATTTGGTAAATAAACAAAAACTTCTTTTAAAACCAAGAAACATATTTCCACTACTAGACCACTGCAACTGATACACATGGATCTTTTTGGACCAAATAGAGTTGCAAGTTTAGGAGGAAAATATTATGCATTTGTTATTGTTGATGATTTCTCTAGATATACTTGGGTCATCTTTCTTGCTCATAAAGATGAGGCACATAATGCCTTTACTAAGTTATGCAAGAGAATTCAAAATGAAAAGGGTTATACTATTTCAAGTATCCGAAGTGATAGAGGAAAAGAGTTTGTTAATAAAAATATTGAAACATTTTGTGATGAAAATGGTTTTATGCATAATTTTTCTGCTCCTCGAACTCCTCAACAAAATGGGGTAGTAGAGAGGAAAAATAGATCTCTTCAAGAGATGGCAAGAACAATGCTCAATGAGAACAACTTGCCTAGTTATTTTTGGGCTGAAGCGGTAAGTACTGCATGTTATGTTATAAATAGAGTTATGCTAAGGTCCAAATTAGATAAAACCCCCTATGAGCTTTGGAATGAAAAAAAGCCCAACATTGGTTACTTTCATGTATTTGGATGCAAATGTTTTATTTTAAATGACAGGGATAATTTAGGCAAGTTTGATGCAAAATCTGATGAAGGTATCTTTCTCGAGTATTCTACTAATAGTAAAGCTTATAGAGTATTCAATAAAAAGACTTTGACTGTACAAGAATCTATGCATGTAGTATTTGATGAATCTAACTCTCTACTCTCCAAGAAATCTATTGATGAAGAAATAGGAGGTATAAATAATACGGAAAGTCTCAATCTCAATAAAGAGAACACAATAGAGGAAGTCCAACATGGAGACATCAGGAAAGATCATCAAAATTTAATACAAGATGCAACCAAACAGTGGAAATTTGTGAAAGATCATCCAGTGGAACAAATTCTGGGAGAACCTTCACGAGGTGTAAGCACTCGATCATCTCTTAGAAATATTTGCAATCATACTGCTTTTCTATCTCAGATTGAACCTAAAAATATTGATGAAGCACTTCTTGATGAATCTTGGATTCTAGCTATGCAAGAAGAGCTTAATCAATTTGAAAGAAATGATGTTTGGACACTTGTTCCAAGACCCAAAAATCATACTATTATTGGAACAAAATGGGTTTTTAGAAACAAGAAAGATGAGTTCGGAGTCATTACTAGAAATAAGGCTCGACTTGTAGCCCAAGGTTTCAATCAAGAAGAAGGAATCGATTATGATGAAACATATGCACCAGTCGCAAGATTAGAAGCTATTCAAATGCTACTTGCATATGCTTGTTATAAAAATTTCAAACTTTTTCAAATGGATGTTAAAAGTGCTTTCTTAAACGGTTTTATAAATGAAGAGGTATATGTTGAGCAACCTCCAGGTTTTGAAAATCATATTTCTCCAAATCATGTTTTCAAACTCGCAAAAGCACTATATGGACTCAAACAAGCTCCTAGAGCGTGGTACGAGAGACTTAGTGGTTTTTTGATTGAAAAAGGCTTTTCAAGAGGAAAAATTGATACAACTCTTTTCATTAAATACGAAAATGATGATATTCTTTTAATTCAGATTTATGTTGATGATATAATATTCGGTGCTACTAATGAAAATATGTGCCAAGTTTTTGCTAAGACTATGCAGGAAGAATTTGAAATGAGCATGATGGGAGAGCTTACATTCTTTCTCGGATTGCAAATTAAGCAAGCAAAAAGTGGGACATTCATCAATCAATCAAAATATATTAAAGAATTGCTGAAGAAGTTTGGGATGGAAGGTGCTAAGGAAACTGGAACACCAATGAGCCCATCCACTAAACTTGATAAAGATGAATCCGGCAAAACAGTTGACTCGAAGGTATATCGAGGTATGATTGGTAGCTTATTATATTTGACAGCCAGTAGACCAGATATTATGTTTAGTGTGTGCTTATGTGCTCGCTTTCAATCATTTCCAAAAGAATCACATTTAATTGCAGTTAAGCGCATTCTTAGATATCTTAGTGGTACAATTAACTTAGGGTTATGGTACCCTAAGCACACATCTTTCGATCTAATCAGCTACACAGATGCAGATTATGCTGGCTGTAAAATAGATCGAAAAAGCACTAGTGGAGCATGTCACTTCTTAGGTCGTGCACTAGTTTCCTGGTTTAGTAAAAAACAAAATTCTGTTGCACTATCTACTGCTGAGGCAGAATATGTTGCTGCGGGTAGTTGTTGTGCTCAAGTTCTTTACATGAAGCAACAACTTGAGGATTTTAAACTTATGTACAATCATATTCCAATCAAATGTGATAATACAAGTGCTATAAATCTTTCAAAGAATCCAATACAACATTCTCGGACCAAACATATTGAAATTAGATATCATTTTCTTAGAGATCATGTGCAAAAGGGCGATATTGTATTAGAATTCACTAGTACACATGATCAATTGGCAGACATTTTCACAAAACCCTTACCAGAAGATAGATTATGTATGATTAGAAGAGAAATAGGTATGATGCATGTTATGAATATCTCTTGAAAGATAGATCAGAGTTCATAAAAATATAGAGATATTTTTTTAAATACTTTTACATAAACTTGAGGTTCTTAGCCTCATGTTTGAGACGCTCATTCTCTTCATACAATATCATGTCATCCCTATCCATGGGAACTGGCAAGCGGAATGAAGAATCCAATAGAGATTTCAACTTTTTATTCTTCTGCCGAAGGATTCCTTCCCTTGTGTGAGACTCTTGAACAATTCGTTGAAGTACAACAATTTGTTCTTTAAGCTTTTCAACCTCATGATTTTTGACTTGTAGCCGCTGGGAAAAAGCGACAATAGAGGATGAGTAGCGAGTCCCGAGACTCACCAAGTCATAGATAGCATCGGAGTCTGGCTTATTAGCCAAACTATTGTTCTCTTGCTGCAACATGGCGCCAATGGTAGCTGCAGAAAGGACATGAGATTGAGATGTAGAATACCTCATGGATGCATCTAGAGGAATGTTAGAAGAATGAGCCATTGAGAAAAGAATTGAAAACTTAAAGCGAGAATATTGAAGGAATGCAGATGAGTTATAGAGATGAGAATAAGATTTGATGCAAATCGGATGAACTTTAAAACTGATTTTATAGAGATAGCATAAAGAACAAGACAAACTATTGTCTCTTCAAATCTTATTAGTCAAAAAAAATATAAGATATGCTGGTCACACATTGTCAAAAGTTTTCTTACTAGAAAAACGGTTCTCTGCTCCTATCATGGCATTGACGGCCTTAGGAGAGAAGATTGATGGTTGATGCGTCAAGGGTTCCTGATTCAAGTCTGGAACATTAGTGGAAGAGAATTGTTCGACCATTCTATCATTATGGAGAAACAGAACTTAGGTCAAGAAGCAATGTTTTTTTTGGTATCCGATTGGTGAAAATGATTTTTTTTATATAGAAACTCAGAGCCTTCAAACCCGTTTGTCAACAACATCAGGCGATTGATCTGCTTTCGCACCGACTGCTAGAGCTAGGCCTCCAACCTTTACAAGTTTTGTCAGATACGCGTGGCTCCGCACCGAATTGCCAGAGTTAGACTTCCAACATTTGCAGGTTTTGTCGGATATGCATGGCTCCGCACTGCATTGCCAGAGCTAGGCCTGCAGCTTTTGCTGTCTTTGTCAGGCACGAATAATTTTAATTATTCAACTTCAAATCTCTGGAACATCTAATTCGTCAATAACATCAAGCGGATTTAAATCTTCTTCCGCACCAAGATGATAAAATTCGGCTTCAACCTTTGCAGGTTTTGTCGGACACGGGTGGTTCTAACTTCTACAGTCTCTACTAACGCAGCGTTTTATTTGTCTGTTAGTTATTGTAGGAATATATCTTATTGAGATAATTATGATTCCTTTTTAATGATGCCAAAAGGGGGAGAAGTTTTAGACTAGAACATTAACATTGTTTAAATCGCTAAACTTGTTATATATGCTTGGAATTATGTTTATATTTTTGCTTGAAAAACTAACGCACATTCTCAGGGGGAGCTTAAGTATTAATACAGGATTTAGGTTCTATCAAGCATTTGTCATCATCAAAATCCATTTGTAGATTTACATGAAACTTGAAACCTTGGGTTCAACATGTTAAATAATAAAGTTCTCTGTGCCTATGCGATGAAAAATAAAAAGTCTAAGCAATGAGTATATGCACTACTTGTGTGTCGTCCTTTTTTATATATCGCTCTTCCTAATTTTGCCATGCATATTTTAGCGTGTCATTTGGATATGAAGATGAGAAGAGATAAATTAAGTTTAATTTATCTTTTAATAATATTATTATTTTAAGATTCGAAAAAATTGACTTTAAAATTGAAAATCTGTATTAAAATTTGAAAAAACTGTATTAGAATTTGAATTTTATATAAAAATATGAAAAAGTATAAAGATGAAT